>VZRH01007799.1:419870-433386 GCA_013397555.1 Urocynchramus pylzowi
GGGCAGAAGTAAGGATGGGACTTCTCTGCCGTGTCTGGTGTTTTGAACTCATTTCTGATCTTTCTGGAGCAACAGAGACACTGCAGTGTTAATGTTAAGGATCTCCCAAGAAAAATCACTAAATGTGCAGTGGAGTTACTGCTATTTATTTTTTAAATGTGCTTTGTAAGAATGGCTGTAAGTGGGATTTATACACTCATACTTCTGTCAGCTGTGCTTCCTGTTCATTTCTCTCTTGAGTTCTAGCCATGTTTTCCTCCTGTGTCTCTTTTTAGATGACCTCTTCATCACATTTTAAGGAATGCCTTACCACATATATCATACTCTAACGTAATTGAAAACTGGTCTACTTGCATCTTATCTAACACCAAGGTAGGGGAGTAGCCTATTTATCAAAAGCTGCATATTTTTCCCTTTTAATGATCTAACAAAACTATTCAGAGAGGGACAGAAGCAAATCTGAAAAGTCTTTCTGAAATGTCTTAGGCATCCATCTTAAACACTTCCCATTTTCCTGGGAGATTTATAGAGTACCAGGTATGATCTGACTGAGACCAAAAGGTGATTCAAAGATTTCTGTGAACAAAAGAAAAGCAAACAGCCATTTTTCATAATTTGTAGAGAATTCAATGAAAGGATAGAACATCTTTGATTTTGATTAGCAACTGGAAATAGATGGGTTTATAAAGATGCCATATATGTAAAGAGGAAAAATTATAGAAGAGGGAAGTGACAATTACTGTTATTTTGTATATTCCAGTGCCTTTCTTTTAATCTTACAGGTCTTATGGGTCTAGGTATGTGGTATGTGCATTTATCTTTAATCAAGTAGATATCTACTATGATTAATATATTCCTTGTTATTCTGTCACTGAAAAAGTAACTTGAAGCAGGTGTGGTGCCAGTACAGTGAAGAAC
The DNA here is from genome assembly GCA_013397555.1 of Urocynchramus pylzowi. Classification (NCBI taxonomy): domain Eukaryota; kingdom Metazoa; phylum Chordata; class Aves; order Passeriformes; family Fringillidae; genus Urocynchramus; species Urocynchramus pylzowi. Next base: position 420,789 of record VZRH01007799.1, read on the forward strand.
TCTAAGGCAACATAGAACCACATTTACCACTCAGTGGTATCAGTGTCACCACAGTTATTTCCTACTCTGTGTAGAAATAATACTGTGGTTGCTCAGATGCTGCTCAGTAGTAACTGTGTGTAAATGCTGACTTTTTGATGGTGATCATTATAGTATAGTGATAATGAACTTTGTTTGAAAAGGGGTAAGGAATGAAAGTGGACATTACTGAAAAGAAAAGCAGGAGTAATGGACAAATACAGAACAGTTTCTATTTATTGTCTTTTTGGCAGTTTTTTTAAGTCTCATTGTTGAACATACTGATACTTTGCAGTGAAAACCAAACTCAATTTTTATTGACACTAAAGGGACACGGCCATATGACTTGGGCAATGCAATAGCACAGTGTTAGCTGTGAAATCCAGACAAGGGAAAGGTATGAAAATACTATGGTACAAGGGAATCCATGTTACTTACCTACCCACCAAACATCATTTGCACTACCTTTTATACAAAAACTCAACACAGCAAGTTTGTCTATGTTTAATAGAGTGTCTGATGGCAGGATTGCACTACCTTTCTTGTTCTACTCTCAGTTTTCATATAGGTGACAGGTTCAGTAGCTGTCTGAACTTGGGGAGAGAAGCTGAAGCCAGTGCGGCTGCTGAAATAACACCAAGGAATAGGCTCCATTTCTTTTGCACTGAAAGAACTGTGAAAAGACCTGAAAGTATGTTTGCAGCAGCCAGAACTGAAGAACTCACAGCTGCGGGTACAATTGATGCCCATCAATTCCCAGGCATTCTCCTCCCAGCTCCCCTGTGGTGAATAGCAATTTTTTGCACACATATCTGAGGGCAAAAAAAAAAAAAAAGATGCACAGGAGTGACCCTGATGCAGGTTCTCAGTCTGTTGAGGAGAGTGATTAGTATCAGAATTAGGCATGCTGCAGATACCTTGCTTTTTATGTGCAGCAACAGTGAAGTGATCTCATCAACTATCTGAACATTCAGCAAGTCCAAAATCAAACGCTTGTGTGTCAGATATACACAGCTGTATTTGTACTGTTGCTCTATCTAAAGAACATGCCAATTGCTTTACTTAGAGTGAGTTGAGAGACTCATTACTAAGAACATGTATAGCATTATCAATGAAAAAACATTATTGTTCTTTTCCTCAGTGGTTTTAGTGTCCTTGCTTATTCTTTCTCAGGAGCCTGTACTAATGTGTCTTCAGAGACTGTAGGGCTTGAGTCTCTGCTCCCCTGTGCAGCGTGTTGGCATTGACACCTCTGCACAGTGAGTGGGGGTGTGAGTCGACACAGGCAGCCAGGACAACCACAAACTCAGAGATAGAATGGAAAGAGTAAATTTATTTCTGCTACCTTGCTAACCAGGGACTCCCCAAAGCAGAGGCACACCAGAGGAGACACAGGCACTGTTAAACTCAGTCCATGCCAGGGGATCACTGGCTGCTGCTGCTCATGCTGGCTTATCAAGGGTTATTCCCAGCTGCAAGGTCACTTGAGCCATTTACAGTCCTCCTCGCCAGTCTTCCGCTTTTAAACCCGTTCCTCCCAACTTTCCACCCCCTTGCTCGAGAGACCACTGCTGCTAGGGCTGGAGATGTGGGATGGGGGATTTACAGAGACACTTAAGCATAGGGGGAAAGGAATAAACAAATAAGCATATAATGCTCTGAGTCGTGTCCCACCCCTCCTGTCAGGCACCACCGGTAGGTTGTGATTTGTAGTCCTTGGGATACGGAATGATATCCCCCACGCCAACTGGTTCTGCAGCCAGGTCAAAGCAGCACACACCTTTGAACTCAGAACAGAGCTCATGGTGTTGAAGGGGGATGTAGTTCTCCATTAACCAGTGTTGCAAGGTTCCACAGTGTGCATCAGTTACTCCCAAGTATAAGGGAACAGCTGCCTTGGATATCCAAGTTAAACCTCGCACGAGGGCACACGCCACCTGCTCTACAGACACTTCCCAGAAAGAATAATGACAAGTTAGTTACAGTAAGAAACAACCACACACAAGTATTTACATATTGATTTTGCAGAATTGTGTCCAAGATATGTGCTTACAGTTCAAGCCTAAAAAGCACAACAAGCCAGCCTGTGGAGGAAAACAGGAGTGCCATCTCTGTCCGGTGATACACATGTGGTTGCTCCAGCTCCTTCAGCTAATATTACTCCAGGCCTGGTAACTGGAGATTGGATAATGGGCCACACAGGCTGGAGAGGTGTGGCTTGTGCTATTTCAGATGGAACTTTGACTGAATGTTGGGTCTGTGACACCAATATAGTTCTAGTGCATCCCCCACTAGATAAAACACAGGAAATAATCAAAGATACATGAAATACAAGCACTTGAGAATATATTAACAGAGGATATAGAATAAAAGGAAGAAGATAGAGACAATTATACTGCATTGTCAGAAGTTATTATATGAATGAGCACATCTAGATTAAGAGCTTGCACAATCCATTGGTATAAACAATTCCATTTCCTCTGTGGGTAATATTTTGGGAAAGCCACCATCTTAAATATTTTTGGACCTCACTGTGTTTTGTACTGAAGGTGTACAGTCATGCTATTTTGGCCTGTAATTCTGTCAGTTTCTTGCAGTGCCCAAGCTACATCTTTAATTCAGTTTCCCATCAGGGTATAATGTTTGGCAGTGCCTTGGAATAACTGGGCCATAATAAGATTTTTTTTTTTTTTTGCTGTTTGGTCCAGTCATCAGCCACAATTCCCACGAGACTAGATAATCTAGAATTATTATTTCTAATTTAAAAGGATTTCCTTGTCTAGGAGTGCATAATTGGAACTCTTTTAGAGTGTAAATGTGTGTGATCTATGCCACCCCACCATCTGCTAAATCTGGCTAAATCTCAATCTCAAAGTCTGAGTACTCACCCCAAAGATTTCCATCCCATTCCTTGGGATCCCGTGAAGATTTCATAGCAGGAGCACGAACTTGGGAGATCAACACCTTATTTTCCACATATTTATGCCTGGGCGACACCAGCTGCTGTATAGTGCATTGCTGCTCATAGCACTGCTCTGCTTGAGTGGTGGTTACTTCGTGTGCGATCATCTTTGCAGCCCGTAAAGCCACAACTTCCCTTTCCAGCTCCCTCACTTTGCCCAGCAGCGCGGTGACCTCCCGCTCCAGAGCTCTGGCGTAGGTGCCCAGCTCCAGCTCCCTCACTTTGCTCTGCAGCGCTATCGCCTCGCAGTCGCGGGCTTGGGCGTAGGTGAGCACTTCCAGCTCGCTCACCTTGCTCTGCAGTGCTATCACCTCCCGGTCCAGAGCCCTCAGCCCCGTGGCCAGTAGCCATCCCAGCCTCCCCGCCAGCTTGCGGGAAGACTTGGATGCCCCTTTCCAGGGCAGTCCGCGCATGGCGATCTCCACCCTGTGGGGGCTCACCACCACCCCGTCGTCTATCTCGGGCCATGTCTCTGGAGTAGCCATTGTGGCAAGGAAGGTGGCCACGGGGGTCCAGCGCTCGGTGCTGGGCCATCCTGGAATGTGGGGATTCACCACCACGGCCTCTCCGGCCCCTGACTTTTTCAACTTTTTCAGCTTTTTTGTTTTTTTTGACCTTTTCGCTAGCCACGACATGGTTGTTTCCAGATCCTGAGAACTGTGACAAATGTGGGAGTGGGCACAGGCAGGCAGCTGGGATAGCCACCAAGTCAGGGCTAGAATACAAAGAACAGATTTATTTCTGTTACCTCACTTATCAGGGATCCCTGAATCACCACCCAGGCAGGGGCACAGAAGTGGAGATGCAGGCACTGTTAAACTTGGTCTGTGCTGTACACACTGGTGTATCAAGGGTTATTCCCAGTTGCAAGGTCACTTGAGTGATTTTCAGTCCTTCCCTTCTGTCTTCTGCTTTTAAGCTAGTGGGAAATAAAGACAAATCAGAACGGTAGCACTTTGTGCCAGTTTACATGTGTTTTGCAAAAGTATAAACGATTGTGTAAAGCTGTGGAGAATTGGAGTGTGTAGGGCACGAGTTTCATATTGTTTCTTCCCAGAAATGCATGAAATGATCTTTTATCAGCCAAACTTGAGCAGAACTGAATTGAAATTTTTTACAGTGTAAAACATGCAATTTACAGTGTTTGTAAAGTATAGTTTTTACTGTGAATTAAGGTTGTCCAGGTACCATTGTTAGAAGGTAGGTGAGTGTGAGTGTGTGATCCAGTGATGTTGTCTTACTGGGCTTTTAGTCATTTTCTGCCCCTGACTGGCATTAAGCTCCTATGCTTTCTATTGAAAGAATTCTGATTGAAAAAACATTTTCAGGTTTTTTACTTCCTGACTTGTATTTGAACAGCACTGCTGACTTGGATTTAGCTTGATGAGGCTAGTGAGCCTAGAAAACTTGGGAAGTTTTTCTGAAGTTAAATCCTCAATACACTGCACTACTGTGCTTGTTTTCATCTGGGTTTTCACAACTCTAGTCAGAATTTCAAAGGGTTCCGTAGCCAAAGAAAATAACAGACATTAAGTAGCAGGACTTTCTTAAAATGTAGAGTAAATTTTGGCAAGTACAGAAGGTAGTGTTTCAAAACTCTCTGTTTTCATTGTTGCTGTGTTTGCAGAAAAATCCATAGGAGACAAACCAAAAAGAAAATTAAGATTACTGTATTGAGAATAAAGATACAAAAGGTCAGATTTAAAAAAAAAAAAATAAATAGGACAGACTCTTTAATAGTGATCATTTCAGACCCTAGGTTCCATTCAGTAATTTTCAAAACAGTCACTAATGGATAGGTACTATAATAGAAACAACATGAAAGTCATCAGATAATTTAAAATAATTCTATAAATTCTTGAATAAAAATTACAAAAAAGACAACCCACATTTGAGCTGATTAATTCATGTCATTTCTGTATATTAAATAGGGAAAGTGGCTTCCTTAGTTGTATCTTTAACTATATTTAATCAACAACATAATGTTGGTTGTCAGCTTCAGACGTGGAATCATACTGAAGAAAAAGGATTAAAGGAAATAGGTTGTAACTGTACCTATACCTTGAAGGAATAATGTTTTTTACTCTTAAAATACTACCAGAAAATGAGTATCCTTGTAATCTGACCCCTCCATGAAAAAAAAAAAAAAAAAGATGGTGGGACATTTGGACTCTTTTCTGAGGGATAANTCATGATGTGGATTACAGGGGAAAAAAAAAAAAAAAAAAAAAAAAAAAGATGGTGGGACATTTGGACTCTTCTGAGGGATAATATGAATATAAATTGACATTTATACTGTGAAAGGATGAGTGAGCTGTTGTTGCATTAAGGGTATGAGTATTTAGCACAAAATAAACCCCCTTGTGTCCCAGCCAGTCCTCAGAGATCAGAGGAGCTGGGTACACCTGGGCTTCATTTCAGCCAATTTAACCCTCTAGTTCTGTTTGAGTTCAAAAGAACTTGCAGGGGTGCTGTCAGTGCAGTTATCAATCCAGCACCATAAGTCTGATCTTGTTCAATAAGGATTGTGCCTGATCCAGGTTCACAAATGCTTATTGAAGGTTTATTGAAACAACAGGAAAGTAGGCTCCCAATTGCCAGTGACAAATGCACTGGCTACAGAGTGCTGAGGTGTGTCATGGCAGAAAGCATGCAGTAAGACTCTCATAGCTATAAATACATCTCTATAAATATCTATAAATTGAATATTCCCGAGTGTGCTCCAACGCGGTTGGAGACGCAAAGCTCACCTAAAGGCGTCCCTTCAGGAGAGGGGGAGAGACGATCCGCTGCTGGTCCTGAGCAGGCTGAGATGTTTTCCTCCTCCAGAGGTGTTTCCTCCTCCAGCCTTTTGTGTCCTGAAGCCTCCCTTTTATATTATAAATTTTGTTCTGTCCCGAGGGGATGGAACAATTGCATGTTACGGACAGGGTTTGGTGACTTTGGTCATACATGCGTTGCATGTCCCATGTTCTCCTTCATTTGAATCCTGAGGGATGTGTAAGTCAATATGTTAATGGAGCTTAATGAGAGTCTCTGTTACTCTGTCAGAATTTATAATTGAAAAAGAGGTAGAACAAACACTTTGGCCCTCCTCCTCCACGTACTGAGGCAGCAGCAAAGGCTCTCTGACCTTCATCAGAGGGTCTTTGTGCACACCCTTATCTCCTTAATGAAACAGATTTATAACAAGTGTTGTTTTTCACAGTGAAGGGAGTGTGGCTTTTGGCTGGTACAGAGGCTTGATGTTCTCCTGTGCCTCACTGCAACAACACTGGGCCATGAGATCTCTGGGCCAGGTGCATGATAAGCAAGAGGCCCTGTTCATGCTTTTCTCTACCAGCCTCATCAACTCTTCACTATCTTAAAGTAACACTGTACAATTCTGTTCATTTAACCACAGCTTTTGAGCATGTAAGAGTTATTATGTAGGTGTTTTATACGTTTTATTTTGCCAGCTAGCTTTATAGTTAATTTTTTATTTTATTTTCTGCTACCATATTCTTAACTGATTATTTCAATTATGAATTAAAAATTGAATAATTTCCTGTTTTAATACCAGTTAATATCATCTTCTGAGGTATAAATTAGAAGGGAAAGAGTGTGAACTAAGAGTCCTCCAGGTTTGTGGTTGGTATTTTGTCAGTGCAAACCTGTCTCACACTAATGATCAAACTCAGTAGGCACTTATCACTGAGCTAACTGGGTTTGTCTGCCTGTGACAGTGCCAGCAGCAGGAATGTCACTTCTCTAAAAAACTTGCAAGATTGTGCACTAGGAAAGAGGCATGGCACTTTGGAGTGAGAGGAAACCACAAAAGCTGTCCATCCACTCCATTGCATACGAAAACAAAGTGTGCACAGAAGTAACTTTAGAAATAGTTTTCAGTGACAGAAATATTGCCCCTACTACTTTCTTAGACTCTTTCCATTTATAACATAGCCTGCTGATAAGCTGGAATGCGACCTATAAGAAGGGAGAGAGATGGAGAAATAGATGACCTGCCTTGAAATGTTTTGGTTTGCAACGTCCTTCCTTTGGTTATCTGTGACTGGGTGGGTGATCAAAAATTCAGAACTTCTCCTGAGACAAGTAACATGCAATGTTTGCTGGTGTGTTGGCTTCCCTTTCAAATATTCCACAGACTGTACAGAAAAAAGACAGATTAGGCTTTGCATCAGATTTACTAGAGCTCTACCTCCTTTCCTTTGGACTCCAGTTTGCTTTTTACACTCCTGTCTGAAGTTGCAGAAAAATTAAGCTTGTGTGTGCACTGTTTGTATATAACATGCTTTCCCAAGTGACTATTTAGCACTATTAAAGAAAAAACCAAGACTAGCAATAAGATTGTGGTAAATGTAAATGTATTCTATTTAAAAATGGTTCATGATGTCTTTTCATAATGACCATCTTTTTGCTACATGCAGAGTGCTGGTGGCATTAGTGAATTAAAAAATACAAAGATATTCAAGGATTTGGACCTGATTTGCATTTACAGTACAGATGTTTAGCTGGAAGCCAGTGTTGGACAGTGTAGGGGACTTAAAGTATAGGAAGAAATGTAAGACAGGTACACTTCAAGCCTTCCTGACACTGCTTGACTGCTGTGCATTGTGTGCCTGTTAAGGTACACTCTTGTAGCATTTGTAGTTTTAAACTTCTAATCCTGCACGAGGTACCAGTGCCATCTACTATATTTTAATCAGTTACATCAAATGTGAGTTTAGTAGAAACATGAGCATAGTGATAATTTTTACTGCTTTTCTGCAAATGTTGTGTTTTGAGAAATACTCCTTTCTTCAGCATCTGTCACTGGAAAATGTTTTTTTAAATCCTCGTCTGAATTTTTATGTGTTTATTTTTTAATTTCCTGTCAATAGAAATGGAATCAGTGTCTCTGTCTGTTATTAATATTTAAAATGTGGGTGTTTGGGCTTTTTAACATACAAGTTGCTATGCCCCTTTAAATTTCCTTCAGTTGTTCTATACCTCTAAAAAATCTTTCATTACCAAGTTGTTTATCTGAGAAGAAAGTGAGACTGTCTCTTTGTATTGCTGAATAACATCACTCTTTTTCTCAAGAAGTCATTACACACTGACATCATATTGTTCTTTATTAGATGATCTGTTGCCTGAAAGTATCTTGGTGACACTGAACTTGAAAGCAACAAGAGTACAAGTGCTAGGATGCCTGGAGAGCAGAGACCGGCAATACCTTGCTCAAGGAAATATCCAAGACAATTTTTAAAAGGCATTAACAAATACAAACCACCCCCACAGAGGTAATTTTCACCTCTGAATTTTTGCTTGTTTCTTAGTCCAGCCTAGACTTCAGCCATCAGTGTTACAAAGCTGGAAGCCAAGTCCTACCTAGCAACGATAGCCATGTGCAATAATTTAAACTTAAAGAAAAATAACACAGCTGCTAGTAGAGTAGTGTCCAGAGATTTCTAGGTGCTTTCCAACAATAAAAGGGTGGTTTCTGTCCTGAAAATGTATCTGTGTGCATAGAAAAAGGCCTTCAATATTCACAAAGACCACAATTAGTGCTTCACTGTAATTGTCGTTCCCTGATTAGCTGGAAACCTTATATACCCAATGGGTTTTATTTTTTCTATTCATGAGTTACATGAGACAATATAGTAGCTTGTGAAATTTGTACAGCTATTCCTTTGATTTGTGCTGCTTTTCACATATTTTATTATGAACTCTAAAATTCTTAACTCTGTGACTGAGTGCATAGCTCTAGTGGTGACTTTCAGTATGATGACTGGATGAGAATCATCCTAAGGTTTTTTTAAATATAAACATTTCATAGAAAAAAAAAATCTTTTCTTATAGATACTGTGGTGTTCTATTTAATTGTGCTGTTCTGTAAAATATTCCTTCCATGCACTTATTTAATGTAGAAGGAAGAACCATCATCCAAAGGAGTTGAGCAATTATCCTGATAATCTCCAAATTCCAAACCCAAATGCAGTCTCCAGCTACCTGAAGGAAAAAGCTGAAAACAGAGTTTGCCCTCTTTCCTTCTACAGGTGGGGTCACTTACCTTAGGGAGAGGAGGTAACACAGCTGCAGTTGTCTCATAAACATCTTTAATATCACAGTGGTTTGTGGTTTAGTTTGATTTGGTTTGGTTTTTTTAAAATTTATAATAAGAGAGCAATGAAAGACTTAAAATATATTAGCCTTCAGAGCTATCCCTTACAGATATCCCTTACAGCTATCCCTTTCAGATGGGATGGTAGAAGTGAGGCAAGAGCTGTATGGCCAGAGAGGTGTCCACAATGTAACTTGATTTTGCAGCATGTTCTACCTGTTGTTTCAAATTCCCTCTTCCCACTCAGCCCCAGCTGCAACTGACACTCAGCTCAGGCATTCCTGTGACCATTAAAACTTTGGGTGCAAAGAAGGTAATATCAGGTGAAGTTCCTTCATCCATTATAATTTCCAAATATCTTCTGACCCATGAGGAGCCAGAGGCATGTGGTTCGTTAATTCTCCTTTGATTACCAACTTGTGCCATTGCAGCCTGGGCATCCCTGGTACACAGTAATCAAACACAGGGCTTGAACAGTTAATGCTCTGTTTGCAGACCCTGTTGGATCACTACTAAAATTGCATGGGTGAAATTGATAAAGTTGGGAAGTCTGCAATAGAAGTGTTTGCCTTTATACTTATTTACTCACTGTTGTTGCCTTTGTACAATAATATCTTTTCCCTGAAGGTCTTTGAAAAATTCGATCACAAAATGGAAAGAGGGTATGTTTGTTCTGGGTAAAATTTGGAAGCATTGTTCTGATGACACCTGTAAAACATAATTATAACTCCCATAGCTGTTTCCTCTCATATTTAGAGAGGAAAATTCTTTGCCTCTAATCTCAGGTGCATACCTGTGGAAGCCTTAGATTCCTTCAAGCAGTATCAAAGTAATGATAACAGTGTGCAGCTGCTGACTGTCTTTTGCTTGTTGTTACTCACCCAGCTGTTTAGAGGAGAAGAAAAAGAGAGAGAATATCTCTAATCAGCCATATGGCACAAAGTTTTATTTGCCACAGTAAGTTAAAACGCTCATTATTGGTCAGCATCTTGAATGCAAATTCTGCCATAGCTTTTCAGGAGTGCTAGATCTAATGGAAAAGATCAGATATATTTAGTTCACATTATTTTATATTAAGTATGGAAAGAATTGATTCTGTCTAAGTAGGGTTTCCATGACTGGATTTTGCTATACCCAAAAGGTGGTGGGAGCATGGAGTGCAGATCTCAGGCCCTGCTCTAGGCCATAAAAGGTAAATTAAGAGCAGTTGAAATGGTATTTCAGATTTTTGCAGTGCAGTTTTGCTTTGCTTATATTGTCTCTTAGACAAATTAGGATTCTGGATCACACAACAGGGACATGAAATCTAGATGTCTTTAGTAGCTGTTGATGTTTACAATGCAGGCAGTAGTTTTTTCATTAAGAAAATGTTTAATTTTGCTGCTGTTTTTAATTTGAACAAGTAACATAGAGTTAAATGTAAGAAAAAATATTTTTGTCTTAAAAAAACACTTTTTGGAATGCATGTAAATGCTAGAGGAGAAGTGAGGGACTAACATGTGAATGAGTTTTGTGAGTCTCCATTCTGTAAATTGCAGTGGAAAACGAATTTTGAGGGTTGGCTCAACTGAAAATTTAGCAAGTCTGTCGTTTAAAGCCTCCTCTGTCATTTCTTGTATACATATGGTTGGAACTCCTTTCAATGTGGTCATACTGACTTAAAACATACTGGTAGGGGGACTTAATGTTATTACAAAATGTAAAGGGAGGTGCACACCTGTGTATCCATGATTAGGTGTATGGCTTTAGAAACAGAGAGGGATTGTAACTCTTCTCATGCTGCTTCTTGCAATACTCCTACAATGCTTTTTTTCCTCTGAAACCTGTTGTATTTCAGAGGATTTAATAATATGGTTTATTTTGTCTTCTTTTAATACTTTAAAGCAATTTCCAGAAAGAACAATACAATTCTTCCAAGTGTTTTTAATGCATAGATCTCAAAGGACTCTCTAGACCCTGATTTCCTGCTTAATTGATCAGACTACTTTATGTTTTGTATAATTTTTTACATTAAATACTGGTAAGAGATACTAAGATACCATCCATTTAAGACATTTCTGCACAAGTTCTAAACAGTTGGATAAGTGGTTTTGGGCTACTGGTTTGCAGAGATAATAGGCTGGGATAGAAAGTATTGTGATTGGTAAACCAGAATAGTTTTTCTGGCTGATGCCATAAAAAATCACTGTGTACTAATGCTACTTTAAAAATGGACATGCTTTTTCCATTTGGGCAGTGATTCTGGATAGTGTAATCCAGATGAATGGTTAGGTGTCCTGTATTTTAAACAGTCTCTCTTCTGTGATTCTTAATGTCCTTTGACTTGTACTTCATAAAGTACCAAGAAATGTTTGATCAGATAAGAATCTTGTTTTCTAAGAATAGCTGCTTAAGTGGTTCTGCACAGTCTTACAAATTTGTTATTTCATATAGTGAGGTGTTATCTCCTAAAAAATAAGTCTTGACCTGTATAATCAGTACAAGTGTTTGTTTCCCTGCAGAAGCCCTAACATTAAAACTATCATGAGAGGATTCAAAAAGAGGTGTGCAAATATTTTTCCATAGAATAAGACTCCTTCTTCATCTGATGGCCCATCTTGCTATTCTTCTCACTGTTTCCATTGCTGTTACTTAAAAGGCTTTGACAAATATAATAGACTTTGCATAATGATGCCATTGTAAGTCACTTCCAGCATATTATAGTGTGCAGTTAAAATTACTCTTGCGATTACCACTCTCCAGTGCTGCTACTTTATCATGGCACCAAGTAAAATTAAGAACAGGCATATTCCTTCCTTTACTTGCCAATATTTAAAAAAAAATAATGTTAAATAATATTGTTGTAATTTATTTAATTAAAATTCCTTTTGGATCTTTTTCTTCCACAATAATTCTTCAATAAGAATTATTTTGTTTTAGAAGCAGATTTAAAAAAAGAAAATAGAATATATATATATTCTCTGATAACATTACTATGAAATTGGGAGAATTTTGTAAATGCTTTTTCCAGGGGACAAGACAATGCCATACACAGAAAGACTGTTCTGTACTAACAGATATAGACTGGAAAAAGCCATACTTCATTTCAACATCATCTTTTCACTACTCATCTAAAGTTTATATTTATGTATCTAGAGGTTCTAGATCTAGATGAAGGTACATGCCTTCATCTGCCTCCCTGTCTTCTAACCTTGTTAATTTTGATGTGGTTTGTTTTTTCTCTTAAAGACTAAGCAAGGGAATAAAGAGATGGAAAAAATAATTTCACCCTATTTCCTACTTTACCAGGAATAACAGCTCAAGGGAATGGGTATTCTAATGAATATGAAGAGAATATCTTAAATAAAGTGGTATTATTACAGGATTTGATAATGCAATGGTGAAAATACTCAGAAAAACAGTGAGCTGAGTGAATAATGTAAAATACCATGTCTTAATGGGGTTTATCATTTGGTTTGTTTGTTTGTTTATTTGTGGGCTGGATTTGTTTTGTTGTTTGGTTGGGGTTTTTTTTT
>VZRH01007799.1:433493-445993 GCA_013397555.1 Urocynchramus pylzowi
TTTTTTTTTTTTTTTTTTTTTTTTTTGTGTGTGGAAAATCCTTGCTTTTCCTGTTACTGGCTGCACCATATAAAAAAATGGAAGCCTTGGCCATGGAAGTCCAACCTGACATCAGTGCTTTGTTGGAGCAGATACAGAATTTCTGACATTTCTGAGCTTTGTTATGATGCAATGGTTGGTCAGGAGTGTCCTGGATGGCTCTTCCCTGTAAGTGGATATAATTGAGGGGCTGCTCTTACATATTTTGTTGGCTTTTGGAATACAGTAACTCTAAACTTAAGCTACAAAAAGACAGCTACAGACAGCCAAAATGACAGCCCCCTCCAATTGGGTGAAAAGCTACCAAATCATTTATCTGGTGTGTCCCACTTCCCTTATAGTGCCTGCCATATTCAGGAGATATCTATGAGCACAGTGGTTTCTTCACTGCAGTCTGCCCAAAATCACCATCTAAGAAGCTCAGCCCTTGAGGATTCAGCTCTGACATGCCACCTCTCTCATTTTTCACTAGAATGCATTCATATTTAAGGATACTGAAGGTTTCTAGCAATCTGCTATTCTGGAACAGAGGAGACAAGCAGTCCTAAGCCTTCTGTACTGCAGGCTGCTCCCACTGGAGTCCCCTGCACTGGGACTCCTGGCAGAAACACGAGCTGTCTCGTAATCTGTGTTAGTACATGGGGGTAAAACCTGCCAGTAGAATTCTCTCAAGGAAGTCACAAAACAGACAAGGCAGCAGCTTTTGTTTCTCTTGCCCTAGCACCTCATGACAATGGGTTTTAATGAATTTCTTCTGCCTCACAACTCTTGAAAGTTCTTGAGTTCTTTTGGTCATCTGTGCCAATAGCATTCTCAAACTACTGTCTTATCTAGACAGATTTAAAAAGTATTCCTGTACATGTTTGGATTTTCCATCAAGTCTTCATAACCTTCCTTTTATTTTAGATCTCAGATACTGAATAGTTCTAACTTTGTTCTCATCTATATTGGCCTTGTATCACAAGCCTTAACAGGTTTACCAGATTTTACTTAGTTAAGGGAGGTTACCAGGGTTACAGATTTTAGGCTTTGGTCAACATTAAACCCCTAAATCTGTTTCTTTATGAGATGCTAAGTCTTGATCATGCATGGCACATTTAATACAATTTCTCTGATGACTTCCATTGCTGGAGATAACTGAAAACTGTTAAAAAAATTAAGTTTTTTTAATTCTGTATTTTCAGGAATGAAACTGCCTGGTGTCTGTCTTGCTGTCACTCATTGCTTACAGTTTCAAAAGGAAGCACTGCTTATGCTCTTTCTGTCTTATTACCTTTCCCTTAGGAGATTTTAGTTCTTTTGCTATTTACTTTGTAGTGCTAGGTGATATCCAGCAATCAGTGTTTCCAATGGCTGAAGAGCTCTGTTCAGTATCTGTTTCCAGGTGACTGCCTAATGACAAGAACTTCCTAATGTCCTGACCAGATGTTTTGTTCTGGGGCTGGGATGTGGAGTGACAGCAGCTTGTGGACAGGAAATCCTCATTCTCTCGTGGTTCTGCCAGTAGTCCCCTCATTGCCAATGTCATCCTCATTTGGGATGGGAGCTGAACAGAGTCTAAACCCATCAGTATTTTTCTGTGTTGTTTTGTTTATTTATTTATTTATTTTAGTACTAAGGAGAAGTTTCAGATTGAAGGCCATTGAATTTGTAGTCTTTATTTGTTACCCCAGCAGAGACAGTGCATAACTTCTATGTACCATCAAGTCAAGACATAACAGCTCCTGGGTGGTAATATCTGTCTTCTCCTAGGTGAAATATTGTGTAGTATTGCTACTAGCTGTTCCTACATTCTCCTTTGGTTGGAAGTGGGCTTTAGAAAGATGATATTTGTGGAGATCTTTGTTCTTACTTTCATATTATGGTATGTTGTTTTTTACCTCCCTATATCTGTGATTAAACTGCATGTTCTTGTCTGTGCTAATGTTCTTTTTCCTGCTTTGTTGATTAATTATTAAAAATACTTTTGTCTCTTGTATACTGGCAAAAGCCACATCTACCATGAAGCTAATCAGGTGTCCTTTTGCTGAGAGGGCCTTTGGCAGGAAGACTTTCCTTGTAGTTACTCTTGGAGCAAGTTTTAGCTAAGGCTGTGATCAGCTCTTAGAGTTTATGGATGAGAATTGTGTAAACTAAGTACAGTGACTACAGTAAGTCTTAACAAATTTAGATAATTGCTCAAATACCTGTATTTGAACCATTGCCAGAATACCTGTATGAAGTCAGCCATTAGAAGTGGATGCATCTTTATTCTACCAGCAGAGCATGTCAAGTACTTTGCTGTCTCTGCTTTTAGAAGACAGTGTCTCAGGAAAGTCTGTCTAACTCACTGGGGTAGTATGGGCTCACAAGCTTTAAGGATTTCTCTGCATGCATGGTTCTTTGTAGATGGTGTCCATTCCTTATGCTGCCTTGGTTTTGGAGTCCATTTTGCCTTTCTTTAGAAGTTTTATATAGAGATCTGTGTTTTATTCCAAGATAGACAAATCTGTTTATAGTAACACATTATTTCAACTAAAAAGATTGAACTAGTTAGTATCATTTGGTCAGCTTCTACGTATCTAATACACAAACATCTAGCTTTTGAAATATTTTTTAATTGATAAATCTCAAAACAATTGAGCAGAAGTAAAATATTGCTAATTCCACTCCATATTCTGCAAAACTTAGCCAAGAAAGGCAAAAGAATTTGCCTGAGGTCATTCAGTATTCCAGTGGAAGAGCCAGTGGAGCATCTCCTGAGTTTCAGTCTAGTGATTTATACTCTAGCCTATATTGAGTTTCTGTAGTTGGATTCTGTAGTTCTTTTTTTAGAAAATTGCAGATCTTTCTGCAGCCAGTATTCATCATGGGTAGGTCCAAAGTAAAAGTACTATTGTATCAGCTATCAAGTAGGTTGATAACTCTGTATTTGCATTATTCTTCTTGGACTGGCTGAGACCATTCTTTTTCTGTCACACAATGGCAAATGTCCAGTCCATTGAAATAGATGCAATTACAATAGAAATTAGTGTGAGTTTTTAAGCAGGCAGCTTTAATAAGTAGTGGCTGCTAAGCTCTGATGGCTAAAGCAGTACTAGTTGTTCAACTCAGACAATTGATGGAATCTCCTAGAATAGTTCTGCTTTGATATGTTGACTGATGTATAACCATAAGCAATCTCCAGATTGCTACAACACCCTTCACACTTCCATTAATTAAAGGGTAGATGTCTCAGTTGTTGGTGACAAGTTTATTTCCATTTAGGATGTTCTGTGTTTTGGAGAGACCTTTAACAGTCAAAGGGCAGTTCAAGTGCTATTCCTTAATGTCACCCCCAATTTGCTTGCTTTTCTGGCCACCCAAGGGATCATAAAATCCTCTCACCTCATATAAGTTTGCTACCACCTGCTGACTGGTTGCAGAGGAAGATGCACCAATTTGATGAACTTGTATTAACATCCAGGAGAAACTGGTTGTGAGATAAAAATCAGTTGTTAATTGGCAGAATAGATTCATTTAATCTCTAAGGAATGAGAACACCAGGAAAAAAGTTATTGTATCTGATGCTGAGGCTGCATGGGTGGCCTTCCAGTCATGGAAGCTTGACTGAATTTAATATTTATTCCAATGTACCTCTTCATTGCAATTATTTGCTGGGAACATTTTAGATTTCCGTTATGGAAACTTAGGGAATTTGCTTGTCTCCATGCATTCTTCTCTTCTTAGCTTGAAAGGATCTGTACTGTAATCAAAGCTGTAATTTCCTGTTTAAATATATATGATTTTCTCCAAAATTTTGGCATATTTTGTCAAATGTAAATAGTGGGTAACATCAAACTAAGCCTCAGCTGATAGCAGTGTTTTAATCAGGCTTTAAAAAGTCCAATAAATTGTTCTGTTTGAGAATTCTGAATTCAGAAAAGAAGCACAATACTAAATATCCATGAAGACCCAACCCAATCAACCTCACTGAAGTCATGAGCCCAGTTACTAATGATGAATTCACTGGTGAAATCACAGAGCCTGATTGAAGCCACAAAGTGTTGTTTTAATGATCTTGTGCAAGCTATTGGCAATTCTACACAGCTGAGGTGAGTAGCGTGTGTGTATTTCAGGAAGTAGGTGTGTGCTGATATTTTAAGAAAGCATAGTCAGATCTGTTAAATAACAGTGTGTACGAGCCCAGATAAAGATGGCAGATCTAAAAACTCACATTTTATTTCTGAAGGATACGGGATGGACAAATGCCACAATTTACTTTGGAGAACAACGTTCTCTAAATACAAAGAACATCCACTGATTTTATTAGGTTTGTTAATTTATTTGGGTATCCACTGGTCATATTGCATTTTGTGAGCCATGAAATGATTCTTATTGTGAACAACTCTTTAATTTGGAAGATATCTCTTTGGTGTGTTTGAAGCACTGGGGTCCTAATTTCTGGCACTGCTCTCTTTCCTTGGAGGCTGCTGTTGGACTGAAATCTGTTGTTTGGTGCCATACAGTTACTGCTGGGTTACCAAGTTGTATGCTGGTGATTCATATCTAAAATTATGTTCCCTTCTCTTTCTTTGTTTTAAATCACATCCAAACTTGTGAATAAAGCTACTTCAGACTTTCTTATATGTTCCACTCCAGTCAAAGTGAAACATTTCTTTTGTTGCCAGGACATTGTAGAGACTTCAATTGGCATAATTCCTCTGAAATCATCAGTCATTCCAGTGTACCAGAGGTCTGGACTGGGTCTTAGTTTTCAGAGATTTAACAGTTTTTTGGTTTTTTTTTTTTTAAATAAGGAGAAAAGAAAAAGATGTCAGGCATGAAAGATTTAAGAGAAATAAAATAGCAGCTAATTTAATCAAAAGCATATATGCCAATAAAGCCAACTACAGCTGTCAAAAGAAATAAACAAAACAAAGCAAGAATTCTATAATTTGACATGTTTGCTTGACAGATAGTACTTTTTGGACCAGATCTGGTGCTGGTGTAAAGTGGCATAAGCATGTGAATGCCAGTGGAGCTCTGCTGATTGTACCCAGTGGGAATCTGGTCCCTGTTATTTAAAATAAGGGTTGTATCAGATGTTTCTCTGCTCATTCAAAAAACAATTCACTTCTGAATTAAAAGGATCTCAAGGTGTTTTCACAAAATCATGCTGGCCATGGCACAAGGTTCCTATTTAATCAAGGCACTTCTGAGTTGTGAAACTTTTCCTCATTGAATTTCTAACATAATTTTCTATGGTTATGTTCTAAGTGCCAGCCATAAAAAAATCCTGTTTGTTCTCTCTTTTGGGTCAGTCACCACTTGGGTGTTTATGAAAGGATTGATGTATATACTGTCCAAAAGGATTTGGTAGGGGGTAGATTTAAATCACAAAAGTGATTATGTTATTTTACTTAGAAAAAAGTCTTTTTTGTACCCTTTTCCATATAAAAAAAAAGATAAAATCCTATGTAAATAATAAGTGTTTTCCCTGTAATGAATGTTCCTTTCATTCTGCATTTCTGTATAATATTGGAAATTGTGTTTTTATTAGAAGAGGTATTGGATGGAAGCCAACAATTTCTTCTTTTAACTTGATATTTTGGGCTCTGATCTTTGTTAAAACTACAATGGCATGTATCTAGTACAGTCAGAGGTCATTTCTATAGCTACTACCATTTCCTATCATTTCTGGGGAATGTTTGTTTTCAAAACAAAGAATTGGGTTAAAGCTTAAGTATCGTATTTCAGAACATATTTCAAACTGAAATTAAGAATGCTAAAACCTTTCCTTTAAAGGTCAGATGATATTTATTATTATTATAAAAATGATCTGTGATTTATGAATTTAACTTCTCGTAAACCTCCTTTGTAACAGAATATGCAGTCAGAAGCTTAACATTACATTGTTTTCCTTTGACAACGTATCCACGAGACCACTGCAGCTGTTCCTTTACTCACAATAGCAGATTAATTAACACAATCATATGCTGTTGGCTCCTACTCAATGAGTAGGTCTGCAGTGGGATAGATAGGTAAATCCTTTAAATGTGTATGAGATAAAGAATATACTATAGTAGTTTCATAACTAGCCAGTTTTGCTTCTGACTAGTCAGCCCTATCAGCAATGGTTCACTGACTACAGAAGCTGTGAGCTTACATTTCAAAGGCAGCCACACCTATTACAGAGCAATAATGCCTGAATCATTGCAAAACTCAAATATGTAAAAGCACAGGCATGCTCAGAAATCACCATATTTGCTAAAATAACAGGCAGTCTGCTTCAAGCATTTTAGGTTTATAGAGTAACCAGAAAAAAAGAGAAGGGGCATTTCTGTTGGTTGCTTCATTTCTTTCAAAGAAAAAAGAAAAAAGTTCAATCATTGCTTTCCTTTAATATCTTAATCTGGTCATTATTCACTTTTTACACACTGTATATGAGAAATACTTTTAAGCAGCGGCCATGGCATCAGTTTTAAGTACCAAAAGAATTTTTCATCCATTTCTCTGTTTGTGCTAATGAACATGTGAGCAGCTAAATCTCCTTTTCCTAAACAAACAGTCATCAGCAGCATGTAAGTATTTATTTGGCAACTTTAGATGACATTTTAGTGCATGCTAAAACCCTTCCTACCAATAATATAATTCCTTTTTTTTTTTTTTTTTATTTCATTTTAAAGGTAAATATTCTTTTGGGGAAAGAGGTAAGCATCAAATTTAAGAAAATTTCCTTCAGGCTTTCCACTACACTCTGTGAGAAAAAAATAATTGTATGCTTTGTTACATCGTTTACACACAAACTGAAAGCACAGCAAACTACTATGTTAAAATTGTCTCATTTAAGGGACAAAGAAAACTCATTGTGAGACTTCTTTTCTGGAAAAAAGCTAAACCACTTGGTAGTTTAATATCATTTAAGTCCTTTCTGGTCCATTTTTACTGCAGTTGTGGTTATGTGCTTTTACATATTCTATGAGTTTTATGTAATGGTATAAATATGCATTTTGATCATAATAAAACAGAAAAAGTAGAGAACATGACTGATTTTGAATGGAGGGCTTTGCTTGCATAGGAACAGCAGCATTAGACTTACAGATGGGAGAAAACCGAGTTCAGAATCTTTTCATGCAATACAGTTGTTGAAAAATAATCAACATTTTAATAGCATCCAGCTTTATATCTGAGAGTTTTTTTGAGTACCCAAAGCTACTATTTCTGGAGACGAAAAAACAGAGCTGGTGAGCTGTCTCCAGTTCACTCAATGATGAGAACAGGGAGATTTTTGGGGAGAGAAGGAAGATAGAAAATTTCCTCAAGTTCTCCTGAGTGCTTCTCCTCCTTCTCTGAAAGCAGAAGATGCTCTCAGGTCTTTCACCAATCATTTCTTTGCCAAAAATAACTGTAAGAAAAGCTTCTGCCCTCTCATTTCCCAGAACTGAAACACTTGCACCAGGCAGAAGGTTCATGCCCTGCAGAGATGCTGCAACACTTTCTCCCCCAGCCTGGTCAGAAGGTCCATGAGAAGATGGGGTGCAGCAGATGGGTGAGGGGGCCCCAGGGCAGTGTCAGAGATCACCCTGGGGGAGGCTGACTGAGATGGGAACATCAGAGTCTGTGCTGGGAATGCCTGGTACTAGTGACACTGAACTTCAGCCATCAAGGCTTCTGGCTGATGTGTAACTTGTAGTAGGGCTGCCTATGAACCCAGTTATTAATATCTTGTTATTTAAATAAAATAAATAAAATTAAATAAAATTCAGGAGTTTTAGTGGATAGCATTACTCAGCAGGTGAGTACTGCTCAGCCTTCACACCTTTATTAATTGTATATTTATAATACATTTCCACTATATATAGATGTATATATATGAGTAGATATATATATATATGTGTGTGTGTGTTAATAGAGTCATTGTACAGCTGAGCAGCTGAAATCAAAAGGACTAAGGATCTTACTGTCAGTTGAAAAAGCAGTAGCTGCCAGTAGTGACTTCTTCTGAAAAATCAGTTGCTTTTAACCAGCCTGACTAAAGTCACAGGCTTATCTCACTACACTGCTGGATCTAGAATAAAAGTCTTGACTCTTGATCAAAGAAACAAAAGGAACCATCTTTTGGTGTCAGTGTTGGGAGCTGTGCTCAGGTGTGCTGTGATTTACAGACTGGATTCCAGTTCCCTGTGGATTGCTCCAGTGCTATGAGACACAGGTGCTACAAGGAGTTTTTTGAGCAGGCTAAGAAACGTGTTTGGCCACTTGTCAGACTAAAGACCATGCCCTGTTTTTCTCAGAAGGAGAATTTCCCATAATTTAGTTTGTGTAATTACATTCTTTAAGCCTAAATTGTCCATGCAGTTTCAATTTGATACCATTTTCCCTACTCTGTTTTCTAACTGTCTGTTCTTTCAAATCCTCTCCAATAATTGTTGCTTTCTGTCCCTGTGACAGATGAAGAGATGCCTGTGTAAACGTACCTGCTACAACCTCTGTTGGACTTTGCATTCTATTAAGATAAAAGTGTTTAAATTTATGTGATAAATATTATGGCCTTTGCAAATTTTATCTGAAGATAGACTCAAAAGCTCTCCCTCTTCTGTCATCCCATCTCAAATTTGGCATCTGAAAAACAATTCTTTTGACAGTTTGTACTTGTCTCACCTAGAAGGTTCTGTGTTTTAAAGTTCTCTGAATTTATGTTAAGGATTCCTGTTATCCAGGACTTTCAGTGAAATAGTTGTAAATGTCATTTCCTGGGGTGTGATGCAACAGCAATGTTTAGTGGGGCTCTCACTACACAGTGGATGAACTTCCCAGCACTGGGAATTACTGCAATAAAAGTTCCTTGAGAAGGGTTTGAGGACAAAGAGGGGTACTTGATAAAAGCAAGAAAGAGCAAAGCTTAGAAAGGACTAGAAGACAAGGTCATAGAGAGGTCCTTCAGCTCGTACCTGCAAGACAGCCTATGAATAAGGATTGTATTTTTATTTTTAAAATAAGATGCTCATTTGTGTCAAATCCACTCTGCAATTATAAATATTTCAGTCAGTGTAACTTTGCAAGTGCCTTGCAATGTGCATTTCTTATAACAGCCTCTATAGGGAGTGACACAGTGTATTGATTTGTGTGATAGCTTCTACCTGTGATGTTTGTCCTTCAGTCTGTCAGGTCATATGTGCAGAAATGAGTTGAACATAAGGCTTTAAATATTTAGGTCTGCTATAGTCGACTTCAAGGTTGTTGTTGATGTCATGGGGCAGGGATAGGACTGGGAGCAAAATGAAATGAGCTTTTTGCTCCCACAAACTTTTCTGTAAGCCCTGGCAAGTAATGTTGTCTTTATGTGCTCTGCTGCTCTAAAGTACAGATGAGCTTTCTTTGTTGAATGTCTTGAGATTGGTGGATAAACATTTGTGGACAAGAGCTGAATGGTGGCAGTGCTGTGGTTTGTGGTGTGCTGAGCTCGGGGAAAATGAGCTGAGCCCCTCCCCTCTGGTTTTTAATATTGAAGCATGATAGTAGATGGCTTTCATTCCAAACTGCATCCAAATAGTATTGTCTGAGTTTGTGGTAGATGAAGTAGTTCACACTTTATGATCAGTTATCAAAACTGCAATTAACAGTTAGTTTGTATGGAGATAGTACAAGTTTTATGCAATGCTTTTTTTTCCAGTGGGCAGTTATCAGAAGATTGACTGTGCAAACCTTTCAGGATTCCTTTTGGCCTTTGGATAAGGAGAGTTAAGCTTTTTAAATTTTACTGGCCTAAACCATTTCTAATGTACTCTTCTTTTAAATTAATAACTAATTTATTTAGTTATGAATTAGAGGATTTTGTAAAAAATATCTCTGCACCCAAGTATCCAGAAAGCCCAGAAATAGCACTAAAATAAGCGTGGTATTACCTCTACTTAGCAAATTCTCCATTTTCTTCAGCTACTAACTGTATCCTCTGGCACTGAAAGGGGTGTCACAGAAACCCATATTTCTTCAGAAATGGATGGTAAAGGAGTTTTTGAAGGATGACTGTCAGGGGTTGGGTCATCACTAGCATCATGGTTAGATTCCCAACATGATCAGCCACTGACAGTGACCTTTCTAACAAATTTCCATTTTATCACAACATTTGTAAGGGGCAGAACAGACTTGTGTTGGTTTACAGATCTGCCTTTCACCACAATAGCAAAGTGCTGGCCATGGCAGAGTTACCCCACAGGCATATTGAGTTCACTGCTTCTGTGTTTGCTATAATGGGTATCTTGAAAACTAAGACAAGTAATTTATTTCCTTAACATTGTGGGTTTTTTTCCCTAAAAATGAATATTAAAGTTGTTTCTTAAAAATAAAAATAACCCCAGATCAAGCAACATGATTAAATCTGAGATAAGCATAAACTGGGAATAATTGTTTTGAGTTTGACTTCAGTAACTGAGCTGGAGGTTTTTTGCTTGCTCTGTTCTTGAAAAAGCATTTATACCTGAAATACATTCCTGCTTTTCCAGGTTATGTTAGCTGTTTTAGTGGTAGTTAAGTTTTTAATATAAGCTGTTACTTCAAATTCTGCTGTGCTTACGTCCTTAGATCATCATAGCTGTAGCAGCATTATTGCTATAAAAAATGGTAGAGAATTGTGGTAAAAATTACCAAAACATGTTCTACCTTTAAAATTGGAAGGGGCTTCTGCTGACATCAGTATTAAAAGGCCAAACTGAGAAGATATCATTACTGACACAGAGGAACATTTTGCCTTTGTTCATAGTGAGTTATTAGTGAGGCATGCCTTGTACATGTTTCCCCAAAGAGTCCAAAATTTCCACATGTTACTTCCATTCCCAGATTCTGTGTTCAGAAACCCCCCACTGTGTTTAACCCAGGGACTCTTTCACAACTCATGAAGCACATAAGTTTCCCAAAACCAAATCCTGGATTCGCTGAGCTCTAAGCAAAAACGCAGCTCAAACACCACACTGGGTCGTGACCAGACCATGAAAAGCACCACTCAGTTCTCAGCAGCTGAGAGGGAAAACTTTGTTCCCTTCCCATTCTGGTTCTGTGCTGGGAAATGGGTTGGTTTCTGAGCTTGGACACCTTTGGAATGAGGAAATGGGATACTTATTATGGAGCACTAGAAGGATTTTCTGTGTCTGGTGGCCCAGGTTGTGAATGAGCTGAGCCTGGTGCTTTTCCTGAGCGTGACTGCAAGAACTTACTCTCCCCATAGCCAGGCAAGAGAAAGAACTGGTTTGACAATTAATGTCAAGCCTGTTGATGGAGGTCAGTGTTGCAGAGCTTCAGCATCAGCTATGATTTTTATTTCAACTGAATTTTTGTTACAATTACATACTATTTAAATATGTCAGGCTTTTTCTTAATGTGTTTTTTAATAGGTAGCTTTATATTAGATATACTGAAAAATACAGACTTCATCTTTGGAAGCTGATGTTTCTGTGGAATGAGATAAATGTCTGATAAAATAATGCTAAATAATGATAAAATAATTTTTTTCCTCCATAAAGGGTACGTTCCTAAGTTTGTAGGAGCTATAAAATTCATAAGGGATATATGATGAAAATTAGCAAGGTGGTCATCAGTTTGATGAATGAAAAGAAATAATTTTTGGCTAGGTTGGTTTTCTGGCATTCTTACATTCTTACGTTAGTATTTCCATCTTTGTATGTGAACAGGAAACTATGTTTGATGTAGGCCATTGAAAAGGATGTTTGCATCCAACAGTCTTGCAGAAAGCCACAGAGAGGAGCAGTGTAGATCTGAGGCTTGATGTGCTATACTGCATGGTGGTGTACAGTGCATACTCCAGGAGAGTTTTGTTCAGGTGTCTTAATGGGCTTTGACAGGTTGTTTGTAGCTTAATTTACAAATGAATTTGATTAAAGAGCTCAATGAAAGAGTCTATATTCAAGTTCGGATTTGAAGTTGTGGTCTACTAAAATGAAATGGAGGCTCCCAAATTAACACCTCTGGAAATACTTGATTATCTTCATAGTTTGGGATTGTTTTCCACACAGATACTCTGTGAAGTACAAATGAATAAGCTCTCCCTTTTGCCACCATTATCAATGACAAGGTTTTTATTTGACTCTGACATTACAGGCGTTGGCGTAAGCTGAAGCATCTTGTGCTGAGTGGTGCACAGGTCTAGTTCAGTTATAGCTGGGGGATGAAAGACTCTCTTTGTTCCTTCCATTTAAATTTCTAACCCCCAAAAAGTCATCAGGCCACAGGCTATGAAGGAGCCACAGAGGGAGCAACCAGCCCACAGATGTGTGAAGACACTGCCAGGAGATGTTTATACTCAGCAATAAATAAATAAGATGGTGTGGCCTTAACTAAGATGACTGTACTTTTTTTATGGTGCTGGAACAGATTCCTGGACCTCTTAGAGCTGCAGCAGGTAGAAAGCTAAATGAAGATTAAAACTAAAGGCCAGGAGCATGTTTCAAGTTATATGTATAGGTTTTGTTGTTTCAAATCTTTCCTTG
>VZRH01007799.1:450993-456354 GCA_013397555.1 Urocynchramus pylzowi
TTTTTGCTACAACAAACAAGTTCTAACTCAAGTATTAGAGGCAAAATCCAACCTTAAGCAAAAACATTACCCTTAGGGACTTCCTTTGCTCAGTGTGATCAGATTGACAGTTTGAAACAATTAAATAGCAGTCTGAGTATTAAAAATGCATCAGATTTGTTGAGTAAGAGAATTCTTCTTTGAATTTCTGCAAAACTTCCCTCTTTTTTTGCATGGGGGAGGGCTTGGTAGTGCAAGTTAATGAAAATCTGTTTTGAGAGAAAGCCTTTGAATTTGTTAGGGTGCAGACAGACACACTGAAACTGTCTGAGCTGTTGGAGAAGTACAGCTCCTCCACAGGGGCGTGGTCCCTTGCAGGAATCCAGACGAGTGCCATCAGTTCCCACGCTGTCAGTGTGCCTCAGCCACCTCCCTGGTACACCCTGGCTCCGTGGGACAGGTTGGTTTGCCATTGCTGCCTCAGATGACCATGCTGAACAAAGTCCCTGGCAATGCCAGAGGAGATGGGTTTTCCTGTGATGTTGACAGACAGCTGCCCCTAACTGATCTTATGTTGCTGGTTGTCTGCCATCAGAAGACCCTCAGATATTTAAACATTTAATGGCCAGCAAATTCTGCACCACAGAAGAAAAACAAAGATTTGGATGCATATCCCCTCCTATCTATAATTCTACAGTCTTAAGATACATATTTTTCAGGGAAACTTTTCAATAATGATTACTTATGTAAAGCATTCGCAGCCAGAAATCTTGCAAAGCATTATCAGAATAAATATAGATATGTGGAGAATCATCGTGTTTGGTTTTATTTGTTGTAATAGCTGTGGTTAAAATGTAGATCAGACTGCTGTTTTGGATCACAGTCTTAGTTCCAAAAATTGCATCATCATAGGTGGATTATAACTGCATCTTTTCAAATAGATGGCAGGGTATATTTCTGTGCTATTTTTCCCTAAAGAAAAATTGAAAGATAAGAGGCAGGAGTTTCAAGTAACATCGCAACATTTAGTTGTCAAACTATGAATGGAAATTGCCATCATAGGGACTGTGTGTTTACTCTCCTACTTCAAAAAAACCTGTGTGAAAATGTAACCAAGAATAAAGGATTTTTTTCTTTTTTTAAATCAAATAATATCTTAGTAGATGAGCAGTGATTCAACATAACTAAAACAAATATTAATTGAAAAGAACCCTAGAACACAGAGAGGAAGTATGTTGCTGCTTGGTGAACAGCACTCACTGGAGCAGTACTGCAGATGATGGACTATCCAGCAATTCTTTTCTGGAATCAGTTCCACTGATCTGCAACACTCCACAGCATCCTGTCTGGTATCTGAGCTGCCTTTCTGAAGTCACATCTTCCCATCATTGTTTTAAATGCACAGTGCTACTCTCCTGCAGTTTTATGATGAAAAAATGGCAGTAGTAGGGAGATACTGTTTGTTTGTCCATCCTTTATTATAATATTTCAGTATCTATCAGCAAGCTTCACTGCCTTGTTAGTCAGCACAATCTCTCTTTTGAAACAAACAGTTATGACCCTTATGACTGGACACATACCTGTAAAATTTGTAGCCAGAAAAGAACCAGTACTAGTAGAATTGTTAGAATTATTTAAGTTTCATTTGATCAGTTAATGCTGCCATTCACCTTTCCTCAACCCCATGCATGACTTTGTTAGGTTGGCCAGTCCCACTGTAGACAGCTTTCAAATGTAATCTGGTGCAAGCCAGTTTGTCATGTACCAAATTCTGTGTGGGCTTGCCAGGCTGTTGGAGTGGCTCCCACCACTGCCATCCTGAAAAGGCATGGAAACGTGTGTCTGCACAAATGCAGGAGCCTGCATTCTCAGGGTTTAAACCAGTCTGTTCTCTGACATGGTTCTTATTGCAAACCAGTAATCGGCCAAAATTAGAACCTGAGGATTCTCTGACTTGCAGGGGAGGAGTTGTGTCTAAATCTCTGCAGTTATACTGGTGCATTTGTTCATACTTTGTCAGATTCAGAGATACATTTTGGACACATCATTCCATTTTGTCAGAGCAATGGAAGATGAGCAATGGAATTTTCCTATCCATACAAATTTATCTGGTCTGGTTGCTGTTTTCATCCTATATATTGCAGGAAATTTTACTAGTGTGCAGAATAGTGAAAATTTGAAGAAAGCCTGCTGTTCTTCCATAAGATGTGTAATAGTCAGGATGCACTTGTGAAACTTCTGCCTCCTAAATGTGACTCATTTCTGTCATCCAGAGGGTCTAAAATGAGTTTAAAATAAATATGTCCACTTTGAAAGATCTTATTGCCAAGTCATTTTCTATAAAGGCAATGTTACTTTGTAAGGGTTAGGTTTCCCCTATTCTCCTTCCCAGAAAGTATTTTCTTTCTTGCATATCTGACCTCGCTGAGATAAGATTTCCTTGTGTCAGCATTTAATGTCATCTGCACATTATCAGCCTCAGAATTTCATGTTGGTGGCTGTTGTCTGATGGTTACAGAATGGTCATTGCTCCAGAAGGAACAATGATCAGAAAGGATGAAAAACATGGGAAAGCCATTCAGAGTGATGGGAACCAAACCCTCAGCAGAGCAGAGGCTTAAAGGCTGTGCTGGCTTAGGAAACCATTAACTACCTGCTTCTGCTTTGGGATGTGTGAGGGAGCAAATTTATCTCCAGAAATCTGAAATAAGGAGGTTTAACCACAGAATTACTTTTTCCTTTCCGTCTGCGCCAAGATTCAAGAAATTATTTGAAACTGTGGTACAGAAGGCTGTGTAAGGGTTGACTCCATTAGCTTTTTTCTCTCTTATTCTTAAATACTTACAAAAGTGAGCCTGTAAATTCATATTTAAGATAGTGCTATATGCTTTTGGCTGTCTTCAAGAGATTAAGTGAATACCAAATGCACTCAACTGATCCCAAGTATTTGTACTCATTTGCAATAGTGTGTTACAAACTCAGTCCTGGGATGGATTTCAGTGCATCAGTATCTGCAGATTTTTGCTGCCAGATGTGTTTCCTGTACCTCACTATACACTTATTGATATATGGGACCATCAATCTGATGATGATCTGAATATTTCCAGAAGGTTTTACAGCATTTCTGCTTTCCAAGATGGTCGATAGTTTAAGTCTGGCCCTCACAGGCATGGCAGAGGAGCTTGTGAGAGCATTTTGGCTGAATTTCTGATGATGTTCATGAGGTAGAGGAGCAGCAGCTGCTGAACTAGTAACAGAAAGAGAGAAAGACTAATTCCAGGGCAAGGCAGCTTTCAAAGGCAAGTGAGCATCATGTGACTGAATGTGTATAATTCAAAAGAAAAAGAAAAAAGCTAGAACTTCAGCACAGCCTGTCTCTCCAGTATATGAGAAGTGAAGCAAATGAATACGGCCTTGAATACACTTTTTAATTTTTCAACACTGTATTTTGCCAACTTTAGTTCACTCTGTTGACTGTTCAGTCAGACCGTTTTTAAATTAAAAAGGAATACATGGTTGAATTATTTATTAAACAAAAGGTGCTTCCGTGCATGCAGACTACCTGGGTTTTGAATTTCTTTTGCTGTTGGAATTTGAAGAAAGTGCATTGCTAATAAGTTAAGAGATAGAACACTATCCTTCTTCTAAAATAAGTCTCTCTGTCTCTGAGGCAGACAGTAAGATAACTTCTGTCTGTCCAGCCAGAGAAGAAGGGCTGATCTTCACTCAAATTTCTAATTTTGACCTTAGTGTGAAGTTGTTTCTCCAGCTTGCTGGGCTCCATAGAGACAGAATTTCTGGTAGGGAAATGTGTTTGCAAATCAAGCCAGTCTGGATCATCTCCTAATTTTATAGGTGCTTCTGATGGGTTAAAATATGTATTTACTGGTGAATTAATGTGGAGGAGCTGAAAGGAAGCAGAAGAACGCTTACAAAAACCTTGTTGCTGCCATCAGCCTGTATGTCCCTGGAGGTTACCAGTTCACCTTGGGGTGATAAGGACCTTGTACTGTGACTTTGCTTTGCTCAGTCCCCATTCCTGCCTCTGTGCTGGTGTTCCATATTGGTGCCCAGCCAGGGTTTCTTTATTGTGGCCTCCAAGTGCCTGATCTTTTCTTGTCCACTTCCCCAGGAGTAAACAATCACCAGCTTTTGGACTAGACTTTTTGAGCTTCAAATTCCTTTGGCTGATGGCTGCAGGGAAGATATTCAGGCTGGGAAACTAGGAAGGGTCTTCCACCAGTCATGGGACTGTAGTCTACATAGCTTGCTAAAAAATGAGAGGGCTGTTTTCCCTGGTATTGAGAAAGGAATTAATGTGCTGGATCTGAGGAAACATCTGTCCAAGAGGTTGGTATTTCTCATCACTGGTGTGGGACTTGATAACCACCTAGGATCCTAGTGAGATGCACTGCAAAAGGCTGGTCATGGCAGCAAAGAAGCTTTAGAGAAAGGTTGATGAGACCAGCCAGGACTCCAAAGAGCTCCCAGTGACCCCAGTGTGTGGGAGGGTGGTTGTGAGCCTGGAGCTTTTCTGTGGAAGGAAGGCAGTGAGCAGTAGCGAGTGGCTGGGCACACCCTGGCTTTGATAGCTACAGATGGAGACCTAAAAGATTGCAGGGCCACAGTCCAACACCAGCACATGTAAAATAAGGCTCAGGATTTAGATAACTCTGTTCCAGCATACTGACGTGCATGGCCACAGTCCAACTCCAACACATGCAAAATTAGTTTCAGGATCATTCCAGCATACTGAAGCCTATGCCTAAACCAGTTATTGCCACAAGCTCAGCTAAATCAGAGGACAGCATTCAAAATATTTTTTCCTTTTTTTTTTTTTTTTTTTTTTTTTTTTTTTTCTGGGTTCAAACAAAAAAAAAAAAATTTTTNNTTGACTAGAGTAGTTCAGATGAAAAAAAAATTATATTTTCATAGTAGAAGAGGAAAACTGGGTTATTGATAGATCAGCTCCATAGGCACCATTTCAGAATTTTTATAGCCCAAATGCAAAACCAGCACACCCACAAATATCATTTTATGGTATCCACGTACATTAAGGCTATTTTACAAAACATGGATATGAGTTGACCTAGTAATACTTTTTGAAATACATTAGTATAAAAAAATTAATGAGTTCTTTCAGATAATATCATGTTCTCAGTATTCTCACAGTACACTGTTAAAACAATGAGGAAAAAACCTATACCAGAGTTAAAGGATCCCTTCTCAAGAGTTAATGTAATGAATTTAATCAATATTTTTCCGTTACAGCAAAACTCATGTAATTAACATATTTTATTTATAGGAAAAGGTTGTTAGTAAAGTAGATTCAGCAGTTTAGAGTTGCTTATAACTATTTATTCAAGTACAGCTTTTTTTTTT
>VZRH01007799.1:465282-494025 GCA_013397555.1 Urocynchramus pylzowi
TTTTTTTTTTTTTTTTTTTGTAATTTTTATGTCAGTCTTTTCTAAGTTATTTTATTCCTTGCCTGCTTGGATAAAAGCAGTTCATTCAAGATGGCTGAAATGACTGTTTCTTTATATCAGGAGAGAGAAGAGGTGTCCTGGAGTCTCACCCATTGTGTTATGATGCAAAGAATAAGTGTAGCTGTAAACTCTGAAGGAGGAAATGCAGGAGCTGTGGGTGAGAGGGAGATGGAATTCCCCCTCATCTGACCAGTTTTTTCATTGTTTTTCACATGCTATTAGGCCACTCTCTGGGTTGGCTGTTGTAATTCCAGTGCTGGGATGTTGCAGAGGAAGTTGGTTAGCTTTATGTGTAGACATTGCCAGTGCTGTTGGGCCCCCTGTCACGACAATTCTCTTGTTTTAGGAGGTTTTATTATACTGGTGCAAACTTTTTTCCCTCTAAAGGCCTACAGGTTTTAACAATACTTATAAATTAAATAGATTCAACAAAACAACAATCTCAAACTTTTGGGGAAAAAATTAATAGGAACCAAGCAAAAGAAGAAATCAAACCAGCTGCTGACACAGCTGTTTCTTTTCTTGTATAATTTTGTATATAAAGGTACCATATGCTGCTTAAAATCATGATGGGAAAGATGAAATAATTTAAGACAATAACAAGAAAATACATGAATTGTCAGCATTCTGTCAGATTTAAAGAATGAAATAGACAGGTGTAGTATTGACATGTTTAACTTTGTGTTGTGTTAGCAGTTTTAGTGAGAACAACTTCTGACATGTGCTGAAGTGATGTGAGAACATTTCTGTGTTGCAGACATTGGAGAAGAAGCTGGGAGATCTGTAGGAGTCCAGCAGCCAGCTTTACTGAGAGACAGGAGCCTTGGTTCTGCCATGAAAGACTGCCCATATTGTGGAAAAACTTTCAGAACATCCCACCACTTAAAGGTCCACTTGAGAATACACACAGGTGAGAGGAACAAGTGAGCACTGTCGGCACGAGCCTCGTGTGTGTGGGGGTTAACATAAATTGTGCCTAGGAGCCTTAATTCCCACTGTAGATTTGGACTTATTAGTTGGAGAAAGTCTTTTGAGAAAGATGTATGACAGTCTTAAATAAAAGCACAAGGAATGTGTTGTTGGATAAAGACCACTTTAATAGAATCATCTTTTCCCAGTTGAGGTTATTTCTGTCTCCTTCCCTGCTTCATCACTGTTTCCTTCAATTACCCTTGTCCTTCAATAGGCATAAGCCTATTGGTTTCAGACTTAGTTATACTAACTGCTTCAAAGGCCTTCCTTAGCATCTGCTTAGGGATTCTGTATGTTTTTCTCAGTTACTATTTTTGTTCCATTTAGCATGCTCATTTTTAACCTCTCACTGTTCATATGAATGCATCAGCTTCACGGATCTGCTTTTTTTTCTCCCCACTAGAACTCACACGAATTAGTACTCGTAAGTAATAAAACTTATCATGCTTTGCACCATGGCAAAATTTCCCATCTTTTATTTCAGTAACAATCACAGCATTTTACCCTACAGAGATTTGCTACTGGGCTGGATACTCACTTGGTTTTGGTATTTCTCTCACTAGGAGGACTGCTCTCAATACTAGTTATTTCTAGCCACTCCATTCAAATTTTAATATTTCATCTGCTTGAAAGTACATATGTGCATGGCAAGTTCCATGTAGAGACACAGTATGTGTTTAAGAAGATTTTATCCATAATTAAATTCTGACGTAAAATATTGTAATCCTCAGGTCCTGTTGACATCATTTGAAATTCTGTACAAGGTCAATAGGATCCTGTTTTCTTCCCAGTGTTAATTGTCATGTTAGGCTTTGGGAGAGTATTTCAAACTTGAGATTTGGGGTACTTCTTTTTGGAAACAGACATAATAGGCCCCATAATTTTAATTTTCTTTTTAAACTATTTTAATTGAATTTCAGAATTTTACTGCTACTTTCCTAATGGGAAGGTAAAATAATTGCATGAAGAAATACATTCCAGTTATACCTCCTACTTGAAAATCTTCACTTTTAATTTTTATTTCACTGAAGTACCAGACAAGCAATGTTTCCCTCCCTTCCCAAAATCAGCAGTGATGTTTCCCCTATGTGCATGCATAATACTTAATGTTGGGTTTGTGAATGATAGGCCTGATTTTGAAAAATAGAAAATCAAAATTACTTAAGGGGAAAAAATATCATTTTTGAAATGGAAAAATTTGTTCACTGTATTCCTGTGCTTCCTTTTTGCATTGAGGAGTAGGAGTATACCACACTGAAATTTAAAATTTGACTCCCTAATGTAGTTTTGTCTGATTGGATTGCAAACTATTTAGGGTAAGATTATTCTTCTCTGTGTTGAGCTTGGCGGGGGGAGGTGGGCAGGGAGAAGAAACCTGGTGAAAACCCTATTTGTGTGGTTTCCAATGTAGTAAAAGCAAAGAAATTGTACTTATTTTATTGAAAAATAACTCTGGAGGTTAAAGAGTTTGACATTTTTAGAATTTGAGAGGCAAAAAAATTCTTCAAAGTAACATGAGGTTACCCATCTATTAATTTTGTTTTATTATATAGTGAGCACTTTGTTCTTATGTTAAACATGGCAGTGATTATACACTTGGTATTTGTGCCTTAGAACTAATGGAAAGTAAATTAATTACAATGGAAATATTCCATAAAAATTGCATATTAATACTGACTAAAGAAAATTAAAACAAGAAAAAATAAACTGTATAATATAAATTTAAAAAAAAAAAAAGAAACTGTGGAAACAACATTTACAATGTATTTAAAAATCATTATAATTTTAAAATAGGTAAAGATCAGTTTCCTTTAGGTTGAGAACAAAGTATTTGTAAATAATGACAAGAGTATGTTTAAGTGAAGCAATGTTTTACATATTGGAAATAATCCTAATAAATAATATAAAAATGTAAATTGGCAAATTACTAGAGTTATTAAATTAAAATTAAGTTGCTTTGCAGTAAGTGGAAATGATGTAATAGATACAAGTTATTAAACAAATATTGGTTAGCTCATACTTCTCAGGGACAGTTTCCTGCCTTTTATGTCACACTCTGTCTTTATTATATGCCTGGATCATATAACTGACTGATAAAAAACACTTTACTGTATTTCTCCACTACATTAACTCAATTACTGTTCTTGTTCTCACAGCACCTGTTTGTTAGAGATGAGCTCAAGCAGTTCAGCAGAAGTCAGGTTCCTTCGAACATCTGTGTGTTTGGAGGCACACGACTGGGCTGGTTTGGTACTCATGCCAAGAGCAGACCCAAAGTCTGATCCAGCCAGGAGGTGCTTCAGTGGCAACTGGCCCAAAAAAGCTGGAGAAGCAGCTTAATCTTGCACAAGAGGAAGAAGCTGTGCTCTGTTTTTGAAGAATTAGCCAGTGCCTTGAGTTGCTTCTTTTTTTGTTGGATATTTCATAGTTGCAACCTACTCCACACTGAGCCCTAATTTCTGTGTAGTTTGCTATCATATAATAAACCTGTGAAGGTAAAAAAAAAAAAAAAAAAAAAAATCAAAGTTTTATTTAGCACACTCAGTATTGTCCTAACACAACTGTAGAGGATTTTTCTTATCTAGCTCAGGGATATTCAGGCAGGAAGAGCTTTAAGGGGAAGATAGCAAGATATGATTTCTGATTGTTCCCATGTGGTAAGACGAAAAGGGCATAATTATGTGAAATCAGTTTCTCCTCTTTCTGGCTTTAAAAACAGTTGATGGATGAGAGAATTCCCTGGGACAGCCCTGAATGCAGAGAGGAAGGATTTTCAGGCCAAAATACTTGGGAGCCTTGGGTCTTAGAGAGGACAGACAGAGGTCTTCATGCCCTCTCAGATGAGCTCTTGATGCTGAGCAGTGGCCAGAGATGGGCTGTGCTGCCCTCCCAGCTCACACAAGCTCTCTGGGAGGGGAGGCAGGGGCAGGGGCAGAGTGTGTCTGTGCACAGCAGTGCCTGGCAGGCAGGTGGGGGGCCTGCCCACTTTGGGAGGCAGCCCCCCTGCTGTAAAACAATACCTCATACAGCTGAGAAGGTTATAACACAAAAAGCTCGGAGATGCTCAGTTTTTGTGAAAAAGAAAACCATCAGAGTACCAGACCTATAATGTGCCATATGCAGCTGCTTCTAGAGTTGTCATTTTGCCTCACTGGAGGCAGCAATTTAAGGTCCCTTCATTCAAGGAGCTGAGCATCTCCTTTATGTTCCTGAGCACTTTCAGCCCCCTGGAAATACAGTAAGTGGTGTGGGGTTTACATTGCATGCCTTGACCTTTGGACTGTGCAGAAAAGTTAAGCGTAAAACATTAAAATTTCTTATGTCCTGCCTTTGACAGGGGACACATTATGTAGGAGCTGGTTTCAGATTGGCTCTAGCACCTCTTTGCACCTTGCATTAGTCCTCAGAAGCTACTGCAGGCATAGACCAGTTTGGGTTTGTGCAGTCATTGGATGCTCAGGTATATTCCCAGTATGACAGACAAAATTAAATCCCTTGAGTAAAGAAAAAAGGGTAACGTGCATGAGCAAAGGAAAGATGGTTTGGATTGTGCTAAACAGAAGGAATCTAAGAAAGAGACAAATAGGAAGAAAAAGCTTGGCAGGGCTGTATCCACTGACTGAGAGTCTGTTACGATATGTATGACACACATCTAGCATATATTAGATGTATTATATGCATTTACAGTGCCACTGCATTTTCCCTTGGAAATGTGACTAGCCAATTTTAAACCATGCTTAGATGAACTGATGAAATACAGTAAAAATGGTGCTGTTTTAAATGAATTCAATTCACATTTCCTTCCTAAAAAAAGACTGCCTGTTGCCATTCTCTGAAGGCGCTTGTAGTGGGATGAGCAATATGAATAATTAAGGAAAATGGGTATGTGTGCTCCAAGAGGAGACAATTTTGGTATTGAACATCCTTTATTCTTACATTTCTAAGATGAACTAAAAGGACTTTTCATTTCTCTAGATTCCTCCAGATTTCCCATCTTTAACATTGTACAGCATGGCTTTTCTCCTGTCTTAATGACATCCCAAACTTTTGTTGAAAATAATTGATTGAATTTAAATTTCCTTAAAAGTTTAAGAGGTAATGTTACAGTATAAATTTCCTACCAAACACTAAGTAGGGAAATATCCATTAGTGAAATTAACTACAGTTTCTAGGTAGCTAACAATGTGCAGTATACAGTAGGGCATGGCTAATGAACACTGCAGTGGGTGATATTTCATTATACAAATTAATGCTCACATTTTAATGGGAAAGTCACATAATGAATCTCAGCTTCAGTGACAGCAATTAGAGACACAGATTGTCCCCTTCTGGACAAGGCACTGTTTAGCAATAAGCAGCTGTGTAAAAAGTCTTCAGGTTTACAACGTATATATATGCTTTGGGGGAATTGTGTACAGTTTATATTAATGTACTGAATCTTCCCTGCAAAGTAACAGCCGTATTTATCTCTCTGCATTTTAACTAAGTAAAGACATGTAAAAAGACTAAA
This sequence comes from Urocynchramus pylzowi, assembly GCA_013397555.1. Taxonomy (NCBI): domain Eukaryota; kingdom Metazoa; phylum Chordata; class Aves; order Passeriformes; family Fringillidae; genus Urocynchramus; species Urocynchramus pylzowi. The sequence continues at coordinate 470,825 of VZRH01007799.1, forward strand.
TAAATATTGCAGATGAGAGATAAATAAAGGAAAATATTCAATTATAAAAGTTTACAAAAATTAAAATATTTTATAGTGATGGCGAGTGCAAAAATGAAAAAATATCTAATAAAATGAGTAAAACCATCAAAATTTTGTCCTTTTACAGGTAGTTTCATCTCACATAATAGAGAAAAATGACTAGTAAAGGAAAGTAGTAAAGAGAAGAAGTTAACTAGTATTTCTGACAAACAGATTAATTGTGTGGTGAAACATGTGCAGGATCCAAAAATAATCCTACAGAACCTTTGATATTTCATTTGGTTTAAAAAGTGTGAAGTGAATGATTAGAATGATAAAAGAAATTACTGTGTAAGAATAGGCATAATAATGAACTAATTAAACCATACAGCAATTCATTTCTAAAATATCTACTGCACAATGGATAAAATAGGTTATCAATAACTGTTTCAATGGTAAAATAAAAAATGCTGGAAAATGTTTTCAATATTTTCATTAAGCAGTATTCTCTGGAACTATAAGATGTTTGATTTCATTTGCTTTGCATGAAAGCAAACTGTGGCCTGTTAAGAAATGTGTGGGGTCGAATTGCAATTCACATTGTCCCCAAGTGACTGTCACAGCCCCACTGCAAATGGGGCTGCCAAGTGTTTGGGGTTCTCACCCTGGTGCAAAGCTGTCACTGCACTGAGGAGCAGCACCACGAGGAGCAGAAGGGCACAATCCACAGGCAACTCATAAAATCTTATTTAAAAGGGAGAGAGGAGCATTCAGTGGGGAAAGGGAGTGTGGGGTGCAGAACAGATTGTTAAGAAGCTGTATGTTAAAGATGAAAAATGAATAAAGAAGCTCACAGCACTAAGTTTAAATAAATATAAGAAAAGAGATTTGATAAGGGAAACTAAAAGCATTAGTAAAATATGTATGTGTCTAGGAGGGTTATGGAAAATGGGGTAAAATTCTGTGAATCTTGCAGGCCAAACAATTGCTATCTTGCTAACACTGGACAAGAATAGATAAGAAATTATCAAACATGGTATAGAAAACTAAGTACTCTTCTGCTCTGTTTTCAGAAAGAAGCATGATGGTTTTCATGAGCATTTTCCAATGACACAGTTATGCTCCCATTAAGTAATGAGGCTGTTATGCTGTAGCCCAATGCATTTTAATATTTTTTAGAGTGAACGAGACTGGAAAACTTTTAGATAAAATCTTTAAAACCCTGGCTGAAGAGCTCTCCAAATAATTTAAGTTCATTGAAAAAAATGCCCAAAAACTGCCTTGGAACACAGAGCAAGATCCAGAGCACTCGTAGTGGTAAAACAGCTCTGTCTATTCTTGTATTTCCCAAAAGAAAGAATATTAAGACCTTGAAATTCGGTCTTAATTAAAACTACCGTGACAAAAGTTTGGGGTAAAATTACAGAATGAACTGGTCAACTAATTGAAAATTGGTAACATATTTATTTCAATTTTATTTTATGAAAGGAAGTTTTATCAATTTCCTTTTCATAAAAGTAGCCTGTTCTATGTGAAAATCCCCCCAGCAAAAACCCAAAACCAACAACAAAACAACCACAAAAAAAAAAATTCCCCCCAAAATCAGTATACAGAGATGAAATGGCTCAGTTCCACAGCAGCTATTTGGTATTTCGTCATTATTTGGAAGACTATATAAAAATCACTGTTGATAAAATTTACCAATGGCACAAAAATGGTAAGATGCTAAAAATCATGGGGAGGCACTGATTAGTCACTTAGTCAAGTGGGCTCTTTTCAACAATATGAATTTTAAATCAGCAACATGTAAAGGAAAAAATACTAGAGGCGGTGATGAACTGGGCCTGGGACTGTGGTAGAGAAGCAACAGAATATGAGCTGTTAGTTGATTGCTAAATCTATGGATGTAAACAGTCTTGGACTGTATAAAATTGCTATCAAGTTGAAATTTCATCAAAGCTTTAGTGGGTACCCATAATTTAAAAGGACACTGAAAAATTGGGAAGGATGTTCCACTCAAGAATGAGAGAAGATGAAGAAGTGATTGTTTTGCTGTCTGCAAATACCTTCCTCAGGAAATAGAGTTTTTAATTTTAAAAAAATCTGTTCAATCTAACAGGGAAAAATGTAGCAATGTTCAGTAGTAGGAAGCAAACACTGGACAAATTCAAGCTAGAAATAAGGCACACATTTTGAGCAGTAAAAATACTTAACCAGTCAAACAGTTTACCTAGGGACATGTTGGAGTCTTATTCACTGCCATTGTTGAAACATAATTTGTTCAAACTAAAGCAAGTTAGTTTTGTTTCAAAGTGTATTTACGCTCTGATACTGGAATTATCGTGTGAGGATCTTTGGCTTGTGTTGTAGAACAGATAAGACTAGATGATCATAATTGTCCCTTCTGGCTTTAAAATCTGTAAATCTAGTTATAATCTGGCTGTGGTCTCCTTGCACAGCCCGTAGCAGATGGTTCCCCTGACCAGTAGGGTCAGACTGTGCTCTGAGCAGGAGTGAGGATCTCCTGCATAGGTCATACAGCTGGGTCGTTTATAAACCTGCTACACAAATAGACCTGTTTCTACTGGGCAACATGTCTGTTTCCAGTTATCTACCAAGATTTTGTGCAGATTTTACAAGCAGCATTGAATTTTATTGTTTGACTTTATCCTGATATAAAATAGTTCCTCAGAGATATCTTGTGCCTTGTAAACCAGAACAGTAGGTAGATCAGAACTGGGATTATGCTGCCCAGATAAGGTACTCCCCATAAGATTTTTTGGTTTTGTTAATTGTACATGCTGGAATAGTCTCTCACCCTACTCCATTGTGAAAAAGTTTGCAGGCATGCAAACAGGGCCAGAGAATTAGCAAATTCAGTGTGGCCACTGCCTTTGTGAACAATGAAAAATGACTCTTGGATATGAAATGCAGAAAATTATTTTGAAAAAGTCATGTTCCCTCACTCCTACATGGCAACGTTAATTTATGTGAACTGATATTAAGTGTTAAATAACTCATCCAGACACTGCTCTTGGCAATAATACCAGGGTAGTCATTACACTAGGATGAATTCTCTGAAACCTTTCCTCAAAGTATGAGACACAAACAGGTTGTCTTCTAAAAAGAATCATAGCATACCTCCATTGTCCCCTGCAGTGTTCTTTGGACATGTACTACTGCATTTGCTGATAGAATCCTGAAAATTAGTAGTCCTTTGGGTTTTCCATTGAAACTGGCTTGGTTTGAGGTTATACTGGGATTTTTCCCACAGCAGCTTATAACTCTGTTTTGTCATTTGTACAGGGTCTTACACAGGGTGAAGCTGGTTATTAATTTGAATGGATGAAGTAGCATCTAAATAACTGCACAATTACTGAATTTAGGAAATACTGACAGACTAAATTAAAAAGATTCAAAGATGATTGACTCCATCCTACTCCCCTCTCCTGATGCCTGCCCTTGAAATAGCAGCATTTAAGACTGCTTTGAAATAAACTAACCAGTGCCAGTGTTTGGATCTGGCAGAGAACAGCGAGGTTTTGAATAGCTCCCTTTGAACAATGCTGCTTGGCCAGTCCTGTATTGCAAAGGTGGCACAGTATGTTGCTACATGTTGAGTTCAATTTCAGACCTTCAGCTTTAGATCTCATTTCTAGTCATGTGAGGGGTGGGAGCACCACAGAGGCAGCACACCAAGGCTGGGAGAGATTTGAACTTTTTATCACACTGTCTCAGTCAGTGTCTTCTTTCAGTCCAATGCTCATGGCATTGGTGGTGAGCTGTGTGCAGATCTCCTCTGCTGAAAGGAAGCTCGCTCTGTGGAGAGGCCTTAGAGCAGAAAATGGAATGACTTCAAGGCTTAGCAATTCAGAATAAGAGTATGTTGTGCCCAGGGCTTTAGACTGAAGGTACTTTTAGAAGTACAAAACAGAACTAGCATTTTCTCCAGTTAACATTTTTAAACTTGTATCCATTCTTACATATGCATACTATTTTAAGCAGTTGGTGCATGTTTTTAGCAACATCACTACAGACTATATTACAAATTTCTCCTTCTCCCTGCAACAGTTCTCCAGCAGTTGATGTAGTGCCTGCAATGCTGGGACACACTTTTTGATGGTGCCACTTGATGTGCAATGCAAACACACTGAACTGTTGTTAGAATGAAAGGAAGTGCTCGATGTAATTGTGTTAAAGATTTCCGTAAAGGCATAGGGGATGCTGAGGAAGAGCTTTTCAATTAAGAGGAGTGAAAATTCAAAACTGAGAACATTTAACCCTGTAGAGTCTGGCACTTGTTTTTCACCGGTCTCATTATGTCTTAGGCAACACGTGAAGTACTTAAGTTGTGTCAGAAGTCACTAGTGACTGCTGACAGTAACTGGTGGGACAAACATCAGAATGGAAAGTGGCTCCAAAAATACTACAGTGATGCTGTAAACCCAGCATTACTGTCTGGCCCTGTTCTGACTGGCAGCACAGCTGTCAGAGTTTGCACACTCCCAAACAGCCCTGCAGAAATGCAAACAAATAGACAGCCAGTGTCTTCTGTCCTCTTTTCCCTCTCTCAAAGGCCTGCAATGGGTGTGTGCATGCTCAGGTGCCCACCTGGGACCAGGGAAGCCCAGACAGGCATGTTCTGTCTCAGGTTTGTGGCTCAGTAGGAGCTGTTTGTTTTTGCACAGCTCCCACTAAACACAGACCCTGCTCCTCGTCGGTGAAGCACCAGAGCTTAATTAGGTGATTGGGAAAGACTCACAAGTTTCATTGAAATGTTTAAATCTGATTTCTTCTGTTAAGCCATGGGGACCGAGGCCTAAAACATGAACCATGCTAATTACTGCCTCTCCCTCTGCTGAGCACCTCTTCTTTGAGGTTCTGTGCTTTTCTCCTCTGAAAAGGTCGATTGATGTGGTTTGATATAAAGCTCTCATGTCTCACCATTTAGCTTTAGGATTATGCTATGGATTTAGAATTTCCACTGCTGGTGAGGTGCTTCAGCCCTGGCTGGACTGCAGCATGGATCCAGCCCCTGTTCACGTCACTAAACTCTCGTGCAGCCCTCCATGGCCTTGGAAGTGTTCTGGGCTCGCCTCTCATTAGTAAATTCCTGCCATCACTGAGAGGAACAGCTTCCCAAGTATTTACCAGCCCTTCAATTGAGCCTCTAGCTTAAATAACAGAAGTTTGAAAGCTTTTCAATTTTGTTTTTAGCAGATTTTGAGGTTATTTGAAAGCGGATAACTTTCCAGCTGGTTTGGTGAACTACATAATATTATACAGCATTTTTACTGTGGAGGAAGTTTTCAAAACAAATGTTTCCATTATACCATTTGGAGAGGCTTGCCTTTGTCTTTTGTATCACTTAGGAAAAAAAAGCTACCTAGAAAAAAACAGTTTCTTCTTCTTGCAGAGCTCCCTCATAGAAACAATAGCCATTATTGACAGCTTGTAGGTCTTTCAGATTTCTGTCACTTTTAGAGAGGATTTCCATATTTTTTCTTTTAAAAGAATTCTGCATTGCTAACAATGCTCTGCAAAAATTTAGAGATACCTTTGCTTAGGTGCACATTTTTTTTCAGATATGTCTTTATGACTATATGTGAATATTTATTATATGTGTAAAATCTTCTGCCTCTTTGAAAGTATAGGCAGAACAATAAAAGTTTAGTGTGGGCTTCAAATATTTACTTAATTCATGGACATCATCTTATATGTTTTAAAACTCTATTCAAGCCAAACCTAGAAAAGTGCTTTTGGAGGTAAATTACACATTTTACTACTTGAGCCTTAGAAATGTCATTAGTGCAAAATTAAAGGACTGCAAAAACCAGTAGATAATACTAATTTCAAATACAGAAACTAAATATATTTTGTACTTTTTATTACTCAATTTCTTTTTTACAGACTACTTTTTATTTTAACTATATGTTCTTATATGCTGCAATCATTATGTAGTGTAATGATATTAATATTTTATAGAATCTGTATTTATAGTTCTTTATTTAGAAACAATGCAGTAGGTCTGCAGATCTTTGAATCCTTCTGGAATGGTGCCCTCCAAATAATGATAAATTACTTGTGCAGTATGCCATTTGCTAATTATATCCATGATTTACTGCAGAGCAAGACTTAAATCATTCATTTCAGTCTTGCGTAACAGTGCCATAAAATTTTTAGGTTTAAAAATGGTTTCCATGTGTATAATTTAAACAAATTTTAGAGCAATTGTATATACAAAATATTGCAACCATCCATTTGTTACATTCTTTGTCTCCCTATTTTTTTAAACTTGTACTTTTAATGATTACTGTGGTCGAAATTGTTATGCTTCATTTTCATAATCATAGCTTTTAATTCTACAACAGTTTTCTACATGTTAGATTAAGAAAAGGATGGCTAATTGTGTGTAGATACCATGTCATTCCTGAATAGCCCCACATTCTAGAAACCCATTTTAGAAATACTCAGTTTAAGAATCAGTCTTTGATTAAAGGTGTTTCTTTTTAAGAAATGAATTATTAGTACCAAGATCTTCTTGGTTTTAAGCAGCTAATGCTGATTTTTTAATTTCTCCACTCACCCGTAGCCCAAAGTACAGTTAACTCTCTTTATATTTTGCTCTTTGTCCATGCCTATAGGTGAGAAGCCTTACAAGTGTCCACATTGTGACTATGCTGGTACTCAGTCTGCATCCCTCAAATACCACCTGGAACGACACCATCGGGAGCGACAGAACGGAGCAGGACCACTGTCTGGGCAGAGTGCAAGTCAGGAGCACAAGGATGAGACACCAAGTAAAAGTTCTGTGTTTATTAGACCAGACATACTGAGAGGAGCCTTCAAGGGACTTCCTGGTATCGACTTCCGAAGCGGCATGGTCTCACAGCAGTGGACGTCAGGAATGCTGTCTTCTGGAGATCAGCAAGGACAAGCAGTTGGCATGTCATCTGAAGGATCTTCAGAAAATATGAAGGGTTCAGACATATCTTCCAAAGGAACACACTTCTCTGAACTTGGCCGTGCTTACCAGAACATGGTCGGGAACGGCGTGAACTTCCAAGGGTCTTTGCAAGCTTTCATGGACAGCTTTGTCCTAAGTTCTTTGAAGAAAGAAAAAGAAATGAAGGATAAAGCTCTCTCAGATCCTCTTTCGGCAAAAGCTCTGGGCTCAGACGGGGGTGAGGAGAAGACAAATAGCAAGTCCTCACAGCGGAAAACAGAAAAGTCGCAATACGAACCTCTGGACTTGTCGGTAAGGCCCGACGCAGCCTCCCTGCCGGGTTCCTCTGTCACTGTACAAGACAACATCGCTTGGCACGGCTGCTTATTTTGTTCCTTTACAACTTCATCCATGGAGCTAATGGCTCTGCACCTCCAAGCCAATCACTTGGGCAAGGCTAAGCGTAAAGACAACATCATAGGCAACAGCAAAGAGCAGTCTAGAGAAGTTTCAGCCTCGGTGAACAAAGTGAGCTTGCTCCCCTCCTCCGTGCAGTCCGGCAAGGAGGCAGGAGTTCCCAACATGCTGAGCCAGCTGGACGCAGCTTCTGAGAAAATGACCCAAGGACAAAATAAAGAGACCCTGGAGAGAGAGCAAAAGAGCGCTGCCTGGCCCAGCCACATGGAATCCACTTTTTGTAACTTTACAACAGACTTCTATAAGCAGTTTGGTGTTTATCCCGGTGTTATTGGCACGGGAACACAAAATTCTTGCACCAGTAATGAATCCGAAATAAAAACACAATCCGAAGATGACCCAAATATTCTGCTCTCTGACTCTGTAAATAAAAGTGCTATTGATGACCTTTCTGACATAGCTTCATCTGAGGATATGGAATCTTCCAAGGAAGAAAACATTGAAGATGAGGACATTGACACAGAACCAGATATTATGAATAAGCAGTTGTCTGCCCTAAATAAAGAAAGCAGTGAAGGAGGTGACAATATACAAAGTGCAGTCACCTCACAACCCACACAAGGGCTCGTATCACCACTGCCACAAGCTTCAGAAAAGCAGTGGCACAGTCAGAATCTTCTCTCCTCACACGAAACTGCACAAGAAGTGATGAAACCCGAACAAGTTCAGGGTCCGCAGGTCCTGGAGAAGCAGATGAACATGTTGTCAGTCCTAAGAGCTTACAGCTCTGATGGCTTAGCAGCCTTTAATGGACTTGCAAGTAGCACAGCAACTAGTGGATGTATCAAGAGACCTGACTTGTGTGGTAAGTTTTAGACCTTCTTTTAGACCATTTCAGAAAACACTTGTGCAGAATCATGAAGCTGCTCTTTAAATATACTTAGTCATGTTTGTTAGTAATACATTTTTTTAAATGTTAAACCCTGTGGGCCAAATTCTTGTCCTATATGTGGTCTACTCCATTGAAATCAGCAGTGCTGCATGCATACTTAAACAGGATTTTAGAAAGAACCTGCTTTTTAAACTAGAGTAGCAGCAATATAGACTATCTGTGCTAGTGGCATTGGAAGGGGATACTTACTGCTTTAGCATACTCAAAGGAGGAAAAAGTTTTAAAAAATATACATGGTAACTTGCAAACTTTTCAGTATTTTGATATACGAACCCATGAAAAACACTGGATGCTTTGCCAAGCAAACCTTGCTTTCTCTCCTTTTTTTCTTTCCCCCCTTTCTTTCTTTGAATTGGGGTGTGTTCAGTTACCACAACATTAATGAAATCAAAGGCCAAGTGCATGGAATGTGTCTACCTGTGTTGAATAGATTTTATTTTTTCTTTCTTTTATTTTCTTTACCTCCTTTTTTTTTTTTTTTAATTATATTTTTCTGGTTTGGTTCAATGGCACACATGCAGTACTTGCCCTTGACCATTTTCACTATTCTAACTAGCAGTTGTGTAAATTGTGATTTGCCTGATTTAGAGTATGCCTCCAGGTAATTAAAATAACAACACTCCAAACAAATAAAACTACCTTTTACCCTTTCTAGTCTCTGATTTACAAAACTGCAGTTTTACTTCCTCATATCACACACCTCATATTTACAAGAATTAAAGTTAAATCTATTTGGAACAAATGAGATTGAGGATTTTGTTTTTATTATTTAGCTCCTATTTTGTCAGCATAGTGTTTGTTTGAAAGAGATTTTAGAGCGTAAATCCTTTAAAAAACAGAATCACTTTAAAAAGCAGACTCAGCAAAGGGCTCAAAAACTTCAGTAATGTTCATTTCACTTAACCTTCAAATTAATCAGAAAACTCATTGTCAGAGCTGAACATACATAATAAAATGTATTCAGGTTTAAAAAAAAAGAAAGAAAAAGAAAAGAAAACGTTAGCAACAGTTTTAAAGCCTGACAATTTAAAATGAAACCCTCAATCTGCAAGCACTTAAGAGTGGTTCCCCTGGTTAACCTAAGGTTAGGGGGAGCTTTGTTTGATTCTACTGGCAGTGCAGATGCTCAAAGCCCTCTCCAGGCCCCTCCCTGCTTTTCCATGTGTATTAGTTGATCTGATAAAAAAAGTCTGATACCTACACATAAATTTTATCTCACTTGTATCCTTAGAGCATTGTGACTTCACAATATTGTCATTATCTGCCCGTATCTGTAATTTAACCAATATCTGCCCAAGTATCCATGGCCACTTGTAAACTTCTGTGTCTCAGTGCACTAAGAAGCAATTTAGGTAGTTGGAAATATTTCCAGATTATTCAAAATCAGCATTTACATTATTGAAAAGAGTTAATAGTTGATTTAATTTACAGCAGGTAAAATCCTACTAGGATTTTTTTTCCATTTGTGGAGTAAAATCAATTAACAAAAAAGAAAAAAAAATTACAGCAGAGAAATTACTGTCTAAACAAAGAAGTTAAAAAAAATAGAAAACTAAGATTAGCTGCTTTGTGCAAAATATCTCTGTACTTTTTCACAGGCGTAAGATTTTTAAAACAACAACAGAAAAAAACCCTCTAATATTATTATTGAAATGAGGTCATGTTACTTCCATTAGTTTTTTGTTTCATCTTCCAATCAATTCAACAGACATTTTATGATAGCTTGAGTTTATATGATTTTAAAGACCATATCCCTTTCACAAGCTCTGCCCAGTGATAATGGATTTGACTTGAAGTATGAAGGAAAAAAAGAAACAACAGAAGCTTCTCTGTTCTACTTTTTAAGAATGTTTTAATCGAAAATGCAATGGAAGTCCTTCTGTCTCCCCCCTCCAAAAATAGCTTTTTAAAATTCTTTCCTGTCATTCTATTGGTGTTTGCAGAACATAAGTATAAAGGTTGATTATTTAAATACATTATTTCATTTTTCTCTATATGTCACAGAAAAGTGGATGAGTATGAACAAGTCCCATGTCAGTAGCTCCTCTTTTTGTTTGATTGCCTTGGACACCACCCACTTGAAAGTAGAGGTTTGGGGGGAGTTTTCATTTTCTCAGTGACATTTTATACTGTGAAATCACACTCCATCTGTGCATGTTAGTGTGGGGAATCCCACCTGGTGTTTCTGCACTTGCAGATTAGCAATCAGGAGCACCCTGCTCATTTATTAGCCTTCCTTCCTTTCCTCCTGCATGAAGCCCATGACCAAAGTCGTGGTTCTCTTTGTCTCTCCCACTGCCTGGGAGATCAGAAAACTTGAGACACACCTCCAGCATCTGATTTCAGGGCATGATTCTCATGTTCCTTTTGTGTTTGGGAAGACTCCATGCATTTGTGTTTCTTTTTACAGCCAGTGATGTGTGTGTTGTTGACATCTCAAGAGAAAACATTGATGCATTTGATAACAGTCCTTGCACACTCAGAGAGCAAAGCATACTGCTCTTTCCATAGTCAGAATACAGAGGAAATAAAATTGAAATAAAATATTTCAGCTTCAGTAAATTGAGATTGTTTCTTTGGCTGGCCACGCTAATTGAGTTGAATTTCTGGCTGCCTAAAAACAAGCTGGGGTATTCAGCAATCCATGTGGATCATTTTTAGATGGCAGATTTTATCCTAAGACAGTAGGTCAGTTTTTAAGCAAAAAATCTTGGCACAAAAAAAGTTTTATTTCTAGAGGAGAATGCCACCAACTCACATTGTTGTTTCAGAAAGTCACTGCACATGTGGAAGCACTCCTCAGTTTCCCTGTCATGGAGAATGAGAGAGACTGATGATGTACACATAATTCATTTATGCTCCTATCATGCTTCAGGCTGCAGGGATGAAAGACACAATTAGGAAAGAACCATAATTACTGCATAATAAAGAAATTTTCATGTCAAAATGCTACTGAGAAAAAATCACGAATTTTTGTAATATTTCTCCTTATACAGCAGAATGAACAGAAAGAAAAAAAAGAGCGTTGATAATTTTAGAGTTACTCCTGAACTGTACTTGGTTTTGGAGTCTCAGGTGATTCTCCCTAGGAGTGGATCTTGTTAGTGTTGCTGGCACTCAGTTCCTAAGAAGATGACAGGTCTTTCCTTGCTGACTGGCAGCAAGTAGCCCAACAGGGAGGGGAGACCCAAGGTCCATGGCTTGGTAGCTGTCTTGAGCATCTGTGTACTCTGCTTTCACAGCCCTTGCTGATTTGACAAGTTAAGCTTGGAGGTTCTAGATCTATTTTGTATTTACGTTTTGAAAGATCTGTTTTCCTTTCCATTTATGCTCTTCTCTTTTTCTGCTTGTCTTCCCACATACATGTAGTTGCATCACAATAATGTTCTACCTTCTCTTCCGATACCTTAATTTACTTCTGATTTGTGCACAAGGCCCTTTATGACAAGACCCTATCCCTTCTCTCTACCCTCCCCTTTAAATTTCTCTGCTTTGTGATCAAGGTGGTAAAATTAGGTTGCATTTGCTACTTGGGATGTTCTTAGGTTTTCAAAGGAGATCTGATGGGCTACAGAACTACTGGCCAGATACAGTCCTGGGCGTTAGCTGGATGCTTAATGGGTTAGTGCTATTGAATCCACACTTAATGATGTCCAAAAGTATTAGTTCCATGTTGTCTCTAAATCTAATTTGCTTCCATTCATGCTTGCTTTCCTCTGCAATTAGTGCTGTTTTCTCCTGCACAGGCTCCACCCCATTATCACTTCTTTCACTGTATGAAAACAGGGCAGGGCCCCACTGATACATGGGAGAAGCTTTGGAGTCCTGCTCCTGCAAAGGGCTGAGCACTTTCAGCTTCCTTTGCAGCAGAAAGCTTTCAGCCTTGCACAGAATTATTAAAATGTTCAGCATTGTAACTATCTGAAATACCTTCCAAATGTGGAACTGCAGCGCAGACAAGAGGGCTGGGCAAGGGGAAGATCAATTGTGGCAGATTATTACAGCTTTATTGTCACATAATTATAGTGCTCTACCCCAATGTTTAAATAGTGAATTTAGTTATTGTAAATTGCTTATTGCCACAGGTGTCAAAACCAAAAAGATCATAATGCTAACCCCGTCAGAACTACCACCAACACATGAAACACAGAAAAAGATTTTTAATTATTTGTGATGGCTTCACCTAAATCCTTATTGCAGAACTTTTAAATTACAAAATCCCTATTAAGAAGCAAAAGGCCTGATATATCCAAGCTCTAGGACAGCTCCGAGGCAGTGGAAGGTCATCCTACTGCAGCAAACTGTAGTACTGCCCATTTACAATATCATGTAACGCTCTTAAGGAACGCTTTGTCCTGATCTGCAGTTGGAGGAGTAACCAGAATATTCTTTTCCTTCAAGGCAGAATGAAATGATATGGAAGTTTTACACCAGGCTTTTCTTTACCCCATTATCGTGCTTTTGAAGAGGTTTCTTAGTTTCAGTTAGGAGGTCCAAGGCCAGCTTTTAGAGCACAAACTGTTCCTCTGAACAGGAGATCAGCACCTCGGCCCCCGCCTGGGTTTCAGACACACTTCTGGATGTCACAGTGCCATTTGCATGGCAATATCAAACCAAACTCATATGGCTTGCTTCCTTTTTTTAATTAACTGGGAATGCCAGTGATCCAGCGAAGTTTGTGTTGCTGGATAAAAGGGCTGGTCTGTGAATAGCATTGTATTTGCCAAATGGTTCGCTAGTCATTTCAGTACAAACAAATGGATGGTGTCTGTAAGTCTGCAAACACTGTTGACATTTAGCCTTGTTTATGTTACTTTCCTTTTGCTGCATATTTTTGGCTAGAAGAGATACTGTCTGAATCAACATTGACTTCCTAAGCAGAAGCTAAGGGCCCAGTCTTGCATCCCTCATTCCTGATGAGTAGCACTACTTACATGACTAAGGATTGCAGAATCAGGTCCTATGTTTATTTGACTTTAAATTTCATTGCTATTTTCATGTAATTTAATTTGATTGTATTTTGTTGTGTCAGAAATTGGTCAGGTGACAAGTTCGGTATGACCATTTCGTTACTGTTGAAAACTTTTAGTTCTTACCATTCTTCACCATACCGTGGTGTGACATTCCCATTCCATTTATGCTTCTGGAAATTAACCCCTGAAATATCTGATACAGCTAAGTGCTGAGTACCTCCTATTCCCACAGAGACTGGAGGCATTCAGTCCCTCCTAGCACCACATCTGAAAGGGGGATTGTGTTTGCAAAAGGAGGCCTTGGTATGTGCCTTGATTTCAGACATCAGTGGCCAGCCGCACCAAGGCAAATCCCTAGCACAGAAAGGCTTTTCTTTTCTTTGCAGAGACAAAATAATGATGTAAGCTTAGAGCTGTATGATTTTTGCTCTAAGTTTCATCTCCAAAACAAAATATTCTTATTGTTTTTGTCATATCCAGGTCAAATTTAAATTATAATTTAGGATTAGGCAGAGGCATAGAGATGTTTCCAGGTCTTTCCAAAGTGAGACAATGCTCTGGTTTGTGTTTTGGTTCAGGAATATACATTCTTGTGTCTGAGGTATAGTATTTCCTATAACTACTCATAAACATGAGCAATTTAGACATTCTTGTAAGTCAAAACTAGGTGTACAATTAATACCTATTATGAGGCCAATTTTAAACAATTAATTTGACAGCAATTATAATTTTATGTTACAGGCTTTCAGGAATAAATAACCAAATTCATCTTTGTAATCTAAGGAACCTAGGATATCTTTATGCAGAGATGATCTTGTTATGCACAGTATTGCATATCTGGAATTTCTGAGTTTTGCTCCCACCTATCTAGATGCCTGTAGTGCCAGGGATAAATAATTACCTGAGGCTTATTAATTGTATCAGCAAAGAAAACAAATATATACCTTAAGTGTAAGCATTAATATATGTATACACAATACATCCACAATATATAACAAACCATCATAATAGTACAAAAATAGAGGTCCTGAATATGTTCTGTTATTTATGTGTTTGGCAAGCTTAGGGAATGGACTTTAGTATGAGTGAAAATTCTCTTAACATTTTTAAGGTTATTTATTGTCATTTCTATTTGAGTTTTTAATGGTCCTGTATTTTGTAATGCTTTAGCAGGAAAAAATACTGTAGTTATCTTTTTTCATATTCTTTAAGCAATATTTCTAGCTTAATATATTGTGCCAGGTTTTCCAATATTAACCAAGAAAGACAGTAAAATTCAATGAACAGCACTCTGACATCCACAATTTAAAACCTGTGATTGAAGTGAAATGTGTAAACTTCTAGTGGGTTATCATGTGCTTTGGAATAGAGTATTGTTGGAAGTAATTAGAAAATATATTAAGGTTTCCTGGTAATGAAGGTATGTAAGTTTTAATAATTGTTGCTTTCTGAATAAGTGTCAAACTATATCTTTAAATGTATATGGAGTTACAAGTTAGGTCACTTCTGAATGGAATGTAAAACAATACTAAAATGCTTCAATAACTTATCTCAGTGTTGCTAATAAAAAAAAAAGCTGTTAACCATTAGTGCAGTTTTGAGTCATTTTGTTGATTAATTCAAGAAAACTCTGAGAAACTGTTGTACCTTTTGGTAGACCAAAGACCCCTCATGCAATTCACAGTTGTTTGATGCTTTGAGAGGAAAACTCTACAATGCTGCTTGTTGGCCTTGTAAATGATATTTATTAAAAATCCCAACTTTTAAGGCTCCATTAGAATGGTGCCATGTATGGTTAGGCAGGTATATAAGGGGGGCCAGTAAACTTGTTTCCTCTGTCACAGAAAATACCTTGGGAATGTGGGAGCTGTTTCTCCTCTGTCACTATTAAAATCCAGTAGAAATTTTTTGTGGATGGCACTGGGTTGAAAATGAGCAGTGTGGGTGGATTAAGTGTGTAAATATCAGTGCTGGGGTGCTCGGCCAGGGTGAGCCAAATGCAGGGTTCTAGTGCTGCAGCTGGAAATGCAGACTTAGTGAGTGGTGGGTGTGCAAGGCCTGCCCCAGTGGACAAATATGAGGATCGTACAGAAAGAGTGATTTTCTTGGATAATCTTGCCCAGCCTTACTGAAGTCACAGCTCCAATCCTGCAAATAACCCTGAACACTCACTTTGGTTTCCCGTGGGAAGAATGTGGGATGAGCATCCTGAGAATAGCCTCCCTCCCCAGGCCCACGTAGGATTCTCCTGAGGTAAAGCAAGTGTAGGAGAACAAGCAGCCAGCCTTGCCAGTGCCAGTAGCACCACCCAGGTCCATGGTAAGTGTTTCCAGGATGGGGTCCCTGACAGGTGGCCCACTGTCCGGAGCACCGCTGAGCGTGCCGTGGGAGCTAAAGGAAAACATGGCTGGGGCTCCCGCTGTCACGTCTTCATTAATGCTCTCCCTTCTGAATAGCATATTGGTACTTTTTATTTATTCCACCAAAACACCATGAGTCAGGACCTGACATTTTAGTGTTCTGTGTCATACTGAGAAAAATCTGTGGTTCAGCAGTAGGACAATTATATTATTTTGGAAGGGCTAGAAATAATACAGCATTTGTGAGACAACTGTAACATTTATCCAGACTCAGTGTGACATTGTTCTTCCTTTTATTTGGAGAGTACTTCCAAAAAAGTATCAACTAGGAGCATAGAAAAAAAAAAAAAAAAGGCAAGAAAAAGTGGCAATTATGAATCCATTTAACCCCCATCAGGTATAATCTCATTTTGTGTAGTACCATTGGCTGTTCCATGCCTAAACTTCTATGCAGTGAGCTGTGAATATAGTCCTTATTGTCCTGTGGGCAATATGACTAAGGAAAAAATATCTCTGTATTACAATGGAGCATTTGTCTGAATGGCATAACCTAAAGTCCATAACATCAAATCTAAAGTTGTAATTATACAGCTGCAGTCACACCACTCAAGTGAAGGCTGTGTCAGCACTTGTATTATATAAGGAATCCTGTTTTCAAGGGTTGATGAGTCATATGCAAAAAACATTTATCACTAAACAATTGTTCTGATTGTTCTGAAGCAACATCTAGGTACGGGCCTTTCCCCAGTAGGACATGGTCATATCTTCTGCCATGGCGTACTTTGTTAATGACTGTATCTTTTTTGAGCTTGAAAATTACCTAGAAAGTTTGCGGGTTTATGCAGTCTGATTAATGTAAAAACATAAAGTGGGTAAAAACCCAAGGACAGCCAAGGTCTCCACTAGCAAGGATTGTAACAGGTGAAACTTGTCTTTCTGAAAAATTACAAAATTTCAGGGAATTTTTTATCAGTTTGTCATCCCTGATTTTGCTTCAAGTTCTTGTGTCTGAACGCTTCCTTACAAGACCTGGTCACAATTTTGGTTTTTGAGCTCTCTTGAAATCGAGCCTCTCAAGCTCACAGTAGCTGTTATTGCCATTTGAAGCAGCCGCTCATTTGCTGGCAAGGAGCAGACAGGAAAGAGATTTATTTACAGCAGCACCACAGAGGTGAACCAGGAGCACTCTGCACCCCTCCCACGTGAATGTCAAAGGATTACACTTAGGATTGAGACCAAATACTGGGATCGAGACCAAATACTGGAAACCGCAGCAATTTTCCCACTACATGAAATTTCTAGACAGATATACTGGGTGTGAGTGATTTCAGCTAAGAGAGGCTCCTGCCCAGAGCAGTGCCATTTACAAACAGGTGTCCCTGAAGCCACCCCCACGTCAGGCATTTGCAGCCAGGCTGCCTTGCCCGCCCCATTGTCCGCGGGGCGAGACGAAGGCCAGCCAGTTCCTTTAAGCCGATCTCCTCTGATCCGGGGCATCTGTAGCGCCGTTCCCTGCATAGAACAGCCATTGTTCAGCTGCAGAGCAACAGTGGGGTAGAAAATAGCATGCCATGCTGGGGATCAGAGAGGGAATTGTTCCTTAATTATCTCTTAC
Organism: Urocynchramus pylzowi; assembly: GCA_013397555.1. NCBI lineage: Eukaryota > Metazoa > Chordata > Aves > Passeriformes > Fringillidae > Urocynchramus > Urocynchramus pylzowi. Next base: position 488,088 of record VZRH01007799.1, read on the forward strand.
TGAAGGAAAAACCCAAGGCATATCCCGATATGTGGCATGACTCTGTCAGAACACGAGTCTTTCAAAAACGATTTGGGGAGGGGGGATCCAATTCAGAAGCTGGCAATCCTTACTTCTCCTGCAGGTCTACCTGTGATTCACTCACTGACCATGGATCCGCTTTGCATTCTACATTACGAAATGGAAAATAATAGTACTTATCTCCCTGGTAGGAGTGCTGTGAGGATAAATGAATTAATTAATGTTTGTAAAGCACTTTGAAGATGAAGAACATTATATAAGTCCTCGGTGTACAAATGCTTCCTTCTCTGACATAACTACAGTAAGCTATAAAAATTTCCTGCTGAAAATAAACACATGTTGCAAATAGGGGTTGGGTGTGTACATGGCTGCAGTGCCCCAGCTGTGTGGGTGAGCCTGACTTCCTGAGCAGCCAGAGAACCCATCACCAAAACCTCTCTTACCCCTGCCCAGCACAGCAATGGTGCTCAGGGCTCTCTGCAGCAGCTGTGGCATGCTTTGACCATAATATCTTTTCACCCAATCCATGAGGATTTTTACCTCAGGCCTCTTTGGGGTGCCAGCTGGGCCAAGCTGGCAGGTTTTGGCCATCACCACACCACGCCAGCCCCAGCCCCGTGTGCCACCAGCCATGGCAGGCAATGGCTCAGCAGTGTCTGCTGGGCTGCTCCCTCCCCACCCACTGCTGCACCTGTGGGAGCAGCTCCTTGTCAGGACTGAGGCCCTGCCACACTGTCTGCCACAGTTTGCACCTCCTGTTCAGGGCCAGCGTGACTGGTCCCCAAGGTGCTCAGAAGATCCCGGCTCTTGTGTGGTTTTTTGTTGAATGTCAGTTATTTCAGACTGTGATGTGGAAGTTAAATTTTTTCTTGCCTGTTATTCAATGTCCCATCATGTGTTAGTCCTTGCTCCTTTATTTTTATTATTATTGTTTTTTTAATTCAAGCCAGGAACTGTGTTTGACCCCAGAATTTTCACATGAATAACAAGGCAAATTAAGAGGATGCAGGGAAGAAAAACCAACACTTCAGCCATATAGAAATGGGATATTTATCAAGAGAGACATATAAGAAAAGGTTTGTGCATTGAGATGAATAGGTTAAAGATGAAATTCAGGATTTCTTTGGGGCTCTCCTCAATTCACAGCTGCCACATAGATCAATTTGAGAACTTTAGAAAAAGGCCACCTTAGCCCCGATTGTGTCTCGTTTCAATTTTCCCTTTGCACACCTAACCCTGTTCCAGTCTGTGTGCTTGGTTCTCTTTTAAATCCTTTCAGATTATGCTTGTTAACCTGTTGCTGGCTCAGCCTGCCAGGAGTGCAGAGGAGAGCAGTGTGCTGCTCCTGGGGGCTGGAGAGCCCCCGCCCCGCTCCCCACTGCCGGCAGCTGAGGGCTCTGCTCTCCCTGCTGGGAGTTTGAAGAGGGTGACAGCTTTTGCCCAGCAAAGTTTGCTGCCATGCCACGTTCATCCAGATGTCAAACACACTGAGGTGCATCATCCACACAACCAGACGTCCCCAAACCCTGGCCAGCACCAATGAGCACCCAGCAGTGCTGCTGAGATTTCCATCCCCCGACAGGAGAACTGTTTAATAATGGGAGGGCTTGTGGGTGTATTCACTAATCATTATATAACTGTACATTGGGGTGAAAAAGAAGAAAACAAACCAGAGAAGCTTTCCCAAAGGATAGAGGTGGGAATCCCATTAACATGACGGCTCCCTCTTTAGTTGCCAAAGTGATTGACAGCAGGATAAGGTCAGAAGATGAAAACCAAGCCATGGGGGACAGAGCAGGGAGAGGAGGGGGCCAATCAGTTGAATAAAAAACTGAGTGTCAGTGCTGGGGAAGGAGAAAACCGACACTCCCACTAGAAAAATCCTCACCCTCTGCTCCCCTACTGTTTGTTTGGGGAAAATGCTGCAGCTTAATCAGAATTATTTACAAGATAATGGTCCATTGTTTGTAGTAAGACAGATGCTGTCTGTGGGAATTTGGTGGTTTATGCTCTATGCATTACAGTGCCATTGCTGTGTGCAGATGGGATCACAGTGGTATTGTTGTTATCCACTTTTTGGAAATTTGGAGGATCCTTACTGTGAAAGGAGGATCCTTAAAGAGAAAAAAGAAAGTTTTCTCAGGCCCAGAGCTGGGATTTCTCTTAAGGTAGAACTGTGTTCGTACGTGTGTGGGAGAAGAAGAGGACAAAGTGGAAGCACTTTGCTTAAGACTTGCAGCATGAGGGGTCCCTGGGCTGACTGTACTTGGTGGTGGCAGACATCAATTCAACAGATGGATGGAGGGAGGGATGGATCCTGTGTGTGTGTCCAAAGGCGAGGAAATACATCCTGGCGGGATATGTCCGTGCTCCCTCCTTTGCTGGGGGCTGGCAGAGTCACTTGCTCCGAAGGTGGTGTGAGAGGTACACAGACCTGACCGTGTGGAAGTCAGGCTGGCCTGCTCAGTGATCATCCTCTGGCTGTGTGACTGCAGCCACAGTGTTCCCTGCCATCCTCCCCATGCTGCAAGCTAAACACTGAGCACCTCTGTTCACCAGAAAACTTCACCCTGATGATCTTCGGGTGAGGCTGTGGGAAAGGAAAGCTAAATTTCTGCTGGATTCATATTGGAAACAAAAGCTCCAAACTCCTAAAAAGAGAAGTCTGTATTTAATTAGATAATAAAATGTAAGATTTTATTTTTCTTTTACATTTTCCAGCAGAAAATATATTTCTATAAGCATCCCCTGCTGGCACAATTAGAAAGTTCAGTGTGGAGGCCTAGAGCCTGGCAAAGGGGACAGGCCTACGATGTGCAGGTGGGTGACCCTCTGCCATGAACTGCTGCATACAAGAGGAATAGGGAGCTCAGGTGAGGTCCATGGAGATGGCTGCTCAGTCAGCATTTCCATGTCACAGCTGTCTGGGTCTGTCCCAGCAAAGCGTGGGGGACAGCAGCAGCCACAGCCCTTTCCCATGACCCTGGGACAGGGACAAGGAGCTCATGCCTTGCAGAGCTCTGCTCTCAGGAGCAAACCCTGCCATGCCTTTGCTGCCTGGCCACGGAAGCCTGGGAGGTGAGAAGATCCTCCTCAGGTCCCTGCACGCTGGAGCCAGGTGCAGGATGAGGGGGTGGAGGGTGCCTGGGTGGGGGTGGGTGTGGGAGTGTGTGTGTGCCTGAGCTTCCTCTCTCAAAAATCTGCTTTTAGTGTGCAATAGCTCACATATTACCTCGGCAGAGATCCGTGTGCACCAAAGGCAACCAAGAGACGACAAATCACCAGAAGGGCTCCAGAGGGGATTTTGAGCATCCACGTCTGGTATCCCAAGATCCATTAGCTTGCAGGTAAAATGGAAAACTATGACCATCTCTTTTGTATGCAAAATAATTAAGCTTGTCTTTCCATCACTGCAAAATACCTGAGTTTCCCTGGAGAAAGCAGAGGGCCTGGGAATGGGGAATGAGACAGGGAAGGGCAAAGAATGGCTGATTCACAGTCTTTGGGGTCTGTGCAGCTGGAAATGGGTTTCCAGCATTAGCGTGTTCCCCTTTGGATGGGCTTTTCCTGAAATGGGTGGTGGGAGATGGCAGCTCCTGAGTCCTCCTTTCCCTCTGGGCTCAGTGTGCAGCTAGGGATGAAGCTGATAGCATCAGATCATGAGTGGAAACCACTTTGCCCAAGAAAAGGGATCTCCTCTGACTTTTGTGAAACAGAGTTTTCCAAGAATACCCTTGGAGGATTAGATTGGCGTGGGAGATTGTAATTCCTGAGTGATTGCATTTTTTCCTAAGTATCTCCAGTGAAATCTGTACTGGAAGCTCTTAGTTTTTTTTCTCCAAGTCAGCATTTATTTGCAGAATCCTAATTTTGTATTTCCTGACATTTAAACTTTTCAGCCTAATGTTCTAATAAGGATTCTGTCTGTCCATCTAAATAAAGCTTCGTTCTAATGAGGACACTATCCATCTCCCGAGATGGAGCCATTACGACTTTCAGCCTCAGTGTAATTTTAGCTAGGCTCCCTTCCCCACCCTCTTCTCCCCACAGACCTTTGTTTGGGGTGAAAATTATCTGTTTTGGGATGAAGTTGTGCAGAATTTCATTTTGGGTCAAGTGACTGAGCTATTGTGTGAGCCTCTGCTTTCTCTCTGAAAAGGGGGATTTTGCTCACTCCCCGTTGTATGTTCAGTGCCTGCTTATTTGCAATTTCTGTTCATAAGACTGTGGGTTTTCATGCCAACGATTTTCTGTTTGAGTTGTTGGAGTAGGGAGGTTGTGGGAGCATGCCAGTGTCAAAGGTTGTCACTTGAATGATAATTAATAACATTATCAGACTGATTATGTGTTTAGATGTCCAGAATCAGGAGTGAATTGAACTTGTTAAATTTAATTCCTACCTCCGAATGACTGGGATATTGGCGTGCTCACCAGTCTTGCGTTTGCATAAAGGACAAAACTGGGAATTTGAAAGGGCAATGACTAATGAGAATTGCTGAAATTCTGGGCTTTTGGAGCTCTCAGGGCTTCTCCTGCAGCACCATTGCCGAGTGAGCGTTGGCGAGGCAGGAGCAGGCACAGAGTGGGTACAGGATGGTGTTCAGAGAGCCTGGAGTCACTGTGCCAGTTGTTGACTGAAACATCAAGTCATTTGAGACTGGAGAGGATGTCTTTTAAGGTGCAGAAGAGCCATTTCACATGTGGCTGATTACCTCTGTCAGAGACAGGAGAGCCAGGTCCCACCTCGGTGGGTGGGATATGAACTCATGCTTTCAGAGGTCAATAACAGGGTTTTTAGACCTTTGTGCTTCTCGGTCCCTTATAGCCAGACCTTTTCTGTTAAAACTGTTTAAATTGCAAACCACTAATAAAAGGATCATATGTGTTTCCCACTGAACAGGTTCTTTAAGGCTATTATGATAATTAAAAACATATGGTGCCTATGCAAGTCAGAGGGAAACCACAGATGTACAAATTAGGTATTATATAAGGTTTTTCTTTTCTGCCCTTTTAAAAACGACAAGTCAAAGAGGCATAAGGAGATAAAGATGATATTTTTCTGGAGATGGTAGATAGGCATTTTGGATTTTTAATCATGAAATATGTGAACCACCTTTCTTATACATAATCAGAGCAAACTCTTTCAAACAAGCAGGAAGAACAAAACATAGTAGCATATGACTGCAGTATTTATGGAAGGAATAAGGAAACACTTTGTTTCATACAAGTTATTGGAGACCAAGAAACCTTTTGCATTTTTTATGATGTTTCCCTGCACAGACATGGAGGATTATATTTATTAAATATTGAATTATATTGAAATTGGATTGATGCAGCCAAAGAAGGACATTTCTTTGTATTCCATTTTTTCTCCTTTTAAAAAAGGGAAATGTACTCATATTGATTGCAGTACAAGTAGTCATTTGTTTTAATTTAAAAATATAGGATTGATTTTGAGAAGGTGATAAATACTGCTAATAAAAAAATTCAAAATGGGGATTTATAATGATTCTCTGTTAAGTCAATGGTTTAGAGGGGCTAACTCATAATAAAAGTAGAGACGTGCTGAAATATCCATAGCTAATGGATTATTTGCCATTTGCAAGTGCTGCAAACTTTCCTTGGTTTGCTGGGTCCTGCTACAAAAAGTAAAATTTATATCATCTAATGCTCCTCTCTCCTTGCTTTGTCTTTATTGTGCTAAAAATGGGCAGCTGAGGGTCCAGCAAGCAGCTGCGGGGCCCGCACCCTGCGTGGCTGTGCACAGGTATTCCAGAGGGGTCAGAGCCAGGTGTGGCTGTCCCTGGGAGGGGTCAGAGCCAGGTGTGGCTGTAGCCGTGGGGCTCGGCTGTCCCAGAGAGGGGTCAGAGCCAGGTGTGGCTGTGGCCGTGGGGCTCGGCTGTCCCCGGGGGGGGTC
>VZRH01007799.1:494208-496708 GCA_013397555.1 Urocynchramus pylzowi
TGGGGCTCGGCTGTCCCTGGGAGGGGCCAGAGCCAGGTGTGGCTGTAGCCCTGGGGCTGGCTCGCCGGCCGTGCCCTGCCCGTCCCCTCAGCCCCGCACCGCTCCCGCCCGAGGGCAGCCGGCACTGCCGGGCTCGGCAGCCCCGGGAGCCCTGGGACTGGTGCCGGTGGCCCTGCGCTCTCAGCACCAGCATCTGCCCGGCACCTTGCCGTGCCTCCGGCCACAGAGACCCTGCTCTTGCCCCCTGGGGCTTGACGCCCCCCGTGTCCCTGCGCGGATGGGGGCCGCAGGCAGCCCGCTGCTGTCGCGGGGCTCCGAGAGCATCCCACCGGCACCGAGCGCAGCCGGGCCGCGGACGAAGGACGCCCCTTCTTGTGGCTCCCAGGGCATGGCACGGAGAGCACCCTGCGCTTGTCTCTGTCCCGGGAGGGGAGTGCTCTCCACCGGCAGCCCCAGTGCCAGCCCGGCTGGGGCACTCTGCCCGGGGCACCTCGTGTCCCCCAGCAGTGACAGCCCGGGCAGGCAGCCTGCATCCACAGCCAGGGGCTCACCCCCCGCTGCAGCTGAGCCTTTGCACACCCCCTGCTCTGTTCACTGATGCTTTGTTCTGTCACTTAGCAAAAAGTAGGCATTTTTTTTCCATTCTTTGTTTCCTCCCAAATAAACTTTTAGAAGAGCAAAAACACATATATGAGGAAATAAGAGCAGGAGAAGCCTGATGATAACACTTCAGGTTTGCAGGAGTGGTGGCTGAGCAGGCATTTCTGAGCAGAGTCTTTTCTTTTCTTGAGTGAGTGATAGCAAACTCAGTATTATTTCGCATGTAGGTATTACCATTTTAACTTTTACTGAGGTAAAATAACACCTTGTCACTCAGTGCAAATACCAATCACAAAATGAATTAATTGTAATAACTGTTGTCAACAGAACAAAAGACTTGTTGCTTTCCTAAGCAGATTTCAGTGCCACTGATAACTATATACAGAGGTTCCCTTTGGGCTTATTCAGTGCATGTAGTCAGAACATAATTTCATCTGTCTTTCTCTGTACTTTGTTGTAAAAGTCTCAGAAACTGAGTTAAAAACCTGCATTTTTTTACATATTGCTAAGCATACATTTTTCAATCCTTATGATTTTTTTTTTCTCACAGAATCCCTAAACATTTTTACTAGTTAATTAACACTTCTTTTGTGGCTAATTATTAAAGAATTAACATGTTTATAACAGTCTGCAGAATCCGTTGGTTCACCTTATGGTGTGATGGACAGTTACATTGAGAGAAAATATGGGCAGCTGTTTTGCTACACAAGATAAATTTTTGCTAATGTTACTTCTTCAGCCAGTCATCTTTATGCAAGATGAACACTGCTATCCCAATAGATGGGGGAAGTTTCCTTTGAAAATGGGGGAAGAGAGAAAAAATTAGCCAAGAAAAGCAGAATTCTTCATATTTGTGCTAACCACAAATTTACTCAAGAAAAGTTTTGGATGGGGGGGTGGGGGAAACTAATTAACTAGTTTCACAAAGGAGCCTCAGTACAGCAGGAATTAGTGCCAATATGCTATACTCATTTTACATGGCTATTTAACTTAATAATCAAAAACACTATGGCATATCCTCTACATTATACTGCAAATGCTGTGTATTTTCTTAAAGAAACATACTTGCAGCCTGGGACAGTCAGACATCACTGGCTGACATGGAACAGTCAGACTGCCAATGGAACAAACACTCATTAGGAGCTGACCCATACAGCAGTTAGAGATCCATTTTGCACCCTTATTAACAGAATGTGTGTTAAGATTGCTTCCCCCCTCTTCCCTTTCAAAATATACCAACAGGCTTCAGTGCTCTCTGCCCTCCTTGGGAGCAGAATCACAAACTAATATAAAATACATGGAAAAGTAATTATTCCTGTATCTTCCCCCCAGAAATAAGCTGGAAATCAGAAAAATGCCCCACATAAAAGTCTGCTTGGGTCAGGCTGCCTGACATGAAGGGTGGGAGGCTAAAGCAGCATCAGTGGAGCAGCTGAGCATTGTTAGCCAGGCACTGGATCCAGCTGCTCTCTCTTGGTTAAACAGAGTGCACCTCTCTGCTGCAGCCCCCTCCTGCAGGAGAGCAAGAAGCACCCTGGAACCACAGTAACACCTTGCTGAAATATTTTCCTTTCCAAACATGTTTGGGGTAGAGGGCCAAGAGCCTTGTGCATCCCCTGTCTGGGCTTGCAATGGGTAATGTCAGTGCCGTGCAGCCTTGATGCCGCAAATTTCAGATGCTTCCCCTCCAACCCTCTGCTGTCAATAACATTTGGTTTGTCTTTCTTGTTGGCAAATGCTGTGTCTTCAGCCACCAGTCGGTCAAATGTTCCTGCTTCTGCAGGGAACTTGCTTTTTGCATGGGCAGCTTGGCTCTGCAGCTGCAGTGGAGCATCTGTCTGCCTCGCCTGGGCTCGTGGTGCCGGGGAAGGACCTGCTGGCTCACCGCTCTGCAGGGCTG
>VZRH01007799.1:501708-526113 GCA_013397555.1 Urocynchramus pylzowi
AAGAAACTTGAATAAATAATAATAAAAAAAAAAGGGACCACCAGATTGCTTTGTTCCTTTAACCCCTCTTGCACTTAGTGAATCCATAGCTGGTACTGACAGTACTTGAAAGGGTTGGGGTATGTTCTGAGCATGCTATGGCTTAACAGCCACCCAGCAGGGTGAGCTGCTATTGTGCATCAGCCAGAAGTGGAAAAATACTGACAGCAAAACTTTGAAGCCATCTCTTACGGGGAACTTTCCTTGACCATTTCTTTCATCTTCTTCTGAAGAGCCAGATTCTTGGGGAGAACTTTATTCCCACCCACCTTTTCTTTCTTGGTCTGCCTGATTGTCCCACAGGCATCTCCTGCTGCAGGAAACCAAGAGGTCTGTCTGTCAAACATAGGTGGCTGCTGCTGAAAGGAGGAGAACTTCCTCCAGTCATGATTGTAGCATGTGGAATGAATAGAAAATTTTTCCTTTGAGGAAAAAACTTCAGTCAATCCACACTTGTCTATTTGGGACAAGGCATTTAATTGGAATTACCTTCAAACTTTATGTTTAAGCACTTTATTTGCCCCATTTAATTTTCTTAAGCAGAGTCTATAGACAGATGCATCTCTTAGGACCGGGTCTTTTTTTTCTCATTTAGAGTGTTGGGCTGCCTACATCAGGCAGCATTAAAAATTCAAGATTTGCCCTCATCAGTGATTACTTTGAATAGGAAGCAGGTTGTTATTGTATAGCAGGATACAGTGGTTACAGGACTGAGAGTGTGGGATGGTGCTTGCTGCATGTACCCCTTTAATAACAGTACTTCTGCATCTACACATTGTCTGTGTTTTCCATCTTGGGCTCTTCCATAACAGTGGATGCAAATGCAAACAGGCAATTTCTCTTGGCTTTGATGGGCTTTTCCCTGGAAAACATAACTCCTTGTACTGTGTAAGCTTAGCTGGCAGTAGGTGCATTGACAGGGTCAGTAAATGTGTTGTAACAGAGTACACATGAATAAAGTTCTGAAATTCACTGATAGGTACAAAGTTTTCAGATGTTATGAGTGAAGTTACCATTTTATCTTAATAAGCATCAATGAATTTCAATAAAAACTTACTAAATAAGTGATTTTTGTGTAAGAACAACAAACTGTTGGTACCTAAGCAATACACATGTTTTGGGAGAGGGGTGATTTACACTTTCCTAGTTTTTCCAGGTAGGGGAATTTTTTGCATCATGAGATGAAAACAGAAGGGATGTCCCTGCTCCAATGAAGAAGACAGATCCCTGTATGCATTTCAAATTTAGATTGTATGTAGTGGTATGAAAGGCAGAAGACCCCAGTAAGCAAGGCAAATATAGATGCACTAACTTGAAAGCTGATACTGAAATTAGATTTGTTTCTACGTAAGACATAAATCTGAATATTGGTAGCTAAGATCCTTAGGGATTGCAGGTGTATTTTAAAATGACAGGTACTGTGTTGTTTGTATAGCCTGTATCTGACCATGTTTCTGCCAGAGAACAGGAAAGTCTCCTGCTAAATATTTCAAAGCCATCCCCATCTCTTCAGAAACCCAGAAAAAGCTTTATTTGCTACTCCTGCCCATCCTGCACACCCAGCTTATTCATTAGCAACTAGATCCTCATTATGATGATCTCATTCATTAGCAGACTAGATCATCTGGTGCTTCCAAACTTCTTGTTTCAAAGCGCTGTCTTCAAAGTCAGCAGCTGAGAGTGCCAGGCTGTGTCAGGGCTGCTCGGGCCGTGGAAGCTGTGCTGTGAACTCGTGTCTGCTAACGAGTGAGCTGGGTGTGCAGCAGGATCTGCAGGAGCAGGCATGGGGACACCCCTAGGAATGGCCAGTAGAGCACCCAGTCATGTCAGTGCAATGTGGGTGCTTAGGGGACTGGCTGACAGGCTTCCAGATGAGTCCAAGTACGTCACAACTGCTAAATTGAGTTATAAAGCTGGGGCAGCAGGAAGGGTTGCATGGGTGTGTGCATGGGGGCAGGTGGGAATTATTCTGTAATTTTCATAGCAGACTTTTTTAGTTTGAAATTTCGTTTGTACATTCAATAATGAAGCTCTAAAATTGTGTAGCAATTAACTGAGGAGTGCTGTCCAGGTACAATCAAATGGCAAAATGGGACTTTTCAGAGGAAAAAAAAAAAAAACACATGCTTTTTCTCCAAGCTTAAGAACATCCAGCTTAAATAGAGTATTCAATTTTTAATGAATTGGGATCTTAGTGTCATATGATCTATGGATGAAGCGTTAAAATATGATAAATGTGCCCACACAACTGATGGAATCATGCATGGCATAGTTCCTTTGGAAGATACTCATCTGTGGGTTTTTTGGTTGTTATTTGGTTTTTTGGTTGTTATTTGGGTTTTTTTAATTTTCTGCTTAGATATATTCTTGATCATGAACATAAGCTGGTAAGTGATTTGCAGCAGTTTTAATCATTTCCTCAAACATTTTTACTTCTTTAAATGAACAGTACTTTAACCTAAATTGTTATGCCTCTCTCCTACTTGTAGAAGAGAGGAAGGTTTTAAAATGATCTAATATGGGACAGTATTTAGCATTCAGTATTTTCTAGCCCAAGAAACATTATATAATAATCTATAATCAAAAACACTAAAAACCTGTTAACTGCTAAATTCTGTTTCATTCTAACATTACAACTAAAACTCATTTATAAGTAAATGAAAGTCAAGAGGATTAAATTCAATTAAAATTACTTTGAAGTATGGGGGAAAAATGTTTCACGGTGATATAAATCAACATATTGTTATTGCCTTCTTTTCCTTATCCACTAAGGGTCTCTAAAGCAAAATGTAGTCTAAATTATACATGGAGAACAAATAGAGAGAAAAGAACGCCACGCACCCACAAGCACAACCCAACTCAAATGAAAGGTTTGGGTGTACTTGTGGAGGAATGGTGTGCTTTTCTGTATGCTTTGCAAGCCAGAATTGTGGAAGGTTTCTCCCACTTGCAGCCTCCATACCTTCATTGAGTGCAGTATAAATAGAAAGCCAATTAAAGTACATCTTTGTTATAAAAAAGAGGGAGACAAACAAAAAAACCAACACCATTTTAGCGTGCATGCATTTTTTACTGAAAGTAGGATCTCAGCAGAGAAATTAACTTTAATAATCTATGGATTACAAGACATATCAAACCTTCAAAGCATTGCAGCGTTAGATCTATTCTCAAAAGGGTTTAAATTACTTTAATAGTTAATAATAAGTGATATGACTCATTTTTCCAAGTAAATCAAGATCGGTTGTCATTTGTACATCTGGTCTCCAAACCTCTTAATTATGGCAAAGAAATTCCTCGGTACCTACTGAGCACATCCGAGGTGTGCAATACTAAAATACACTCTTGTTTTTTCTGTTGCTGTTTGATGATGTAGGACAGAGCCCAGTGCAAAGCAGAGAGCAATGTTTTAAGTACCCCTCTAACCCAGCAAACAACAAGCCCGACTAGAGAAACATGCAGCCGCCCCACAGAGAAATTCAGGGCACATCCTTTACTGTCAATTGAGCTATTGATCTTAAACATGCAAGGAGCACTTGGAAACCTGTGTGTGTCTGTGTGCAGATATGCAAATCATGAACATCCCGTTGAAGACATTTTTATTGAAAGACGGCCCAAATCTTCAACCTTCCTGAAAAGTCATTGTTGGCCGTTAAAAATCAGCAACTGAAAATTTCCCTAACTCCTTGCCTAGAGAAGTTTGCTCCCATGAGCAAGATCAGGACCATAGAAAAACAATGCTATTGTTGTTTAAGAAAAGAACCTCACTGTCTGCTTTAAATCATATATTGTTCCCACAGGTTTCAATTACTTCACATAACGAGACGGTGCCAGCGTGTAACAATGGCGTGGCTTTCTGTCTCCATGGCTCTGGTACAATACTTTTAAATGAATTATCAAACTGATCAAAACAAACATTGTTCCCCTCATTACTGCACTGCAACCTCACCATTAGCAGAGTTAGCATCCACACATGTAGCCAAGTGCCTGGGGACACAGATGCTTGCTGGGCAAGTTGCTCTCCCAGCAGGAGAGGCTGCAGGGCTGGGGACAGAGCTCCTCTTGCTGCCAGGGGTGGGCAAGGTGCTCCTGCAACAGGCACCTGGACCTGTCCCTAGTGCATGGCAACGTGTGAGCATCATACCCTGTAAGATCCTGCACGGCAGCTTAAAGAGGTTGAGGGGCTCTTTTCGAGGGGAGATTTGAAAGAAGCACAAAAGTTGCCCTCATATTTGTCCATGCTTGTAAAAATCAGCCCATAAAAAGCACCATTAAAACACACTCAACAGCAATGTCAAACGGTAAAACTATTTTGCATTATCTCTTCAAAGGCCACACGAAATACAGATAATTCAGTCTTGAATCTTAACATTTGTGTGGGAAACATGGAGTCACTCTTGGCTGGCTGTTATTTGCAGTTCACAAGATTGAATTAGGGAGTCCAGAGACAGAATCACGGAATCACAGAATAGTCAGGGTTGGAAGGAACCTCTGGAGATCATCCAGTCCCAATCCCCCTGCCAGGGCAGGGTCACCTGGAGCAAGTGCATGCAGGAACCAGGTGGGTTTTGAATGTCTCCAGAGAAAAAGGCTCCACAGCCTTGCTGTGCAGCCTGTTCTAGTGCTCAGCCACCCTAAAGACAGCAGGCAGGAAACAGATTTTGTTATCCTCTTGTTCTTAGTCAGGTATAACGTCTCGTTAAAATTTTGGGTTGTTTTAAAATAGTGATCTACATTTTCTTCTTTAACTGCAGCAGCCTTTTTGTCCCTTGCTGTGACACTTTAGCTGTGTGTCCATAGCACAGCACCCACCAGCTCCAGGGAAGCTCTCTTGCAGGCACAGCTGGCCCCAGCCAGGCTGCAGGGCTGTGCAGGTGGTGGGTGGCAGCTCCTGCTGCAGCAGGGCTGCTCCGTGCAGCCAGGCAATACCAGCTGAAAAACAGCAACACCCTCCCCACCTTGCCCAAATACATTTGTTGATAAAGACCAATTGTAATAAATTGCAATTTTCATAGCCAAAAAGAGAATTGCTTTTTTATCCCCTCAGACCTGAGCTGGAGTTTCACCACTGGGTAGGATGGGATCCATGCTGAAAGACAACTCTCATGTTCATAGGTGCTTTGCTGGCAGGTCTGTGAACTTTCTGCCATAAGTGAACTTCTGCAGTTGTGCTGTTGCATTCATTTTGCAAGTATTAATTTAGGCTCACTGCACCTTGGAAACCGTTTGAATATTTATAATTTTAAGTATTTATTTTCAAAGTTAAATTAAAATACTATTGTCTTGCAACTAGCCCTACTTTTTCCACCACTCCAAAAACAAAACCTCCAGTCAGATAACCTTTATTTATAGATGGCAATAAGCATATTTAGCAATTTTATTATTCATGACCCTTGTACTAAATATCATAATCAGAATACAGATGTGTGAGATAATTTCTATATGGAAGTCACTGGAGTAATTCTTGTAAAATAAAAATAGCATTGTGTTCAGAGAAATAATATGTCCATATTTAATGTGTGTCTTAGTACAAACTAAGAGACCACACAGTGGTTTTTTGAAAAGTCCTACATTAATAACATGCTTCAGGAATAGAAACAAAGCTCTAAAATTGTGACTTTTAGTGTTAACTTTATTTTCTGTCACATGCTTATATTCTTCCATATATAGTCCTTAGATTTTTAATACAAACAGGAAAGGGACTGCTGTGTGCTTTGTGTGAAAACATAATCAGCAAATGTGCAATTTCTTCAATCAGTGCTCCCAAGAAGTTAAACCCAGTCTTTTGTTAATGCCACCTTTACTGATGTCTGTACTAAAGATGCAGATGATCAGATAAACATCATATTCAGACTTCGCTCACTAATTGACTGAACAAGAATCGGTCACACTTTATGTACCATTCCATAATGGATTTTCATGTTTGTGAACCCTAACTGGCTGTGGAAATGGAAAGCAAATGTCGCATAATCACAAATAACTTTGTGGTTTAGGTTTTTTTGAGCCAAGAGAAAAAAACAACTTTTTTCTTCCCAGTTTATGACAGGTTCATCATTACAGACAGGTGATGAATGATCTTTTTTTTTTTTGGTTTTATCAGCTGTTGCACTACTGTTTAGAGAATTTTTAAAATGATTGCTAAATATAACATTTTTCAGTTAGATGTTACATGAATAATTGATATGGTAAAGTGATGCTGAAAGACACAGGTATAATAATTGAAAGTTTTTTGTCAGAGGTTTTTGAGAACACATGCCGCTTATTGAGTATCTGACTATCACCATATTAAGCTGGGTTTCTTTTTACTTGTGTATCTTCAGCAGAAGCTCTCATTAAGCATATTGTAAAAAGATCCTTTTATGAAAATGCTATCAAGTATTTATAACTACAGCACTGAAGATCAGAGGAGGATATTGTTCAAAATCTGTGCAACATAAAACTGGTCAGAAATATCAGCATCAATCAGTGTCAAAATTAAAACTGACTTGAATTTGTTTTCTTTTAAAATCCTTTTTATTTTTTTGAGTGGGTTATAATGAGCGCACACTCATTTTGACAATCTTATTTGCTGGCCCCACATTGCAATAAATCAGAAATGTGCTGGTAATAAAAGGAAAATATTGAGACTAACAAAGCAACAGGAAAAAAGGCATTCCTAAAAAAAAAAAAAAAAGAAATCAACCCACCACCAGCACTAATCTGTGCAAAACAAGAACCCTTCTTTCACCTGAAAGTTCCTAATATGAGTATGGAAATAGGGGAACTGTCCATGAGCCTAAAGGTTTGAGTTATCATTCCTAATACCTTTGGCTTAAAGAAAAATAAATAAAAAAATACAGTCTGGATTAAAGGTTATTAGATACTCCCAAAGCTGAGTAGCAGAAGTGTGACCATGTATTACCCACTGGACACTTCTTCCTGTCCTGTATATGAAGAGATTATCTCAGATTTCTAGAAGCCAAAAGAAGGGATAATGTATATACTTCTGACATTGGCACTCTTCCAAGAGAAAGTTGTAACAAGCCTGACGAATAAGGAAAAAAAAAAAAGCCAGAACAAAGGGTGAATGACATATGGTGATTATCCTACAATATGGTCCTTATCCCTTTTAATACTTCTCTGGAAGACATAAGTGAATCATGGCAATGTTTTCTGAAGGGCTGACATGGCTGCATTGTACTCTTGAAGAAGCGATACTTTTAAAATTATTTTTAAAATAATTTTAATTATTTTTTATTTATGGGTCCTGGTGGACTCAGATGTTCAGGCTAAATCCCTGCACAAGGACTTTGCTTTCACTTGAGTAGTGTGGTGGTTTGTTCTAGATTTTCTGGGGTGACTGGTAAGCTTAGGAGTTTCTCTGGTCACAAAAATTGTTCATGGTGGGGGGAAATTCACTTTGGGAATCAGAAGTGTTGCTACTAAGGTGACCATGCTGATATTGTTGTGCTTTTCCTGCAAAGGGCAGGAGCAAGCCTCCCCAGGGCTTCAGCCTGGCTCTGTGCTTGCTGCCCAACTTGCTCCTCACCCAGGTCAGGCAGAGCACCTTCCACCTTGTCTTCTGCTCTCTGTGGCAGGAGTGTTATCCATGCAGTGTTAGTGGTCATCACTGCTCATCAAGGGCACTTTTTAAAATCATGTGAGCAAAGCAGAGAAGCAGCAGGATAGCTGGGATGACAGCAGAGTGACATTTCCCTGCTGTCCTTTCCTCCAGGGCAGTGTTGCCTGTTGTGGTGGGATGTATCATCCCAAGGCTGGGGACTGGACCAGCAGCCATACAGGTTTTCTGCCTGTTAAAGCAGTCTCAGTATTCACCATCTCCCTCCCTCCAGGATTTTCTGGATGAGAACACAAAAGTCCCAAATGTAGATTTGTTGTGTGGGATCCCTTGGATGAGTAGATACTTGGGAAGAACACCCTATCTCACTGTTGCTAGCTGCTTAGATATTAAAATAAAGGAATCCTTTCAAAGAAAGAATATTCTCATCACACAATGCCAGGTCATATTTTGTATCTAATCCTCCTGACTTCAGTACAAAAAGTGAACAGAGGGTAAAACAAAGTACTTTGACAGTGTCTTAGTTAAAGCAAGATCTCAGGAAATGAGTGCGATAATGAGCAATGGGCTAAAAATTCCAACATATTGCACCAGGTCCTGAGAAATAATGCAAAAGCAAACCCCTTTGTTCAGATAATCACCAGTGACATACTCTGCTGGCTGCTTATTAATTGTCTGCATGACACTGGAATTGTTTGACCAAAAGATGAGGCCACTTTTCCTAAGCCATTACTCCTCACCCCACCTCTGCACGATACGAAGGAAGGTTTTGACACTGTTACGCTGCTCTGATATTGGCCAGGTCTTTGTACACTGAAATTCCCCCAAATGGCTTCCTTCCTCCTGACACACTTGTAAACAAGTTTTCTTCTTTTTTAGACATTGGTAGCATTGCTATATAGTCATTGAAAAATTCCAAAAGACAGCCCAAATCTTTGTTTTACTGCTTTTTGTAATAGAAATTATGTGGCTTTTGAAGCTCTTCCACTGAGACTCAGTTTGAGAAACCACAAAGCTAGGGATTTTAGAATTTATTTACAGTATGTTTACTTTATTTTTCCTAAATCTAGCTAAATAACTAAAAATATCATAATTAATGCAGGAGCCTATGACTGTCTTTTTCTTCTTCTCTTCCAAAGGAGCTCCAGAGTCACAGGATTCGCTCTGAAATACAGATACAGTCAAAGAAGTTTTTAAATTCCCACAAGGTTCACAAAATATTGGCTACATCTTGTAAATCGTGACAAAATGCAGCACCCTTGAATTACAGTTCTTCATTGAAAAAAAAAAAAAGTAATAAAAAAAAGGAAAGACAAAAGATACTAAAAATAATTCTGGGTCTGACTCCAAGTATGTACATTCCTTCATGATTTTGTCCATTTGGATATAAAACTCTTTCTCTACACTAACTTATTAGGATCTTTCCTTGGGACTGCACCCCAAATGAGTCAGATGTTCTGCTTCAGATTAAGTTAACTAATTATATTACCTTTTATCTTTGCCTTCAGGTAACTCCTCATACTTCTAGCTCATGCAAAGGGTGGTAAAACCTTTTATAGTAGTATAATTTATTTGGAACCAGCTACTAAAGGGCATAGCAGCACCTGAAAGAGAACTAATGCCAAAATGTTATTAAAAAGTAAAGTCTCACAGGGAACTGTTTTTCCTCTTTACGAACATGCTTGAGAACCTAAGTGGGAAGAATGGACCTAGGCCCACGTTGTAGCAAGTGCTACATCACTTCCAACATTTATGGCTGGAAAAGTACAATCACAGGTCATTGTTTGTATGGTTTTCTTTCACATTGGTTAATCTAGTTTTTATTTTCTGTAAGCATGCGGTAGGTCATGGCTGCATGGCCACTGTGGGTTCTTACAGGTGATTTACCCTTCCCTAGAGCAGGTGCACCATTAGTCTCTTTGGAGGGCCTGAATGTGTTGTCTCTTTTTTTCAGAGCACCCAGCTCCAGCTGCTGCTGAAAGCCAGCAGTGGGCCCAGAGGCCAGCACTGCTTCATCTCCTCAGCAGGGATGCTCCTCTGCTTCCCTGCCATGAGGAGCACTGCTCAGCCCCAGGACCAGGGCACTGCCTCTGCCACAGGGCTGTGGGAGGTGGGCTCTGGGCACTCAGCATCCAGCCCCAGTCCTTGAACCACTGGCACTGCTCTCAAAGGCAGGGTTTTTTTCTCAAAGGCAAAGGTTGTGGGTTTTTAAACTCCTGGTTCATTTACATAAAGGGCTGGATTTTGAATTGGAAATTTTCTGACTTTTGACCTGACAGTTGTGATCCCCACTTAGAAAGGAGACCCTCTATTAACAATAAGCTATTTTTTCAGCTATTTTTCAAATTCATATTCAGTTATTTTTTGTGGCTGCCATGGGCCCATGACCTGCACCTTCCCTATAGTATGCAAAAGGATGTGCAGGATTTTCTACAATGTCTCTTATACTTTACATCTTTAAACACAAAACCTGGTAGCCACTCAGTCATTACCTTTAGAGAGTTTTTCAGCTCCTTCTGAAAAAACCCAACAATTTGAGGTAGTTTTAATATTAATGATAAGGTATGATCTACAGAAATGCTGTGAACTGAGGCCATCAGAAGATAGCAAAGATGTCCTTAACCTCTGCAGTGAAGCTCTGACCATTCCCCACAACTTTTGGCAAATATATCTTCAAAGACAAACAAACACACAGTGCTCAGGCCAGGAAAGGATGAAGCACCTTGCCTTGCAAAATCAGGTCAGATGGTACCTCTCCGTGTCTTTCATTATAAAGATATTTTTCTCCTTTAACTTCTATCCTGTGCTTAAAATACCACTGGGATTAAAAATTAGAAGTTGCTGTCCCATAATAGACCGAGTTGACCTCTATATTTCAGTGGTGCTGCTGGGACTGGTGTGCAAATGACATTGGTGGATCTCAGTGCAATTTGGGAGCCTGCATTTTCCATCAGTGAGCTGCTCTACCTGACCCTCAGCTATTTACCCAAAAACATGCCGTGTTTTTCAGCAAGTGCCATACTGCTGCCATCTTCCTTGCCATGAAGTTTTCCCTTCCCCATGTGTGGTCAGCTCTAAGGCAAATGCTAATGGGGTAATGGAAATCTGGAGTCTGTTTCTGGGTCCTGGTGAAAATTAGGGCTTTCTCAAGCTGATGTCCAATGGAGAACACTCTTGGAATGAGGGCATTGCAAGTCCAACAGGACTTCCCACTTCACAAGGGCCTTGGTTGTGTTAGGTCCCTACCTAGCTGAGGAGGGAAGAGGTTTGATGATTTCTGCCTTTCCCACACCCAGAGAGATGCTCAGAGGCACCATCAGTCCTTGACACTTCCCCTGCTCCTCCTCACACTGTGAACTCATCCTAAGAGGGTTTCCAAACAGTTAATTCCCTGTCTCTCTCCAGGCCTTGCAGCATTTCACAATGCTATTGTCATCCTAGAAGGCAAGAGCACATAAGTAGGAGTTTCCCTTTTTTTGTAGCATCTTTCTTTAATTCCCTCTGTGGTCCATTTTAACTCCCTCCCTCCCAGCCATTGCTCTCTGCAGGGCTGTGTCCCCTCCTGCCCCTGCTCCTTCACTTGTCCCAGAGATTCCACCTTTCTTCTAATGTATCAGCAAAGCCCTTCCTTTCTGACATCTCCAGGTTTTCCCTTACAAGCAGAGAAAGGGGCAGAGGGCTGAGCTGGTCTGGACTGCACTCTGCAGCCCTGGGGTTAGGGTGGCTGGCAGCCCTTCCCCAGCTCAGAGGGGCTCTCTGAGGCTGTGTTTTGGGTGTAAGGATGCTTGTGTGTAGCATGAACCATGGAAGGACTACAGGTAGCTCCAAAGGCAGGGTGTTAAGATACTTTTCCTGGTGATCCCTCTTATTAAAAAAAAAAAAAAATAAAAAAAAAATTGAAAAGCCAAACCTTTTCCTTGCTCCAAAATGCTGTTTCACTAACTCTGAGCGTCAAAAGGATTTTATTCTTAGCCTTCTGTTTCGATCAGTTAATTCCCACCAGGGCTGAGATAAAAATTGTCTGTGGGACACACTGTTCTTTCTTCTTATACACCTAATGTTGCTGTGCTATTTTGGGCTACCATTTAAATAAAAGCCAATTTGACTAAAGAGCAAATATATTCTGTCGAATGACGGCAAAAGGGCAGAGCTTGGGAAAAAGAAACAAGAAAATGCAAGGCATTCATTTTTCCTTTGTACTTTTTAATAAAAGAAATTCTCTTGCAGCTTAAAGTGACACTTTAAAAGATGTATGTATCGTGGCTTTTAAAAACACAATTAGATAACACCTTGTCAAATACTTATATTCTTTGTTGACAGCCTTGAGTACAATCACAATAACAGCACAGCTATTTCAGCATGTTTCTTATTCAGTTGCCATTGGCAGAGTCAGCCATTTTATAAAAATGTTACTGTTTATCACTTTAATCATCAATCTACATCTAGTCAAAACAATAAGTCAGAAGGAGTAGTAAATTATACTTGTGCAGCCCTGATGAGTTTGAACTGTTTTGCTGAAATTAACTGCAATAATTATCTATTTTTCTAAAGCTGTTAAGAAGTTCTGGGTAAAGAAATAAAAATTGGATCAATGAGGACTTGGCTTTTTCCTGTTTTATAAAAAAGAAACCTTTTTAGTAGGAGGGAAGAATTTAACACTGAGTCTTGGTTTTCTAAAGGTGAAAGAATAAACATTGGTTTTGGTTTTGTTCTTTTTTTTTTCTGTCTGGCATGAAGATCCGCAGGCAGAGCTGTCGGGTGGCCCCTCTCCCTGCAGGGGCAGTCCAGCCGGCAGGGCTGAGGTGAGGCTGCTCCCGAGGCTGTGCCTGCCCTCGCTGGAGGGACACAGGGCTCAGGGGAGCAGCACACACCTGGCACTCAGGTGCTCCCTTTGCTTCTAATGTCCGTGCTACTTACCACTACTGACAGGTGCTCAGTCTGCTGCAGAAGGAGATGTCTTTTGTGTACAGATGTAGAGACATAAAAATAAATAAATGTGTAATTTATTTTTTTTTTATCACCAAAAGTAACAGCAGTTATCAGGGCCCCCATTTCACAGGTGTGGGAAGGGACCCCACCCATCCCACTGTGCTGGCTGCAGGGCTGGGCAGGGATGTGCCCCACTGGGGGGTGATGCTGTGACTGCACTGCAGCCCTGTGAGCCCTCCCTGGAGGTGTCTGACAGGTGCAGTGCCCTCCCCTCCCTTCCATGTGTGCCTGGCATTACCTTTGCTCAGTTCAACACAGGTCCCCCATGGCCACCGTGGATGCCTTGGGTGGCCACCAAGGATGTTTCATGGCTGGATATCCAGCAGCAGTTTCTGCCTGCACCCTGAGCATGTTTCTGATTTTTTCAGGACACCTCTGATGGCCAAGGCTGCCTCCAGCTCTTCCCTGTGGCTCCCTGTTTGGGTGCAGGGCAGGGTGCCAGGGCTCACTCCCACAGCAGAAGGTCTCCTGCCTCAGCACTGCAGTCATGGCACTTCCACATCACCATCAAAGCCCTTGCATTTTTTTACCCTTGTGGGTCTAGTATTTTATGTCTCACTATTATCAGTTTGAAGTATTTTATTTATCTCTTATTTCTTCTTAGCAATAACATTGTGAATCCTGTGTATGCATTTTGCATGTTGTGTGTGTGTGAGCAGTTGGTTTTTCAGACTTATATACCATAGACTATCAATATTACATTTGCTGCTCTAACCAAGAGGCTTTAATAATACAGGTCTAACTTTTTACTCTTTTACAAGACAAGGCAGCAAATTTAGATTCCTTTAATCACATGAAAAATGATGGATATAACTAGGGGATTGAATTTTGGAAACAATGCTAGGACAAAAGAGTTCCTGATGGGATTCTATAAATATTAACAAAGAATATTTGTCTTATCTTTTGCTAGCAACCATTAAGTATTTAACCCTATTCATGGAACATTTTCTATGTTAAGAAAGCTTTAGCTTTTGTCTCCCCAACAGGCTGTCTGTCTGCTTCTCCAATATGATAGTTCTACTGCTTTGCTATAAAACTTTGATGGCAAATTTAATTTATTTATTGTAATATGAATATATAGTGGTTTACTAAGCAGTTATTTAGAACAATATTTATATGGATATTTATTAAGTTCTTCTAATTACTTACTAAGGTCCTTGTAACATCTAAGAATCCAAAACATATGAAAGCCACAGTCAAAAACAATACATTAATGTAACTTGTGCCCTGTGTGGGGAGTACAGCAGACATATTTTGGATTCCAAAGGGAAAAAAAAAATAAAGTAGTAAGCTTGAAGCACGTTTCCAACTTTCCATAGGTGCAAAAAATTTCTGGCTCTTGGCAAAAGTTTATCTGCAGTTATTTGCCCCCTAGCTTGCTTCTTCTGCAAATAATAAATATACCTTCGTGGTTTGTTGTTTTGGTGTTTTTGGTTTGTTTGTTTGGTTTTTTTTTTTTTGGTTTGTTTTTTTTTGTTTTGTTTGTTTTGGTTTGGTTTGGGGGTGGGTTTTTTTTTTTTGGTTTTTTTTTGGTAAGTTTTTTTTTTTTTTGTTTTGGTTTGGTTTGGGGGTGGGTTTTTTTTTTTTGGTTTTTTTTTGGTAAGTTTTTTTTTTTTTTGTTTTGGTTTGGTTTGGGGGTGGGTTTTTTTTTTTTGGTTTTTTTTTGGTAAGTTTTTTTTTTTTTTGTTTTGGTTTGGTTTGGGGGTGGGTTTTTTTTTTTTGGTTTTTTTTTGGTAAGTTTTTTTTTTTTTTGTTTTGGTTTGTTTTTTTTTTTTTTTGTTTGGTTGGTTGGTTGGTTTTTTGTTTTGTTTTGGGTTTTTTTTGGGTAATTTCTTATTTTTTTGGTTATTCCCCCTGTGTTTGGGCTTTCCTTGCCTTCCTGCCTGCCCAGGTTTCTGTTGTTGCACAATTACCCCCAAAAGCCCCACACCTGTGCTTGGGGCAGCTCCGTCCCCGGGGAGCGCAGCCCTGCTGAGCCCGGCGGTGCCACCGGCGGGGACAGCGGCCAGCCCGGCTCCATCCCGGCTCCATCCCGGCCCCATCCCGGCTCCAGCCCGTTCCCATCCCCGTTCCCCGTTCAGCTGGCAGCCCGGCCCGCTGGGAACACGAGCAGTCGGGGCTCATCAGCGATCCGCAGCGCCCCGGCGCTCCGCGGGCGCTGTCCCCGTGCGGGCTGCCGGGACAGGGATGCTCCGGGTGCTGGGGATGCTCCCACGGGCCCTGTGGGTACCGACGCACAGCAGGACGAGGCACAACAGCCCCGAGGCCCTGCTCGGGGGGCTCTCCGGTGCACTTTGTTCCAGCAAGCATCAGGACCCACGGCAGAGAGGGAAAAACGCGTTCTGTTGGTGGACGTGTCTCTGTGCTGAGTGATTCTGAACAGGAAGCTGAGTTTAATTAAGAATAGGTATTTAAAAGGAAACTGTTAATGCTTTCAGGCTGAAGCTGGAAGATTTGTTAAATTCCTGTTGTGATTGACTGGAGAGCAGAAGGAGATCTCTTGACTTTCCTGGGTCACAGCTAGGAATGGAGAGGAATCTTTCTTTTGCCTCAGCAAGCTGTGGGAGCTACTTCAATGGCCAAAAATAATTTTGAGTATAACACATCTGCATACAACAGAATAATTCTCATTTCTCTGTTGACCCCCCTCTCTGCAGCTCAGGAAAAGAGAGAACTCATTTAGCTCCTTAAACGTAGGTGTTGTAATCATTAATAAGGAAAGTGCCAATAAAAAAAAATCTGGTGATACTATAATGGGGGAGATAAAACACTGCAAAGAATAATTAGATGCTAGCATCAAAATACTGCATGAAACAAAAACAGTAGGGAGAAAATCAACATTTAAAGCAGTTTTTGAATTTTATCTTTACCTACACTCCTTAATCTTTTATTTTGTCTTTTGATTTTCCTGGTATGTACTGTGTTCCTCTTTTGTTTTATTTTCATTTGACTTCATTTCATTACACCTCCCTCCAGTTTTTCCCACCCCCAAGATTTTATTTTTTTTGTACTTTCAGCTCTTCCTTTGTTAATGTTGAATGCAAATGTAAGCCTGCTGAAAGATTTTTCAGGAGTCAGGAAAAAGTCTTAAATACTAAATAGATAGGATCAAAAGGTGTGATGTGTGTCAAAAAAGGTGGGGTGTGAGTCAAAGCAAGTGGAGCCCATCTGGGGTGATGCATGGGACATGGGAGTCCCAATGAGCTGTGCTATTTGTCTGGGCATCTCTTTGGTCTCTACTGCAAATAGTTATTGTGGGTAGAAGTGGAGCTGCCCTTCAGGGAGGGACCCTGCACACAGCCACCCACAGCTGTCCCCAGTCCCATGTGATGGTCAGAGTTGCTGCTGTCTTGGAGGTTGAACTTCAGCAAAGGGAAGGATAGGAAGAAACCTGTGTTGGTCTCTCTGAATTCAGATATATTTTGAGGGTTGGTTGTGTTTCCCTTTTGGGTAGGTGTAACTTTCTAGGGCTCCTCTGCAGAGGGTGAATGTGAGAAGGCAAGATTTTGGAGTGGAATGAGCGAACAATGTGCCTTGTCCTCAGGCTGGAAGAAGACTAGAGGCAGTATTCTGGTGGAGTAGAGGGGCAGCACAGGCTGCTCTGTGGTGCCCTAACCAAACACTGACAGTTACATATCAGAGAAGACACAGACTGCTCCAGAACAAGAACAGGAGACAAGCAGTTGTGCAAACTGTATGCAGCTGCTGTAACACTCGTGTTGAATAGGAGGGCAGGCAGATGGGCTTACCTGCAGCACCAGGGCCTGGTACAGAAAACCCTCCCTGCCCATGGGTCTCAAAATACCTGTGCTGTTTGGACATGGGGCAGACCAACCTGTTAAACACGTCTGCCTTCAATGACAGCCACCAGTCAAAGTGCTTCTGTAATAAAATGGGAAAGGATGAACAGATTCTGAGCCTCTGAAGTTTGGTCAATCCAGCTCCACATCCTCAGCAGGCAGATAAAAAAGGATCTGTTGCTACAGAATGAATGTGGACGTACATATTTTTATCCGGTTGAAGGATAGGCATTCTGGGTGTTGTGTGCTGGCTCTAGTGCTGAAAATAAAACTCACAGAATAGGGCATAGTACTAATTAGAAACTTAGAATGGAAAAAGATCATCAAATATAGAAACTTCCTGAATATGCTTCTCTACATTCTGAATGTGTTGAAACAGAAAAGTGAAGGATTTTGTCTTTGAGGCTTGCATTTTTGCTGTGCAGTAGATAAGAACGAGGCTTTCAGATAAATTAGAGTACTCTTTTGATATGAAAAATCTGCATTCTTTTTTTCACTTCTGCAATGATCACCCTTAAGTCTCCAGTTTTTCCACTGGTTCCTTGGCTATTGCTCTTACCAGTCAGTACTTAAGTAGCATTTATCAGTAGTAAAGTCATTGTGTAACAGTACTGGCCACCCAGGAGGGCTTGGAATTAGATGAATAAGAAGCACAGTGCTGCCACTTGACAAAAGGTGTGGCTTGTCTTGCCCAGCATGAGGGTACCTCCTGTCCCTGGGGGGATGTTGTGACTATGGACTGATAGTAGGTATTTTTCCTCACCTGAGACTGGTTGACTTTATTTCTGATCTAGATTAAACAGGTCTCCATTTTATCCAAGGAAAGATGCTGAAGCCATGTGGTTGAGGTGTGTGAATGAGAACATCCACAGATGTTCTGTGCACCCAGAGCAGTGCGAGCATTGAGATCTTGAAGAGAAAGTTTGGAGCTGGAGTGGTGTGGGTGGGAGGTAGCCACCAGGGCTCAGATTTGGGGGTGAACCTGGTGGAGGCAATATGCTGATCTAGCCCAGCTTGGAGCTAAAGTTCTCAAAGTTGTCATAGGACCTGAACATCCCTAAACTCTTAATGCTGAATTAAATAGAGTACTTAAATCATACCACCTAGACCTATGTCAGTCTGTAATTAATAAACTTAAAGCTTAAGTTAGGGAATTTATTATATTAAAGCTATCACCTGTTTCCTGTACTCTATTTTTTTCTGGTGACTAATCTTTTCTCCTGTCCTCATCATGCTTGCTACATCTCTGCTGCATGCCAAATGGAGATCACAGACATTATTTTTAAATGTGAGCTCCCTATCAAAGCCTGTATTTATTATCTCTGTACAAAAACCACAGCCAGAGCTTCTAGGGTATTGGAACTCTTAAGACTAAAACTGCTAACCCCCCTTGCAGAAGGGCTAACTCAGTTTCCTGGTTTTCCAAAGTGCCAAGCAACTGTCAACACATTAAGTTATTGTGTTTCCAGAGCATCAGAAAATGCTGATTTGTTTAATGTTGTTTCTGGAAGTAGTTGCCTTTTGGATTATTTACTTTCCTAGCAAGTACTTATGCCACAGTGCAAACTTCTGCTGAGTAGCCTCTGCATGCTTCAGATTAGAGATTTAATGTGAGACCACCAATTCAGTCAATCTGCAGCCAGAACTTATTATCTACTGCATAAATCACAGTAAGATGTGATTTTTCACATTTGCAGTGAGGCCTTATTTTTATTCCAGGTGTTAGGCTGTGCACTGTAGATCTTGGGGATGAACCTGGCATAAAAAGTGAAAGAAAAATGCAAGAGCCCTTTGCAATTCCCTGTCCCGCTGTGACAGAGCTTCCCATGCCACAGGACAGAGTGAGTAGCTGTGGGTAGCAAAGGCAGCTCTGTGCCAGTTTGCCTTTTTGGTAAAACATTTTGGAGCTCCAGTGCTGGGCTGCCAGTCAAGCTCTGTCCAGTGCTCCCTACCAGCAGATTTTGGCGTGGCTCGCTCGGTGGGGTAGCACAAGTTGAAGGCAGGAGTGGGGCTGGCTGGCAGAGGGGTGGGTGTGGGAGGATGAGAGATGCCCACTCTGCTCACAGCACAGAGAGGTTTGAATACAGTGCCTTGCAGTTATCCCACATGTTTTTAAATGGGCATTTGTGTTTTATGTGCATATCCATTTCTAAAGCCTATGCTGTGGTCCTTATTTTTCCACCTTTTTTGGGTTTTGTTTTACACTCCCTTTGGGTTTTGTTTTAAAATTGCACTAAATCTGTGTTGGTATACTTTTCCTTTCATTTAAACCAAAAATAGCATTTTATCAGTGTCAGCTGATTTCTTTTTTTAATTGAGCTGAAGTTCACAGAGTGTGACAGGGACGTTACCAGGTAGTATATATTTCATGTTACAATTTACTCTCGGAACTCCTTGCTGTGAGGCACCACTGTCGTCTATTACATGTGAAGTGGAGGATGCTGTTGGCCTCCTGAGTAGTAAATAACACTTCATATCCCTCCATGCTTCCCCTTGCCCCCGTGGAGGACATGGGGAGGCTACAGGAACATTTGCACCAGACCTGTTTCTCATTAAAGGGAGGGAGCAGGGTAGTGGCTTGCTTGGGGTGAGGTGTTCCAAGCTGGGCTGTGCACCCTCTCGGGGCTCTCTCTGCTCCTGATGGGGAACAGGTGTGGAACAAATCCACCACAAAGCCACGGGAACCCCCGTTACAAATTTCAAGCTCGTAAAATGTCAGCTCAGGGGCTTGCCTAGGATGTCACTCTGCCTGTCTGTTCACCTCACAGGCAGTTTTTACCTTTATTTATTTACTTCAGCTGGTCACCTGATCCTGAGTGAAATTGTGGCCTAGGGCAAAAATAAAATAAAATATTTTTGTAAGATGTTTTATCACGTAAGCTTTGCTGCTGATCATGTGTACCATGCTGTCTTTGGGAAGCACTGCTATAAGCTCTGGAGGCAGCTGACATGTACATTTAAGCGATGTCCCCCAGCCTCTGCCCCCACCAGCCTGCTATTAACTCAGTTAAAATGTATATGACCATAGAATAAGCATGGAGCATGGGTGAGTAGGAGAGAGGGAGGACCTCGAGGCCAGGCAGTTTACAAACAGGCATCACAGCCACTCTGTCCTTTGCCCCCTCTTACATTTCTTATTACAGTACATTAAAACCCTTTGCTCTGTCAAATTGACAAAGGCAGCTATAAAAGGGGTCCTTTCTAATACACAGTAATATAAACTATGTTTGTACACTAACCACATAATCCCTAATTACTTCCATACTTTTATGTGTGGAGAGCTTTGACGCTTGCATTGCTGGATACTTAGTGAATGAAATAAAAATCAGAAATTATTTCTGTGTAAGTATGGGGTGGTATGTGAATTAGCTTCTAGGCTGGCGACAGAGCTCACATTTCAGAATAAATATACTAAGTGTCATTGATACCCTAAGTGTCAGATAAAAAAACTATGACACCAACAAAACTCTCATATGACCCTGACAT
This sequence comes from Urocynchramus pylzowi, assembly GCA_013397555.1. Taxonomy (NCBI): domain Eukaryota; kingdom Metazoa; phylum Chordata; class Aves; order Passeriformes; family Fringillidae; genus Urocynchramus; species Urocynchramus pylzowi. The sequence goes on from VZRH01007799.1 coordinate 521,578, forward strand.
TCCTCCAGTACTTAAAGTAATTACCATAGTATTTAATAACAATGTTTATAAAATTGCTTTTTGATTGGCTATCCTCTATGTCATACCTATGTCACTAATTCCCAGTGAATGCCTGCATGTGACTTTTAACCCTTCTTTACAAATAATTTCCATTTCATAATAACAAGAAGATTCTTTAGGCAGTTGGTAATGGAGTCCTCCCATGAAAACTGCATCACTCAGTTTTTGGTTTGCCTGCATGGTAGAGGGCACAGTTTCCCCTTCACTCCAAAGGGCTGCAAAACTACCTCCTTCTCAGTCCACACAGGAATCCCTGAAATATCAAAGGGATTGAGCTTGTAATCATTTTCAGGAACTCTCTCTGTCTAATATTCACATATACACTCACATGAAAATGACCTGAAGTTTTTCATGGTTTCTCTGTTAACTTTGACCACAGTAGGTTATCACTCTTTGGGCATTATAGGGGGATTTTTTTGTGTTTTCTCTTTCCCTCTCTAGTTCTGCTTTTTAAAGATGAGAGAGACCTAAGTGAGGCAGGGTAAACACATCTTTAAAGCTGTGGTGACATGGAGACAGTAATGAGGTGTCCATGCTGTCTAGAGCTGTGAAGCTTGCCCAACAGTATTATCCTGAGAGGGCTTAAAAGTCTTAAAAGTTCTCAAAGTGTCTTCTGGACATTGTTTATTCACCTGAATTTAGAGTGATTCCATTATCAGAAACAGTGTCCACCAAATTCAGTGGAGTTGATGCACTTGCCTTTGATTCTTGGTTACTGAACACACAAATGGACAAAGGTAGATGTGCCTAAAAGGCTATGAAGTGCCCACCAGCAGCTCTGCATCTCAGTTGGTTGCAGATTCCTGCTAGAAGTCTTTATCTTTACCATAAAATCAAAACAACACTAGCTGTGATCCAGTTCACACTGTTTGTTTCCCTAAAGCTGTAGAAATCCCCATACCATTTTCAGCACCTGAGCATCTCTTTTCTGCATTGAAAAACTTAAGAATAACCACTCTCTTCAGAGACAGCTGTGTTAGCAGTGTGGGTATGTCAGGGCCTGATTTGTGACTTGACCACATGTCAGACCCAAGGTGGTCAGAGATCCTGGTAAAACTTATGGCTGTACCTGGCCTGCAGCTGTGCAAACCTGGAGATTTTCTGCTGGTGGGGAAATCTGAGGCAGATGAAAGGCTCACTGAAGGTATCTCTAAGGTGGATGCCTTTGATCCCATGGAGGCCTGGCACCAGCAGAGAGGTATCCTGTCAGGTCAGGAGAATCTGCCTTATTTTAATGCTGGCCCTACTGGATGCTAAACACCAGAAGCATCTCACTCCTTGGGAGAGCGCGCTCTGTAAAAAGCTTCACAAAATTTTGTGAGCATGCTGTGTGTGACAAAATCTCTGCAGAATACAGACATGCCAGAGAAAGACACCCCACTTCTCTCCTTTCAACTGAAATATATACAGGCATCAATAAGGATTGTAGCCTTAAAGCTAGTGTAGAAAAAGCTTGGAAGATCAAAGTTTGGTGTGCGCATGGTAATGTTTCGAGAGCGGTATTTTTAGTAACCATCCCCCAGCACTTGGAAGGGAAGGCAGGCTGTGCTGCACATGTAGACATGGTGAGGAGAACTTTGTTTTCCATGTAAGAGTCTCCTAAGTGCATGCTGAAAGATGAGGAATATCAAGAATAGCAGAGTGGTAGCACATGAAGAGAGAAGAAGCGAGCAAGCCAATGTCAAAAGAAGATAGGCCAAGTTTTAGCTCTTTACTTGCTTCAGTGTGCAACCTTGACCTCCTGTTAATAGATTTTATTTGTGGAATATGCATGTGCTTGCAGATTTGCTCCAAAACATGATGGGTCTCATGATTCACACCGACTCTGTTTACATTTCCCAGTAGATATGTTTTGTTTGTTCATATGGGCAAGTACTTCTGATCCTCTTCTGGAAACTGGAGTAGTTGATGAAGCTTTTTCCTCTTCTCAGTTAACTGTTCCCCTAGATTGTCTCCTATTAATATGCCATGATGTGTTGATGTAAAACACTTTAATATTTCCATATGTAATAAAAGGTCAGGGATAGTATTCTTTCATTACCAAGAGTCATATATCAAGTACATCACAGGAAATTCTATGCTTTAGCAAAATAGGAAGGCAAATATATTGATTACAGGTTATCTGTCAAATTAGCTTGAACCCTTTGCTCAGAGTATCAGGTTTTTCCATTTGAGATGTACAGTAGCTCAGTGTAACACATTTATGTACTTTTTGTGAGGAGGGGAGGGTTATGATGCTGAGATTTTACTGAACTAGCTGCTTTCTTTCCTCTGCCTTGACAATTACTGAAAGATGAAGGTTTCTTTCCCTCCCCCTACTGAAGTGCTTTCCCTCTCCCAGCACTTAAGAATTCTGTGTTAAAAACCCTCATTCCCTGCTGCTTCCCTTCTCCTGCATAGCTCTGACTTTCCACGGAAAGCAAGCAAGACCCACTTGATACCAAACATCAGTCCCCCTCGTGCTGTCGCCAGTGCCTTCCTTTTACAACTTATTTATAAGATTTCTGAGAAGTTACAATTATCTCTGTATCTATCACTCAATCATCAAACAGGCTGAAGTTACAGAAATCCAGCCACCTCTGCAAGAGGAGGATGCTACAGCTGTGACATAATTACATTATCAACTTAATTAAGGAAGTGAGTGAAATGAAAGAGAAAACAAAACAGCCGAAGAGAAGGCTAGAGGTGGGAAGGAAAGGTGGGATGGGTAGCATGCAGAGGATGTGTTAAATTTAGCTCTAAGTGGTTTAAAAAAGGCTCTAATGTATCATAAAAATCCCTGGGTTTTCATCCTGTGCTCCTGTCTTTCTGAGCAGCTGCTGGGAGGGCAGGGGCTGGGGTGGGATGAGGGGACCTCCAGAAGGTGCTGCTGCCATGCACCCCCTCAGCCTCCAAGGCCACAACCTGTGGAACCAGGCAAACCACACAAAGAATGTGCCACTTAAATGTGTTCACTTGTCAGGCCTTGGGCAAATCTGGTTTTACAGAATAAAGGCTCAGCCCTGTTATCCTCATGAGCTGAAACCCCCCATTAACTTCTGTAGGAGTTTTGGGCACATGAGAGCTGAAGGTTCAAGCTCCTAATCTGATTATTCTCACACAAATATATTAATTGTAGAAAACCAACAATGCTTTTCCTAGACAGGATAACAAAAGCAGATCACTGCTCAAAGTATGTCCTTTTTCTTCTGCTTTCAAATCCCATGTACTTTTCAGTATCAAAAAGGAGAAGGAAAAAAGTCCTCAAATCCTTTATTTGATTTCAGTGTACAACTATGCTCAGTTTAAATGTCACCCATACACAGAACAGTGGTTGCACCAGAGCAATCATGGCAAGATGTCTAAAGGGGTGTCAGCAAATTGGACAGGGTATAATTTTAGTCAATGTGTTCTTGTCTTATTTTAGTTCAACATCATTTCCCAGTTGCAATTCTTTTGAGTGACACATGGAATGCAAAACAACATAAAAGGTCTGCCCCGAGGCAGATATGTGTCCATGTAGGACTTTAATTATTCTTTTTGAATAATGTGTAATATGCAAGCCCAATTTCTTGCATAAAAGTCTGATGAAAAAAGTGTGCATCACCTGTATAAGTGTTTTTATGATAGACCTCATATTTTCAGAAGCACTGAATTTGGAAAAGGTCCTTATTAGTCCAAGTACTCTGGATTTTTCAGGCAACGTTTGGGAGAGAAAGCAATTGTTCCTGTGGTGTTTTGCAATGACATAATTTTTTTTTTTTTTTAAAGACATTCTTTGTTCATTCAGCTGCTGTGTGCTTAACTAGCACTTCCATCACAGGTATAGAGTGCTATACCTGTAAGATTTTATATGAATGTATTCTTTTACTCTGTTGCCTAACACCTGTAAGCTGATCCTGCTCTTCACATCACTTATATGCCAGTATGACTCCTATGGCTTCATGGAAGTGAGTTCTGAGCAAAATCAGAGTCAGATCTTTTCCTTCTAAGAACTAATATTAAACTGGCTCTTTAGGTAGCACTTGGTGTATCATTTTAGATTAGCTGATAAAAAATAATGAAAAAGATATGTGAATGGAAATGTAGATCATAATGATGAAATATGGTTTTAATATTAAAAAAAAAAATAAAGAAGCCAATGTGAAAGCAAATTAAGGGGGTTGATGCAGTTTTGCTACAGACTGTGGGTCTGATTCCTGAACTCTTTGAGCAGCTTTTGACATATGACAGGAAATTTCCTCCTGGCACTTAGGGAAGGGTGTATTGGATAGTTAGTAAAGGTCTAGGTGTGCTGCAGGAAAGAGAAGGCATGAGGATTTGGGATTGTTAGTTTATGGACAACTGAGGGGTTTATGGACAACTGATAAAGATGAACACATAAAGATTGACCACAGAGTCCTCTATCTCCTTTGATAACTGCTTTCTCAAAGTTCCTTCTAGATTTATAAATAAATAATATGCAAACCTAAGTGTTTAGATAGTAAAGTACAAAAA
>VZRH01007799.1:526149-575138 GCA_013397555.1 Urocynchramus pylzowi
AAAAAAAAAAAAAAAAAAAAAATCTGAGGGCACTTTTGCCTGAAATCACAGGAATTGAAGCAGAAGGAAGGGACTTCTGGGTGCACCCTCTTTGCTGCAGGTTGGACATTAAATAAGAACTTTTGTATAGATAAAATTGTGACCGTGGAGCTTGCTGGGTTTGTCAGGATCTCAGCACAGCCCCGCAAAGTTTGGATTCCCCTCGTGTGCTGCTGTCTCCCCCTTGGAGTAATCTTCTTGTTTATTTGGTCGCTGCATGGCTCTGTTTTTGGAGGGATATTTTGGTTAGCATAAACTATTTGAAGACTGTTTGGAGAAAAGCACTAACCCATCCTGAAATCAGTGGGATAAAAAGCTCTTTGTTTATAACTGTTACTAGTTAAATCATTTAGATGAGACGAATTTGCACTTCTAGCCCTGAGTGTGCTCTGATTCCCCTGCAAACATGTGTTGTGGCACTTGCATTGTCTGCAGTGGGAGCCACACAGAGGGGAAGGAAATATTTCCCCCATTTTTAAAATTCATTATTATGACTTTATTCCCTCAATTTACCCCATAAAAATACCACGCAAGAGGAGAATCTGCTGGATTTTAATGATGAAAAAAATATATCAAATTATCCCTCTGCATAAGAAAAGGTACGGAAGAGAAACCCAGAGGGCAGCAGCTGGGATCAGGTTTCATTCAGATGATCTAAACCAGCGTTGCTGCAGCAAGTTGAATTTTCTCCCCAAGTGTCTGGTCCCTCTGATGTCTGGGAGGCTCTGCTGGCCGGGAGCCCGCTGACTGGCAGTGACCTTGTGCTAACTGTCTGTCAAAAACGGGCACTCAGGATTCAGTGGGATGAAAAATAAGCATTTGGTGCCTTTCTTTAGAAACATAATAGACAGCTTCACTTTCACACCTCCTAATAGCCTTTTTTAAAAATAGTTTCTCTAGCAGGATGCTTTTTTAGCGCTTGGAGATTTACATGTCTACAGTTTCCAGAATTTATTAGGATTTCTTGCGTATTGTATATGTTTTTCTATCTTAAATTTCCTGATGCCACACTGTGATGCTGCCAGTTTAGCAACTCCAGCTGTTGTGAGTCATGAGGGTAGGCTGTGGTGGTGACTGGATCACAGAATCAGGGAAATTTGTCAAGTCCAAGCATTAACCCTTCAGAGCCAGCTCTTAAGCTCTACCTGTTTCCAAAAATAGCAACCAACCATCCTTTTCCAGAAGGCAGAGCTGGCCTCAGCTCCCATGCTTTACCAGTCTCAGGTGGGCTCTGTTGCTGGCAGTGGAGGTGGTTTCCAGGCAGTGGTTGGTCAGGGAAGCCCATGTGGTTTATTGGGTGCATTTGGTTTTGCCAGTTACCCTGTAGCTGTAGGGAAGGGGCAGAGCAACTTCTCCCAGTGCAGCCCCCAGGCCTTCAAATTCCTCTTGCCTTTCAGGAAAGGAGTGTCTTTCTTACAGGATCCCACTGTTATTCATTGGAAAGACGGGAACAATTTTAAGCTTCCAGGTCTGTATAAGCTCTATTGAGAGTGGAAATTAGTTGAGGCTCCCTGTGGTGTATGTGACTATGGAAGCTACAATGCTCATTTGTCCTGCTGAGCGGTTCTTGTATGTGCTTTACTGGCTGCAGAAGTTGTTTTTTTTTTATTATTATTTTTAGGGTTTGTTTTTTTTTTTAGGATTGTAAAGATCTCCAGAGGAGAGCGATGTGGCAGAACTGAGAGTTCAAGCTAACCCTCAGTCATGTGGCAGAGTCTTCCAGAGTTAGGTTAGGAAGGTTTAGATGTACGCTGAGTTAATGCAGTTGCAGAATAAATTATCTATCTGTTGCAGCCAAGAATCATGAGTCTGCATTTCAGGGCCTTGCAATGGAGGGCGGGGGGGAAATAAAAAAGGGATTGGGGGAGGGATTAAAAATGAGGCACATGCAGACAAACCTCTTTCTTTTAAAACTGGATTAATGGTGCTCTGTCGTTTTGACTGAAGACAGGGTAAGCCAGAGAAGACTCTTTCATTTCTCAGCCCCATCAGTGGATCCAGGCAGGTGAGGGATGGCCCTGGGCACTGACCCCCTGACCACCTCCCCTGGCCCCAGAGGATGTTCTGTCTCTGCCTGCAGCAGAAGGACTCCACCAGGAGCCACCAGCCCATGGCCAGGTCCTGCTGCCATCACAGGGATGGACTTGTTTTCTAAAATTTGCCTCCAACCTGTGGGCACAGCCCTGCACGAGGCTGGGGGGTGCCAGAGGGCTCCCCATGGGCTACAGGCTGTCAGAACAAAGCCCTGAATTTTGACTCCTTATTGTATGTCAGTAGAGTGTCCTTTAAAGCCTCAAACCAGCCAAAAGCTCTCACACTCTCACCCTCTCCACCGCCCTGGATACAGAAATAGTCAGATCTTTTTGTTCATGATTAACTGACTCATGCTTGGAAATCATCAATTTAAAACCCATTTCAGGCAATGTTACTGGAATGTTCTTTGCATGGACATATCAGGATATTTAAATTACAAAAGTCTCCAATAGGTGCTGAAAATATCCTTAATAATTTTCTGAAGATATAGTAAATTTGGTGCTAATTACTGTTACTTGCATCCCCCACCCCCTCCAGAAAGGGTCTCTGAGAAGTAGAAAGAAATTTGGATACATAATGTGCACTGACAGCTCCTACAGTGTGATGGGGAGGGACAATTTGAGACTGTCACAGGGCTATGCTCAGCTTCATAGAGATGGGATTTCTCTACATGCTAAAGTATGAGGAAGGCTAAATAACTCACAGGTGTCAACGGCACCAAAGAATTATGTGTGTCTGACCTATGAAAGAATAAATCTCATTTCCTGCTTAAATCCACAAGATATCCCTTTAAGTGTAATAAAAATGTAACAGCCACCCCACCCCAATTATCTTTTACAATTTTCTCAAATTTATAAAAACAAGATTTTCCAATTTTTAAATATTTTTTTTTACTGGTAGATTGTGCTCTTTAGTATCATTTTACATAATTTAATACAATTTGTTCCATCCATTGGTTTTCATGGAGATACAAGCTGTTCGTTTGTGAGAAAGCTGGCATAGGCACGGATGTTGGCAAAGAGTCACCTCCAGGAGTTTATTCAGATTTCAAAGTTGCATGGGGGCACCGGCCATTTTGAAGGAGATAAATGTTAAGGTGGCTTCTTTCTTTATTTTCAATAACATTTATTTGATATTTTTATTTTTAATGTGGGGTTGACAGCCTCTCCCTCCCCCCCCGTTCCTCAGGCCTTGGCAAAGTGAGTCATTGTTATTTTGTCAGCTGAATCGTGGTCACAGAAAATAATCTAAGCTTAAAAGAGCGGCTTTCTCTGAAACGTGTGTTATTGAATGAAAAGAACACAGGTGTTTCTTAATTATTTGTGCAGAAGGAAAAAGTGGTGCTGAGCGGATGAGCTGTGATGATTAACACACTGAGGAAGGAGGAGAGGCCACAGTGAGGGAGACTCTCCTTTCTTCCCTCCCTGCCACCCTTTCTGCCTCCTCCCGAGTGCCATGGGCAGTGTGGGGTGGCAGAGGGGCTGCCCCCCAGAAAGGGACCTGTTTGACTGTCAAATGTCAAATAAAGCATCCCCATGGCTGAGATGGGGTAAGGAATTTAGTGAACCCTCTCTCTGTGCATATTTGTGATAGAGGGGGTGGCAGTTCCTGCTGTGAGCCTTCTCAGTGAGGGTCTGTACATCCCTGCCTGGAGGAACCAAGCCTCTTGGTCATGGTTTGCCACCACCAGGAAGATGAATGATGGGGCTTTTGGGCTCAGCAATCATGAAGGCAATATGCCACCCCCTTACATCAATGTGCCACCCCTTACATCACTCCTAACTTCAGCTCTGTGCTTCCACTGCAGCATGTTAGGTATTTCAACTGCAATAACCAGTCAAACATTCATTATCCTGTTGTAGATGCAGGTTTGTGGAGGCTGGCAGCGTGAATGTGAAGTTGTATTTATGAATGAGGACCCGAGCCCACTGCCTTGCAGGTCCATGGGGGTTGTATCAGCTGGATGCCGTATTTGGGTGCTTGGTGACATGTTTCTGTCTTTGCCATATGTTCCTGTAGTGCTCAGGTGTGGAAGAACCATTTTGATGGCTGGTGGTGCCCTCAGAGAGCGTTGCACTCCATCCCTTGTGCTCCTCAGAAATACTAGGAAGGAATGATGCAATTATGGAGAATAAAATACTAAATCAAAAGGACACAGGGCAGTGGAGCTGGCAGGGTGCGGTGATCGGAGTGGGAGGTTAGCCAAGAAGCTCAGCTGAAGCCACCTCCTCCTGAGAAATGTGATGAACACAGATTTTTAATGATTTCAGGTCACTGGTTACCCAGGGTTCACACCAGCTCTGTAACCCTCTCCCTCACTGTGCCGATGGGGACATCAGGGCAGGAAGGCTGTCTTTGGAGGTGCCCTGTCCCCTGTTCCAACCAGAAATGAGTTTTGACAGTGCCAGATCAGATGGTCCTGAGGCAGGATCAGGCATCCCATTACACAAATGCTGCTCAAGTCATTCAGGGGGATTACTCAGCTGAAATTTGTCTGGTTACTCATCAGGGTGAAGTAGAGTCAAAGTCTCAAATTCGTACTCTGTTGTGTGAAACTGAAATGCTGTTTCTCAAAACCTTGCCACTAAACAGAATGAGCTTTTTGATTTTTACTTTATATTGCCTTTTCTGGGGATTTTTTTTGTTTCTTTTCTTTTTTTTTTTTTTTTTTTTAAGCAAGCCCTGGCACTTCTAACTGTTGTAGGGAAGCACTCCTACAAGTGTCAGTCCCAGCCCCAGAGAAAGAGACTATATTGATTCCCACATGTATTAAATGATACATCAGTGCAAAGCCTCCTATGGAGGAACTTCTCCAAGGTGGAATCCCCCAAGAATATCCTGTATTTAAATCGCAGCTCCCTATTCTGCATGGTGGTGATATAATATATATATATATAATTTAGCTCCACTCTCCTGAACCCCATTTCAATGAGTCTTGCTGCTGATATTGAACCACCAGCCTGATTCTGGGACTCACCTCCCAAATCTGGTGCAGAGTGTGCTGTGTCTCAGTGGCCCTGTTGATCTGATGCCTTGTGCAGTCAGGGAAGTTTTATTTTTTTCTGTTTCCTGGTTTTGGTGCTTTTTGTAACCCTATCAAAGCAACCATGAGCCTTGTTCTCTCCTCTCCCTGGCCATCTGCTTGAAGCATCTGGTAATCAGGTGCAAGCCCCCACATCCAGAGCATTCATGCTTAAATTTGCAGCTACCTTGCCACCCACATTGGCTTTTGTTATACTGCCAAGATGTACCTCTTTGTGCACTCGATATGAGAGAGGCTTAAATTCCACCATCAGCCTACTGAAATTGTGATGGGCCAGGGTGACATTATCACCTTTGAACATAGATATGTATCAGCCTTCTCCCATTTTTCTCTGCTAGAGTCTCCAGCTAATCTCTGCTCCAATTGCTCATCATACCCAAGCCATGTGTGTGCTGCAGAGGTACAGCTCCGAGTTGCAAATAATTTCTCAAAGAAATATCTCAGTCTAAAACATGATGATGCTTAATGTGCACTTGTCATTTCTGGGATTCTTCTTATATCCCTTTTTCCATCTGAGTAATCTCTGTGTATGTGTCTCCATATAAGAGACAAATAGAGTCATTGTTCTGCTCCATATTTTAATTCCATATCTGTATTTTAGGGACATTGCTGCCTTCCCAACAGACTGACTAAGTATTACAAACTGCCAAATTTAGGCTTTTGGAAGTGGCTGCTACTGAAATTGCCCATTGAATTTAAGAGCAGACAAATAATTTCGTCAAAAACAGAAAAGCCAATGACCTTGAGCGCTATCCCCTGTCCCTTACAAAAGGATCCCTAAAGAAGAAAAGCCTCACTGCTGCTGATTTGTATTTCTGCATCCCCAGATTAGAAAAGAGTAAAACATCTTGACTTCTGACTTTCTACTGCATCAAAATTTTCATGTGTGCTCGATCTGTTAGAGTAGAAAAATCAAACTGAAGCACCTGGTTGTGGAAGGACATGGAGACGTCAGGTATTTGCTACCTCCTGTGTTTGGATGGAAAGAGAGCCCATCTGTTTGAGTAGGACTGTTTTAATAACACAATAAGAGCTGCAGACAAAAGTCCCAGGATGAGGTGGTCCCTGGGCCTGCAGCTGCCCCACCTGGTGCTGGGCTTGGAGAGCCTCTATTCCCAGGACAGCATCTTGCAGACCAGCCCTCCCAGGCACCTCCAGCCCTCCCAGGCACCTCCAGCAGACTCAAGGAGCCTCCCAGGGGAGGTCAGTAGCTTAGCTTTCCCTGGCCTCTGAAAAGGAGGCACTCTGTGCCAGGTGTGAGACTTGCTTTGGGATGTCCTCAGTGGGATCTGCCCAGCCCAAACTGGGACTTGCTCCTCACCACAGGCACACCAGCATCAGGGGCAGTTTCTAAAATTTGGTGGTTCACGTTTTAGCAAGTATCACATAACATTGGTTTGCTGGTCCTGAGGCACTGGCTGTGTCAGCTAATGAGAAATGCAGTCAGGAGAATGGTAGCAAAGTACAATTCCAGAATGATTATATAAATCAATCTTAAAAGTATTTTCCTGTAGCTGAGATCAGATTCATATGTAGAAGTGAGATGGTAAAACACCAACTAAAAGCAGCAACTCACTTATAGTTCCTACTGCAATTAATGCATTCTTGTGTTCTTGGTATATGCATCAATATTTTTTTTCTTCCCTGACTGCTTATTCTCTGTTGGCATCTTCTATTACACTTTTTTTTTCTAATGTGATATTAAAAAAACACCCCATAAAAATAGCTATAATGCCACTCTTTTTTTTTTTAAAGTTTAAAATTGATTAAGAAGCAGCCTTCATTGACGTAATTGTTTAGGAAGTTATAAAGAATTTTATTTGTGGGCATTGTTTTTCAGCATTTGAAAACAATGTTAAAAGGTGAAGAACAAATCTGCAGCATGTTTGTTTAAAACATGCAATATTTCACCAACTCCTTAGAATTATTTCAAAGATAATAAAACTGTAATTTTTATTTTTTGAACCTGCTTGGTTCAAAAGGTTTTTTCAGGCTTTTCTCATTATATGACTATTCCCTGACCCTCAAAATATGAACTTTGGGCAGATATTTTTGTATATAAGCAGGACACATTGCATCCATGTGGGATCCCTCAAGTTTGGCACAGCGTTGTCACACGTTCTACAGTCTGTAAGCACCTGCCCTTACAGAACACCCAGATATTGCTCTGTGTGATTTTCACAGACTATAAGAAAAGACAGTAAATGCATTAAATATGGCTTTACAGGTTTTTTTTTTTTCCACAGAAAGAGCTGGAAAGCCTTTATAGGTTATTGCAAAAGTCAGAAATAAATCCAGAGGGAATTTTCCACAAATGGGTAAAAAAAAAGCAGTGTTTAGAAGAGGCCTTATTGGCTTGAGTCATGAAGCTGGCTCTCTCTGAGTGCTGTGCTGTAAGTTTAGTGGGAAAAGTTTGACAGCAATTTAATTTTCATTGACAAATACTGTCATAATATTGAGGGAAACTGTATCAACAGTAGTGGTCGATGCTCAACCAGTCATATGGACTGGACGAGCTTACCATATGCTTAACTACAAACTTCTCTTGGAAAGCTCCTTTAGAACACTTGACAAGCTTAAGATACTAGTCAGTAATGAGCTTGAGCAGAACATGTGAAGTTTTACATTTCATACAGAAAATGGATTAGTGTTGATGTGTTTCCTGTACAGAAGAGATTTGTATGCTGGTATCTGTGCAGCTACAATGCCTGCATGTATTTCCATAGCCTGAGGTTCACCCAGTCAAAGGAAATTTAAAAGTGAAAATAAAAAAAAAAAAAAAAAAAAAAAAAAAAAAAAAAAAAAAAAAAAAAAAAAGAAAACCAAACATAATTTATTTCTTCTGCACAGCATTAAGGTGAGAATATTTTCATTTATGTTACACATAGAGTGTTTGAATTTGCAGTTTCTGGTAGTAATGGGATGCCAAAAACCACAAACCGAGGCAACCCCCCATATTAGCATGATAATTATTACAGCAGGTGATAGGTCCAGGCTTTCATTAATGTGCAGTATTACTACCTTCTCCTTGCAATGAACCTTTTAGTCTGATCACTGCCTTTAGCATTTTTTACTGTGATTTCTGTCTATAATTTCACACAGTCTCTGAGATGGTGTCTACATCCCTGATGACAGGATCAAATCAGGTATCCAAAGATGCAAATGCTTTGTCTTGCATCTCAATGTGTTTCAGTTTTGTTTTGTTGCTTTTGGGTGGGTTTTTTGGGGGGGGGCAGATTCTGATTGTACCCAACATTAAGGAGTCTTGGTCTAAATGTGTCCTGTTTTCCCCCCTCATCCCCTTGGCACATTGATTTTGGCTCCTGTACATTTTGTCTTTTTTTTTTCAATGTATTTTTTTACACTCATAGACATATATATGTCTATGTATATAAATACGCTTGTATGTATTCAATGTATTTTTGACTGTGGCCAAACACTGTGCCAGGTTAGAGACTCAGTTAGATAATTCAAACAGAAGCCTGACCTGATTCTGTCTTAATTTGCTATGTTTTGTTATCATTGAGCCATTTGTAATTTAGTTACATGTAGAGTAGTTCAGTGATGAGCAAGTTTTAACAATATGGAAGGCATAATGTATGCTTACATGAAAAGCATATACAGCCTTTCATTGCACTTTGTACTTGGGAATCATTCTCTTTCTTTTCAGTTTTACTGTGCTTTCCTCCCTGAAAAGTAGCTCTCCTCATTAGAAAGAATTAAAAAAATAGCTTAAAAAGTAGGAACAGAAAATAGCACTTTCTATGCACAGTTCAGCTGGGGCATATCTTCTTAGGGTAAATATTTTGGAAACTGCTTTAATTTCCACGGTTTGCTGTTTTAAAGATATTCTTGTAGAGCAAAGGTAGAATTAAGCCTGGCTTGTATCCCTTTGCCCCTTTGAAAATCACACGTGACTCCTGAATTGGCACTTTTACAGAATAAATGGGGAATCAAGTTCAGTTTTTTTGTTGGCAAAATGGTCAAACATCCTGCCATCAAGAATAGTAACTACCCTTTATTTTCCAAGCAAAGGGAATGGATGATCCCCTCAATTCTCTCATCACTGTTTTCACCCCACTATTTCAGTATTAAATTTTATTCCTTGTCTGAAACGAGGATTTAGACTGCTTGGCCTCAAATTAGCTGGGTCTAGATGGTACCATCTGCTGAATGCACAACAGCTATTAAGATTCTTAGATTTTTAGCGTGTTTTTTTAATGTAGTCATCTGACAAAGAAAAGAAAGCAAAAACGGTGTCCAGCATTATTTATTTTATCAGCCTGGCAAATGAAGTATATTGGCATGAGTGCATTCCTTGTAGTAAGTGCCTGACAGTAAAGTGTAAAGAGGGCTTTGAAGCTTGCCACGAGATCCTGTTTATTAACAGACATGCAAACCCACCTGCCACGGGCTGGAAATGTTAAAAAATCATAACTTGGCATTAGATGGCCAAACCAGGAGCCATTGTAATGGTATGTTGTCCATGGTCTTCTGGCATGGCATATCACTTTGGTTTATTTTGGAAATACTTGTTATCTCTCAGTACTGCGTCCCTTATCACTATTTTAAGAGTAAAGAGGCAAAACTTCTTTAAAGAAATGAGGATGCTGCAGGTGCCTGTGGGTGCCCAGCCCTGCTGCTGTCCATCGGGTCCCCGCTCTCAGCACCCATCCTGCCTGAGCCAAACCTCAGCTCCCACACTGCAGCCTCGCCTTACTGGCACCTCCCATTTCATTCAACACTTCCCTAATCAACAATGTGGCACGGAAGACAAATTCCCACTATTTTCCTTTGTCCGCCTCTAATGCTGGAGCAGTTTTTTCAAAGAAACCCGCAGGACCTTGCTCTACAATGCTGCCAACCTGGTGTGTCACCACCAGGTTTTTATTCATCCTGCATGAAGAGAAACATTTATCAGCTGGTTTTGAGCCTCATTTTGCATTTAAAAGTGCAATAATTGGACCAAAGACAATGCTGTTATATGCTTTTTAAAAAACCCAAACAACCAAGTGAAGATGATCTTACATGGGGGGCTAAGTGACTGTGGGAATTTGCTTTTAGATGGAACAAATCCAACAACTATCATCATGATCTGGGCTGTTTTGGGTGCTTTTCAAGCATTTATTTGCATTGATATGATCAAACACCCCATTCAGAATGGCTGCTTTAAACTCAACCAAAGGAGCACAGGGATTCACCCAGGGCGAATCCAAAATTGTGTCTGGAGCTTTGTGCTCCGTTTTTAACAAGACCTTTTCTGTGTTCACTTTTTAAATGATGACACCATACTGGGGGTTGTCGTTCAACAGATTGTTGGTTCTTTTAACAATTTGTTCAATGGAGGAGGAGGAGGAGGAGGGAGTAGAGGCAGCTATATTTGTAACTACTGTTGTTCAGTAGAATAATTGATTTTTCCAGTTTGGCAACCAATCCCCATTTTCTGCTGCTTTACTATTCCCCCCCCCTTCCCCTTCATGTCTTCAACAAAAAGGCACTTTTTCCTTCCAGTTCTTAATAGCAATTTGTAGTCTCAGCTTTCTTGATTAAGGAAACAGGGTCCAAGGAACTAGTGATTTTCTTGGTGCTGGTCCAGGTGGGGATGAGCAGCTTCCTCAAAAGTGCCCTGCTGTGTGAGCACCCCAGACTTTCTGCACTGTTAACACAAGGCTTCTTTGACTCTACAGCCTTAGCAGCTCTTATTCAAGATTTTTTGGGGGTTTTTTTTGTGTTCTTTTCATGGAAGTTTTACAGAAGGAAGCACGGGGGTATTGCACCCTCAGGGCAGATCTTTATGCTGTCAGTTTGTCACAGCAGATGCTGTGCCCATGCCTTGCTCTTTGAGCTGGGAGGCTCCATGCTTTGGTGGTACCTGGTTTTGTGCAGGGGCAGTTACCAGTAGCAGTCTGCCAGTCAGCTGGGAGATGTTCTCCAGGTGCAGGGAAGTGTTAATGGTTCTGTACACTTCAATTATTTTTTTGAAAAAGCTTTTTTCTGAATTCAGGAATTCTTAATTTTTTATCATTATTATTTTTATATCTGTTTCTCTACCAACAGAAGCCCTTTTATTCCTGAGGTAGAAATGCCTTCTGGACTTGCACTGCACAGTGCCAAAGCCCCTCCTTTGGAACCACCATAAAAAGGCTGTTCAGCCCCTCACTCGAGGCACCCAGCAGTGTCCTGTGGGGTGAACAGAGCCAGCTTCTGCTGAACTTACTCCTTGTCATCCTGTTAGCTTTTGGTGTTCAGGCTTAATGTCTCAAGGACTGTTGAGTGCCTTTTTTTAAAATTATTCATTTAATAATTATCCCAGCTGGAGGCAGCACTCCACATAATATGCTGGCTAGGATATATATTTTTTAACCTTGTTTTGGAGGTGGAAGGTGTTTCTCCTGATTCTTAACTTTCAGTCCTGCAGCATCTGGGTGCTGGCCTGGGGTGTGTGGGAGGTTTGTGCCTCTGCTGTAAGAAACTTGTGCATCTATTTGCTGCCAAATTTTTAAAGCCCTTTTAATGTAAACACGTACAAATGTCTCCAAAAAAGGCCTTAAAACTCCAGTGCAGAACTGTATTTGCATGTTAAACTTAAGAACATATTTAATATATTACCAGTAATTGATTTAATGCCTAAGTAAGACTAACTATGCATAAATTAGTAAAATACTTGCAAGAGAAGTGCAATAATTGCCTTCGAGTGAATGAAGTAGTTAAGGCTTCTATTTACTAGCTTTGTTAAGCATAAATGTCTAACATTTAGACTTCAGCAATTTCTCCAGCACCAGCCTCGAACAGTATTCAAAAATATGACTGAATTTTGCAAGTTACTGTAATTTGAGGCTTTTTCCAAAGCTTCTAAAGTCAGACAAAGAAATTAAAAAAAAAAAAAAAAGTCCTTTCTTTTCCTCTCTTTTTTGATTACTGCAAATTGGGTATAATAATCTTGGTTAGTTTGAGTATTAGAAAGGTGAACATGCATCATTAACAATAGGATTTTATGAACATTTTTGTAATATTATGTAATATTTAAATTTGTGTTGCTTTTTTTTTCAATTTTACATGTAGTAATTAATTTTGTCTTACTGACAGATGATTCTCAATGACTGATTTTCAAGAAAAAATCCAGACAGGTATTTTAACCCTTTGTTTTCATTCTAGACACCTCACATTCATGGGTCTGGTTGTAATTAAGGGGCTCTGCGCTTGGCTGGGTTGTGAATTAAAGTTCAGTGCTGTTTGTATGAGTTTCCATAGCTGTAACTTCATGCTGTCCTTTTTCTGGATGGGTGGTGGGAGTGTGGATAGCAATGTTTGCTTTGCTCTGAGCAAAATATCCTCATGCCATGCGTTGCCCAAACCACCTCCTCCTGTTTTTTGGGTATCCCATAGAGGAGTGTGCTGGCAGGCAGTGGGATCCCCACCTTTCCTCTCCACCCTGCAAGAGATTCTGAATCCACCTCGTGTCCCAGCATGAAGTGGGATGTTGGTGATGTTTAGGGGCAGAATGGGAAAGAAATAAAGTGGGTCTCCTGTTAGGAGCAGATGTGACTTTCCAAGAAGCAAGGGAGGGAAGGGCAGATGTGGGGCAGCCAGGATTCAGCACCTGTAACACAGAGCCCTTGTCCTGCTGCTTGAGCATGGTGAGCTGACTTCTGTCTCCTCCTTCACCCTCCCTTTCCTTGCTATTGATCCCCCTCTTAGTCTTGTGATCTGTGTATTTCCAGTATTTATCACACTGTGCTTGCAGAGGGTGACAGTGTCACATCTCTTGGGACTTCCACTACAAATCATTGTTTTTAAGGCTATACCCTGAAGGTGTAGCCCTGAAAACACTCAAGAATAAACATGCATTATGAGATAGGCAATAAGGGCTGTCCTATGAGTTATAGACAACTGTAGAGACCAGTCTGTCACTTGCACTGTGGCTGTAGCATTGCATGTAAATCCCATTTGTTTCCGTGGTAGTTGGAGGAACAAAATTTCTGGCTTCCAATTTCTAGTAACTTCATGCTGGGTTTTTAAGGCAGAAGCATCACCAAGAGAATTCCCTTATGGCCCTTTTTTGGGATATATTTTTTGCTTGGGAAATCATAAAACTGCCCACCAAAGTAGCTGAAGTGAGCTGGGCATGAGGGCAGACTGCAGAGGCTGCTGGGCAGTGGGGCTTCTGGTCAGCTCAGCTGGGGGGGTGGTTCTTTGTGCATCCTCTGGCACCTCTCAGTTACCTGCTTTCACATGTTATGTGCATGAAAATTTGCAGATTTGAGACGGCTTACATTTTTTTCCTGGCCCACGATACAAATTAACAGTCTTTATTTTATAATATTTCATTTGAATAGCAGCTCTCATAGTTTTAAAGTACTGAAGGATGAAAAGTCAGGAACATAATTGCACTGTTTGGCTTTTGTTCTGTGTGAGTCATGGAGTAATATTTTTCCACAGGTTGCTAATGCTGCCCTGGGTTGTGTGTGACATTGACTATCATCTCTGTGTAAAGAAATTCCACTTAAATTCCATTAGTGCCTGCTTTTCTTTAGCTTCAGCTCGTGCCCGCTTGTTATGAGATGGGGCTGTAACTTGAGGCTACTTCAGCAGTGGTGTTACCCCTACCTGGGCTTCTAAGGAATACTGACCTGGTTTGAATTCTAACTAATTGTGATAATTTTGTCACTTGGCTTTTTGGATGCTCTGTATAGGCCCGGTGATAAAGGTAGCCAAAGTCAGGGTATGGTACAGAAAATATTTCCTTGTTGTCCTGTTAAACAGTAAAGGAATGATTTTGCACAGTCAGTCAGTTTGGAAATTCCAGAAATACCTCTGCTTCTTTTTATGCTGACATTAGGTTCTAGGCTTAAGATTTTGAGTTTAATTTCTCATTTTTCACCTTGCTTCTGCCCCTTCTGCCTCCACTAAGAAGAGTGGCGAGTGTTGCCTGCCTTTTGTTCTTACCACCAAGTCACTTGACATTTTTTCTGTATTGAATCATATCCCATCACTTTCCCTGCTCACTAAAAGGCAGGATTTTTTTATTTATATATTGTCCCTTCATTCAAATTGTCTGCAGCTTCTCCTCCATTTCCTAGTCTGAATAAATTTCATCCCATTTCTGCAAGCTGTTGAAAGAGAAGCTGAATGAACTGAGGCTCTGTAGTGATCTTTGGGGCAGGCCAGCTCTCCCCTTGCACACTCTGCTCTTGCTGTTAGCATGCAGAGCACTGTGCCCTCACATGCTGTCCGGGTCGTGATGCATTATTTAGCTCGGTCTCTCGTCAGAACTTACGGCGTTGTAGCCTGTTAGGGGATCATGTGCCACTACCTTTCAGAGAGCCCATGTAAATCATGGTCATGGATTCCTTTGATTCTTTTTGAGTTTGTTTTTTTTTTTTTTTTCCATTGGGTGTTTTTTTTTTTCCAAATATTCTATTAGTTTTGTTACGTATGATCTCCCTTTTGTGAATCCATGCTGAATATCTTTAATTAAATCATAACTTTCCCTATTTTGTCCCTGATTAGTGTTTCCAATATCTTTCCCACTGCTGAAATCAGGCTGACTGGTGTTTAATTTCCTTGATCTTCCCTAGAGCTGCTGTTATATATAGGTGTCACATTAGTCCTCCTGTCCACAGCTACCTCCCGTGCTTCCGAAGATGTTCCACAGATATTTGCTAAAGTATCCCCTTGCTTCTGCCTCTTCCTTCCAGGTTCTGGCTGTCATCCCATCTGCAGTATTCTTTCAGACTTTAGCTGCTTGAAGAAGTACATTTTTACAGCTTCAACTTTTTGATTTATTAATCTTTCTTGTCCTGGTAGCTGCCCCACGTGTTGGTGTTTGCAGCCGCCTCGGTGTCCTGCGGGGTGCCCGCGTTGCTCGGTTGGTGCACGTGTAGTGCAGGGTGGCCTCGTGCCATCCTCCCCACGTGCAACCCAGCCCTTGATAAAACCAGCAATCCTTCTTGGAGTGCTGAGGCCATTGTGCTCTGCCCACATCATCCTTCCTCTTCAGTCTGAGATCTTCTGCTTTGCTATTTTGGATTTCCCAAGACAGACATTGCTTCTCTGACCCTTCATGTATTTTTGTCAGGCCGCATGTGTATTTTCTGCTGATATGAACTCATCTTTGAATACTTGCCATTTCCGTATGGAGTTGTTTCCTCCGCTCCTTTATTCCATTCAGGGTCTGCTCCTCCTCTCATTGAAGTCAGCTGGGAGTTTTGCCATTGCCTTCCTCGAGAGCAGCAGTGAGCCTGCGATTCACTGACACTTCCAGCATGCTCTCAAAATTAACCCTGCTGAAATTGAACATCGATATTGAGCTTTATATTTTAGTTGTAAATCCAACTCTAACTCCTTGAATGCTGCTTCTGTTTGAAGAATGGCTACTATGAAGTAGTCCATTAATTTTAATGTAACTCTCCATGGTTAGATTTGGGTCATAACATTTCCACTGTCATGACTGCAAAAACAACATCAATAGAAAACTCAGGTTTTCTGGATGTTTCACCAGATGCACCAAAATCTGCTTGTCCTCCTTCTCTGTCACTACGAAACTTGTAGTCATACAAAACTTACTCAAATTGTGTTTAAATCTTTGGGGAGAGAAAAAAAAATCTATGAAAACAAGGTTAAATGCAGGATTTGGGGGTAGGAGGGGTTGGTTTTTAACAGTAGTACGAACACTTTGGCTTTTCCCTTGGCATTAATGCTGAGAGTCACATGCCTCTGTCCCCACAAACCATGGTGGAAATGAGCCCACAGGACCCGTGATTTCAACCAGAAAACTGCTGCTCTGTCCTTAGCTCACCCCACTGTGAGGAAGGCTGGTACCACATATGGTATGTAAGCTCACACTCACTTCTCTGAGACCATGGAAACCCGAGCATGATGGAATACATCAGGGATGGAGTGGCAGCCTTGATTGCGAATATTTTTTTGCTAAAGTCAGACACTGAATGTTACTGTAATGACATTTTATGTCTCTCCTTCTATATTCTAGCAGAGAGAGCCACAGGTGTTCCACTGGAATTACTCACACATTTATAGAATTGGACATTCTGTCATTAAATGGACTTAAAACTAAAAAGCCTTTGTCTGCAAAAGGTGGCCAATAGAAAGGGAGTTTGGATTATCTGATATCCCATAACTTAATCATATGGCTCTTAAGAGTAGGGCATAAGCAGCTGTGTCTCACTAATATGCATGCAATATGTGTAAAGTGATATGCTTTAATTCTAAACTTGTTTTTAGCAGGAAGAAAAAAGCGTTTAGATGAGGAACATTAAGATTCAGCATTAACCATTTTTTTCCTCGGGGCAAAATTATTCATCACCTGATATTTATTAAGGCAACATTTTTATTTTATTGCTCTGTACTGTAAAGAGTCTTTCCAAACATTCTCAAAGTTGTGCAGGGAAGTTTTATAGGCAGACTTGCAGGCTGCATTTAAAGCGGTTTTCAAAATTTGAGAAAGATAGATAGATAGATATTTTCCTTTTCTTAAATAGCAATGTTGTCAAATCTCATACTGGAAGTAACGGAGATAAGCATTCATTTAATTTATTATTTAATTTTAAATTTTTTTTAAATCCATCCTCCCACATTATATAAACTTGATTTCTGTATTGTAGCCTTAATTGTTAGTTTGTGTTGGTTTAATCTCTCTTATTTAAGTATGTTTGCTTTAATAATATTTAAAAAAACTAAGACAAAGAAACTGTAGATTAGAGACTTTATTTTCAGGGTAAAATGATACGGATAAGTGAGCGTCAACTGACCAGAAATTATTTGCTTCTGTCTGTTAGACACGTAATGGAGTCATTTAACTAGTCAAATTAGGAGCTGTAGAAATGCACCATGCTTCATTACTGAGTTCGAATGGGCACCATTTTACATTTACGTCAAAAATTATCTCATAGCAAATTAATGTTTTCATTGTGTGGGGAAGCGGGAGCTGTGCAGTATCAGCACCACCTAGAGGATGCGACACAGATGGCTTGGAGATGTTGGTCAGAAAAAACGGAGACGAACAGATTATCTCCAAAAAGCAAAGTACTTCAAACAGGCTGCTGCCTTCCCCAGATTAGCCCTGAAAATTTTGCTGCCTCATTCTCTCAAGCTCTGCCTGTCCCCATCAGCTCACCCAAGGCTGTGTTTATGGCGCAGATTGGGTCGAGTCTCCTGTCAAATTCTTTAATATTGATACAACTACAGTTTGTATTTTTTTTAATGCAAAGAGATGCTGTTAAATGTCAGAATATTACTTGAAAAATTCGGAGAATCTGGGCAAGCAGTAAGAATTTCCAGGTGAGGTTACAGATGCTCACTCATCCTTGAAATTTCCTGAAAAGCAAAAAAGTAAAAAGGAAGTTATTTAACAAATTGTGTACTTTGACAAATGGAAACAGCTAGTGACTTCAAAAGAAACAATGAAGCAAAGGTGAGGGCAGAGTTTCAGCTTGAAAAAGTTGTGGCGGTGAATAACCATCATGCAGGAACTAAACAAGGTAACATAGAGAATTAGTAGCACTCATAAAAATTGGTCAGTGATAACTGTAAGCTGTTTAAAACACAGAGTGGTTTTGGGTGCTTTCCCAAAGGGGTAGCTGTCACACAGGAGGTGATATTAAACCTAAAAATAAACCCTGACTTCTCTGTGGGCAGATGCTCCCAGGTGGGACCCCCTGGCAGCTCTTCCAGCATGGCCAGGGCACTCCTGGCATCAGACAACCAGATGAGTCGCAAGGCAGGAAATTTTCGTGCCTAAGTGTTTTGTGATGAAAGACTGCAGAGGCTAAGTGCCTCTGGCAGCGTGGTTTAGAGTTTCAATACAACTCCTGGAATTCTGGAAGGGGAAAAAAGTTACAAGTGGTCAGTGAGGCCTGACTGTGTCCTCTCCAGCAGGTCCTGCAGGCAGGGTCCTGAGCACCAGCCCAGCAGGGCTGCTCTGTGTGTGTCAGTGCTCCCACCAGCCGTGCCTTGGAAACCCACAGGGGGCAGGGAGCCAGGACAAACCCTCATCACCCAGCCCAGGCTTCTCTCTACCTGAGCCAAAAGTGCTCCCCAGTAATTCCTCCAAGGAAAGGGTCTTCTTGCACATGGAAATACAAAGAATGCTGAGCAGAAATTCACAGGATTTAGCCTCAGATATGATTTGCATTAAAGATATGTTGTAAATTGACCAGAATATCTAAACATGTTTTCCAGTCTTATTAAATGTCGTGCATGCATAACTGTATAATTCTCCATATTAATATTCTTAGAAGATGTTTCCAGAACAAAACAAAAACATCCACAAAGTACTTTGATACAAAGAACAGGAGCTAGAGACAAAGATGAGCTGAGAGGGCAAAATAGACCAGAATTCATTTAGTATTACATTTATCTCTGGAGCAAATGATCACTCATTAATTAAAATGTTGCTGCCCATTGGAGTTTGAAGACAAAAATTCTTCATAATTGTTTAAAGTACATAATTTTTTTGTTATTTTTCATATTTCAATGAGTTGCTCTTCAGGATTCTTTGAAAAAGCAAATAATTGCCTGTGATATTATTTCATGGCTAAGTACAGTGTCTTAAACATGTACTGAGCTGTAAGTTCAAGAATCTGCCAGTGACTTTAGGGCCATGGTTATGATAATGCCAAATTGGTAGATGATAGTCCATGCCTGTGAGCAAGCTTTATTTTGTTCTAGAAAAAGCTTTTCTTATTTTTTTTTTTTTAATGGCTGAAGCTCCTTGTAGAAAGGAATTTCTTTGAAACAACACAGAAAAAAGTTAAGAGTCTTGTTTACAAGTACCCAGGTATTTCTTTCTTCTTTTTTTGACTGTAGTGGCACTTTGCCTGTTATTGTGAATCTTGTCTGCTGAGATAGTTCAGCCTTCATGTTATGTTTACCAAGGCCAGACTAGAGGATCAAATAATTTATAACCATTCCTGTTGGGTTTTATGTAATAACTTTGGAACTCATATAAAGTAATGATCCACAAACTCTTTTAATGTTCATTATAAAATATGAAATATTTCTCAGAACCATTGCAATTATGTGACCAGACATAACTGTTTCACACATGAGTAAATACAGGGAGGTTTAACATAACTTTATTATCTTCCTGTCTTTTCTTCTCATTGATGTGATAATACTGTTTTAATATTTTTCTAAAGAAAAGTTAAGTAATTTCAGAATCTCTATTGAGGCCTAGTTTATTGGTTTTTGTAATAGAGTACTCAAGAATAATTGTATTTATGATTAGACTGATAGAAGTAAATGTTGTTGTGCTGAATAGGGGTAAAATACCCTGAAAGCTTTATATTATTATACAAATATACATGCATACATCAGTAAAAAGAAATTATTAATATCTGTCTGTCTGTCTATGCATTTATTTTTTGCTCATCATAGTATCAGTGCACCTCCTCTGGAGACTTTCAGGGGTTTAGCAGTTATTAAAATGTCAGTGGATATAGGATGGCAAAACTCATTAAGGCTACATTAAAAAAAAAAACATGCCTTGCCTGATACCCAGAGCTAACCTTTAATTTCCCCCTCCTCTTCTGATTTTCTTGGATTTAGACTAGACATAAAGTGGCTCCTGCCACTGAACCTAAACTCTCTGCTGAAGCTGATCAGAGCTTCTTAAACCTGGCTTGGGACTTTGTGGACTTTTCCAGGTTTCCTGCCCTGTTCAGGGTAAGAGAAGCCTCTGAACTTTGCAGTTGGCAGCCCTAAAAGCTTTCACTTCTCCTCCTCCACGTGGTGCCTCCACAGGAGTGAGGGACCCAAGCCCAACTCTGAGCCCCTGCCTGTGTCTCTGAGTTACAGCTTTTGGTTCTAACACAAGGTGGAATAAGACCTCCTAGAAAAACAGCACTGAGGGAAGTCCCAGCAGAAGGATGGGCACCTTCCCCCTTCCCTTCCTTGAGGAGCAGTGTGCAGCAGCAGGAGGAGGGTGAACGCGTGCATTCAAACTAGAAAATAACATTTTTGTTTACCAACTCCAGTTGGTAACATAAAGTAACAGAATTCTGGTCTCCAGCTGAATGGTGCTGTACAAATAGCATCAGAAAAACAATTCTTTGGCCAAAAGAGCACAACCTAATCAAGAACTCACTTAAAAATGTAAACTATTTTCCCCTGATTCTCCCCTTGTCTGCCTGATGTCTTTCCCCTTGCTGACATGTGGGGGTAGGTGCTGTGGGTTTGTCACTGCTCTGTGCCACACTGAGGGACTGGAGCTGTGCCAGGAACAGCCCCAGGGGTGACAGGAGCCTACATGGTGACCAGGGGAGAGGACACAAAGGGGATCTGCAGCAGGGCTTGGGCTGGCTTGGTAAAGCTGAGACACACTGAGAGACCTTGGGGACTTTTTTTCCTACTTTGCCTATCTCTGACCTCAAAAAATGGTGTGATGTGGTGCCATGGAGGAGCTTCACCACAACTCCATGGACTTCCAGGGCACTCAAAGGTTAAATCCCTTCAGTCCCACTGTCCTGCTTGCTTCTTACTACAGGTTTTGTGCAGTGCAGGGGTCATTTTCATGCATTAAGGGAAGTGAATTTAGAAATGCTATTTTCAGGAGTCAGGGATAACCTGCAAGATACTAAGTGTAGAAGCAATGAATCTGTTACACCCTGTCATTCTGAACGAGAAGGAGGAATTATTTCAGAGAGTCCCTCTGTTGTGTGGCATGCTTGTAGGACATTCTGTTCTCCCTACTTTTAAATTAAAATGTCTTTATTTGTCATTACAAAATGGTAATGACAAAATGGTGGCGTGCATTGAAAAATGAGTCCGGTTGTATTTAGCAGTAGCAAAATGTGATATAACTAATGATACAATGAGAGGTACAAAGTATGCAGAAGATGCAATAGAGCTGGAAGGATACTGGCACTCCATTTTCATATTTGAGTTTAGCTGTGTAAGATTTTAAATATTTAATAGTTTTGTGGGGGACAATTTCATTATAAAATTTTTTAAGTTTTGAAATTCAAGGGCCGTATTTGTTTTTAGTAATTTAGGCATCTTTAGTCCATCCAAATTAGTAAACTTGATCATTTTTTAAAGTTTGGGTTTGGCCAGGCAGAGTTACAATAGTTACTTTTAAATAAAAGTAAATTTTTACTTGTCTTTGGAAAGTATGAAAAAAATCAAAATTAGATTGTGAAAGATTTTACTTTGCATATAGTAGAATACAGCTCTACAAGGATAAAGCTCTAAATTTAAGGAGTCAGGAGGAAGATCTTAAGACAAAGGTTTAGACAAACACCCAGGTCTTTTTGCTCCAGAGTGCAAAGCATGGAGAGGGAGATCCATAACGAAAAGGCTACTTTTGAACGTGTGCTGTGTGCTGGATGCTCACCCTCAGTTTCATTTAACTGTTTTCTGCAGAGAAGCACGGGATTTAGTTAACCAGGGGTGGAATGTTTCACTCTGTGCCCTTGACCTGAGGATGCAGTATCCAGATTCATAAAAAAACCTGTTGATGAGTTTCAACATGCTAAGGCCAAGTATGCACCACAAAATCCCTAACCTGAGCTGATGCTGCAGGTACAAGTAGCAGTTGTACATATTAAATGTGTTTACATGCGTTCCTCACAAACAAACTAAATCTGTGTTTTCAGACGAGTTTCACTTTACTTTGGAACCGCTAAACACCAAAAATTCAGGGCATATATCGATTACTTCAACAAACAGATAATTTTTTTGGAACCTGGAACAAGTCAATTGTATTTTAAACTTGTCTCTAACGCTAAATAGATTTATTGTGAGCACATTACATGTGCACCTTTAGCATATGATCAGAGATGTCTTAGTTTATTATAGCATTTTCCTTGTGATATTATGAGCTAGAAAACCTATCTTCAGTCCTGTCAGCATAAAAACTGCTCAGCAGGAGCTGAAACACATGAAGCAGTTTCCAGGCCTCTTAACATACACAATTCATGCAGCTGAAAAGGTTTTGATAGCTTAAGGTGTTTTTTTTTTTTGGTTTTTTTTTTAACCTTGGATGCCTAATGGTCGACTTCTTGTTGCTATCTTGAGACATTGAATTTTTTTTTTCTGTATAAAGAATCCTTCGTTATTTCCCACCCCCATACAAAGTTAAACCAGTCTTTTCTGTCTTATTAAGTATTGGGTGAGAGATTACATCAGAGGTGAGAGGGCTCTATGTAGTTAAGAGCAGGGTATGATGAGATCACATAGGCTGAGATTTTAGCTAACATTAACTATGCTCCTGCCCCCTAAATCAGTGGTGCCCAGGTAGCTGGGCACCAGCTAGTTATACCCAGAAACCTATTTCTCTGCCATGGTGGTTTAGAGAAAGAGCACTTAAGTCAAGAGCACGTGGCCTGAAGGCAGCCCTCCCACCTGCTGATGGCATGGTTGACAGAGCAGGTGCAGGGTCTGTGACTCCTGGAAGGGAGCAGTGTAGCATAAGAAGTCTTCTTATTTGCTTTCTTTCTTTTATTTATTTATTTTTTTTTCCCTCTCCCCATTGACTTGGACAGGAGGAAGGAGAAGGAGGGATTTCCTCACCTTTGCAAAAAGTCAGTGTTAACTGCCTTCCTGGGTGAGCTCTGAACCTCCCCCATTTGCCTGCTTTGTCTTTCTCTCCAGCCCAAACACTCCTCTCACAAAAGGGTGCTGCTGTTTCCAGGCATTTGCTTAAGGGTTTGTCTCCACCTCAACCTTTCCTTATGCTGCCAGCAAAGGGAGAATCCCTTTCAAGGGACAGCAGGAGCTAATTGCCCCCTCGACCCCTGCTCCCTGTTCCCCACCTCTACTAATAGGACTCAGCTGTCACTTCCCTGAATCTGAATGCAAGAGCCAGCAGCTGATCCTGGGATGATTTATCAGGAGAGCCCCACATTTCTATATGGCTTTTCAAGTATGCCACCATATTTCAGGATCACTGAAAAGGGCAAGTAGGTCCAATGACCTACTTACGTGAGACCAGTGACTATGAATAACATCGGTGCGGTGATGAACGTGCCACGACCTGTAAAAGGCAGGGAGTTTGTCTCTCTGCCTTTTCTGTGTTTTTTTTTTTTTTTAAATTTTTTAATCTGGTGCTGATTTTTTGAAACGTTCTATAATCTTCCATAAAGTCTGGAAAATATTGGAGCGTATTTAAGTAAAATTAGCCACAAAAGTATGTGACCTGCTTCAGAAATGAGGTAGATAATGTTAGTGTTGTGATGTCCCCCAGGACTTAGCTTATAATGTTATCTTTGGTCATACTCAAAAGAAAGCTAATTTATGGCCTTTCAAATCAGGACTAATTAATATAAAATGTTCTTATTTTATATGATAAATTCCTTTGTAAAGAATTTTAATGATGTGTCTTTCTGAATAATTCTTTCCGTAGTGTAGGATGTGAATATGGAACATTAAAAAAAAAATCCTGAATTTTTTGGTAAATTTGAAGCCTTGAACATAAATATAGAATCTTGGCTTCCTTTATTGAAGCCTATTGTTCACAGCAATCCTTAGTCAGTTGGCATTATCTCACGTATGAAATCTGAAATCTGCTGTCTTTAGGCCTCAGTGTCCCCCCACGACGGATGTACTCGGAGTTGTTGTCAATACCACTGAGCGTACACCCGCACGCCGGGGCTGCCCCGCCCTCGACGCTGTCTCTTGGGATTCAAAGGATGTCACTGCCATCCGAGTGGCAGAGCAGTGATACATCTGCACTCCCTGCCTGTGACACCTCGCTGTCATGTGGCTTTGTCACCGGACAGCAGCGCCTGTCATCTCGTTAGGAGGCCCAGCACAAAGCACATCACCCCTGACATGCTATGAAGTGTTGTGTGTAAAGAGGGTTTGTTTTACGCCTGGTGTCCATGTTGTGTTTTGAAAGCTCGTGATAAAAAATAATATCCTTGTAAGGCCAAGTTCTGTTCTCAGTCATACCAGTGAAAATCCACAGTAACTTCACAGGCCTTGGAGGATCTGACTCTGCCTCGCTTGGACTGCAGTAGGGTGGAAGACTCGAAGAGCAAAGCATT
Organism: Urocynchramus pylzowi; assembly: GCA_013397555.1. Lineage (NCBI taxonomy): Eukaryota > Metazoa > Chordata > Aves > Passeriformes > Fringillidae > Urocynchramus > Urocynchramus pylzowi. The sequence continues at coordinate 550,270 of VZRH01007799.1, forward strand.
TAGTGATAAATTTCAGCCCAGAAGTGTGAATTTAAAGTCCAGGAGCAGAGTTTATGAGATATTAGTGCTCTGGGGCCCAGCCTATCCCAGGTCAGGCACTGCTGCTGTTAGGCAGAGGAGATGGAAGGCAGAATCCAGTGGAGGTGCTAAAGCTTGCACTGATCTAATTGTAAGCTCACTGTCTTGGGAAAGATAACTCCTACAAGTTTTTGAGCATATTGAGGGTTAGGTGTAGCGGGTACTTACGCTAAGGAAAGGAAAGTGTGAATTTTTCTTTCTCAGTCTTCCTTGTGACTCACTCAAGTTATCCCTCCTGAAACACATCCCTTTCTGGACCTTTGTAATTACAGGACAGTCAACAAAACAAGATTTTAATGTTCAGTGAGAATGTGAAATTATTTTCTTCATCCTTATCACCGCATGCTGTAATCTGAGGCACCAATCAAAAATATCTGAAATACTGCCTCAGCAATGTAGTGCCTTTCTTTACTATTCACCCTGTATAGAATTGCCATTAAGTTTTGAAGTTAATCTAGAGTTCTACCCTCAAAGATAGGAGGTTTTGTATTTTGTGGTAGCTAACCTAATGTTTGGAGGTAAATGCAGGAAAGAGTTGAAAGCCTTCACATCTAGCAGTGAGGTTTTTGTAATTTATTTGACCATTTCCAGAGGAATTTAACATATTTTAATGAATCTTGCTCAGCCTTATTTAGCTCATCAGTCACCAGATGATGAGAAGATGGGCCTCTTATGTGTGTTAGTATGAATCTGCAAATAATATGTGTCTGCACAGCATGTGACACAACAATGTTCTCCTCCTTATTGAGAACATGGGTGCTATCGCTGAATAAATTTTAAATAATGTTAATACTAGTAAAGAGTTAACAGTATTCTGTGCAGACAGCTCTGAAGGCCCAATTCTATCTGATTTATCATTTAGTCAACTTTAAAATGCCCCAGAGATCCCAAAGATCCTCTTGGCTGTTGCTGCAGGGGTGGGACTTTTATGAATGTGTTTGTACATTGATAAGAAATAGTACTTTTTTAAAACATGCAAACAGAACACTTTGCCCTTTTTTTTTTTTTTTTTTTTTTTTTTTTTTCCCAGNCATCTTTTCTTTTAACTGTTGTTAAGTCCAGAGTTTATCAGCACGGTTAGTATTGGTTAACCTTTATTGCTACAAATGTTTCATGTTCCCTCTCCATAACTGCCATCTGGAGACAGTCTGAATATTTTAGCAAGGTATTTATCAGGCTGAAATCTGCACTGAAATTAGCTGAATTGGTAGATATGGATTTCTAGGCTAACTTTTGATAGTCCTGTGGTGAAAAAAACATGTATATTGATTCTCACCGGGGACTATATTGTTAAAATACATAAATGTAAAAATTGACTTAGGAAATAAAAAATAAATGATAGCTATAAATCAGGGAGCTGATAAACAAATAAATATCTATCACTATTATATCTCGGTATTTCCCAAAGATATCTGAAGAGCACTTAATTGTAACTGAGTAATCAATTAGTCAATTAACCTTCTTCTCATTGAATATATATTTGATATAACTTTTTGAAGCTTGGGCTCTAAAAGGTTTCTATTGATTGCAGGATTCAAGGCCATATGTTTCAGTTATTGGATTTGTGTAGTCAAAATTGACATCCTAAGTTCACTAGAATATGTAAATATTTGACTGTAATGAGTTTCCAAGTCTGTTGGAGGGATGCAGTTAGTTTTCATTACTTTTCAAAACTACAATCTTTTGTGATTATGAAGTTCACCTTAGCAGAACATGTGTAATTTAAATATATTTCTTATTCAGAAGACACAAGATTATTTTATGGTCTGGCTGTGAGCTTTAAGAAATTCACTTTTCACACTACTTTGGATGGAGTTGACTGGGAAACATTTCAGTGTTTTGTTGGAAAATGACACAAAATGTAGGAATTCAAATGAAAGCGTTTCATGAGAGCACTTTTTGATTTTCTTGTAGCACTGTGGACACCTGGTGCTGTGCCAGTGGAAGGCTGTCCTTAGCAGGGTCAGGGTGTGACCACTGCCCACCTTTATGGAGAATCCAGATATGTTCACACTGAATTTCTAAATCAATCCATTCCTTCCCAGCTATCCTTGCTGGGATATAGCAAGGAGGCTGTTTCTGTGGGTGTGGGCAGTAGGCACATGAGGATGTGTCATGCAAATGGGACTCTCCCTTTCCATGGACACGTGTTAAAAATGCAGCTGTTGCTGGTACACTCTGCACAAATGAGTTGTAGCTTAAATTGAAGCCTCTGGTTTCAGCAGTTGCCCAACTCTAGCAGTTTAGCACAGTAGTAAGGGGCAGCAAAACTCTCCTTTCACTTGTACAAGGTCAAAATAGGATAGTGGAATGTGGGGAATTTAACCCTCCTGTTCCCATGAGGGGCATCTATCTGGAGGCACCCAGATACAAACCAGGGTAAAAATGGTTTATTATTTTCTTTTAAATACAACCTTTCCTCCCAGGAGCTGAGCTATGATGCTTTTGGGTTAACTTCCATTGAGGGCCAAAACTGGCTGCCTTGCACAAGCAAGCTGAGCTCCTGTCTGCAACGCTGGGTTTCATTCACCATTAGCCTCCAAATCAAAGGCAAGAGCAAAATACCAGCAGAGTTATTGATAGGTTGGGAAATAGTAGTTTATTTATTCCTTTATTTCAATGTGTGAAATATTGTGCATTTCATAAGTAATACTTATTAAAATTCCGATTATATCAGGTAGGAAGGAACAGATGTCCAAAGAAAATTCATGCATTAAATGATCTTAGATGGCCATCAGAATCTCAAGGTGCAAGGACCTGTCTGTTAAGGACAGAATTTGCTCTGTCTCTTCACTTTGGCTGTTTTTGTGCAGACAGTTTGATGGCTGAGCTTATGAGAGACGTATTGTTAAGTATTGATGATTTACAAAGATGCAAAACCCCTGCAGCGGTGTGGAACTTTGCTAAATTCCTTCTAGTGGCGTCTGGCTACATCAAAAGGAAAGTGCTATAATGGGTTAATAATAATCCTACTGTCTTCAAAATTTGTTTGATATAGCAGTGCACAAAAATATTCGTTTCTGGCAACTCTCCTGACAACCTTTTGATATTCAGATTTTTTGTGTGTGCGCTTCAGTGTGTAATAGATTAACTTGGCTCTGCGGAAAAGGTCTTTATAGAATCCTTAACTGTTGCACTCATTATTGAATAAACAGCGCTTCCTTCATGGGAAAAAAAACCTCAAAAACCTGCAGATTTTTCTTCTCTTAAAAATACATCCATAATCTAGATATTAGCAAACATTATTTTTTTTTTCTTTGTGAAAAATATCATAAACCGTCTCGGTTTGACCTTGTTAATGCAGGACCACTTTAGTAATCTGTGCCTAATGATTTTTTACATTAAACCACAGCTTGTGTTGGACCCTTGTGTGTCACAGTAATTTAAGAACAGTCATTTTGCACATTCCGATCCCATTATGTTACATTGTTACTGAATAAAGACTGGTATTATGTTGCTCCTATAAAGGGCAGAAGTGGCCTGAATTTTATCTGCTGAACGAATCAATCTGGATTATGTCAGCTGAAAAGAATTGTGAACTGCAGTCTCCAGCAGATGGGGAGATTTTAAAAATGTATCTGTTTGGTTGTGAATACATTAGCTAAGATAATACCTTGTGGTGACTGAAAAGTAGTTTTTCTCTCTTTTTTTTCAATGAAGACTGTACCAATTATCATTTCAACATAAAGTATTAGGAGATCAATTGGGAACTGAATGCCATTTCCTAATGTTAATACAGTGTTTTATTTAAGCTGCCTTGACAGGCTGTCTAGGCTGTGGGAAAAAGACTGAGCAAATAATGAGTAAAGGGTTTAGAAAAAAGACAGAGGGTGGGGCTTGGCAAACGATGTGAGCTATTCATCAACAACTCAACAAGGATGATGGAAATAATAAGTACTCCTTAAAGAAAAGGGGAAAGGATTTTTTTTTAAAGAAACAGTTTCCTTTAAAAAAATATTTAACTCTAACTTTGTATTACTTTCTGATTAGCTGATTTTAAACTTCCTGAAATCAGCAAAAGCTTTCCTTTGAAATGGATAGTCCATGTTCAAACAGTGCATTCTTTAGCAATCAGTTAAAAAAAAGAAACAGTGTCTAATTTCCTGTTCATTCGTGCAAATTTCTTACCATGTGGCATTGTCATTTAATATCTAAAGTACATTAATGCATTTCTATAATGCCAAAACCCTCAGACAAATCCCCTGTGTGAAATAATTTGTGTGAACTTTGAACTAACCATGAATAAAATCAAGATCTTATTATGTCCTTTATTTATATGGCACAGAAAAGCTTTGAAACTTAATACTAGCACCAACACGATATGCACATTCACAGTGATGCTTTAAAAAAGAAAGAAAAAAAGCCATTCAACTTTCCTACATTTTTGTGGGCTTTGCCCACTATTCAGACACCATTACGTTACTTCTGAAAATATTTGTCTTAGAAATCAATAGGCTATTCTAATATTATTGTGTTCTGAGTTGCTAAAATTTCCATTCAGGAGATATAATTCCACCATCTGTAAAGTTCTAGATTTTATAATACTTATAAGCTGTTTTAATCTATTTTTACTGCCATGTTCTGTCCTGAAATGTCAGAGAGTGCAGACTGGGTCTCGAAATTAACATGACAGTTAAGAAACTTGGCAAGGTTTTACAGCAGATTGTGACATTAACAAAGTACAAAGGAGAATGGGGAAATTAACGTTAATGTATGCTTGCAGACACTATAAAAATCTATATGTCCACGATCAGGGAACTAAAAATAGGGATGTTTTTTATGTTGATGCCATTAAATACAGAGCTTTACTGTGAAAAGAAATTTCCATATGAAAAGCAACTTACTAAAAAGTAACGCTGTAATCCCTCCTCTGGACTGAACAACAGGTTTATGTATCCTAGGTCAAGTAGGCATATGGCTGGTTTTTGGTTTTTGATTTTGTTTTAAGCTTTTTTTTTGAGTCTATGGTGAAACTGATTTGAAAGCACTGTTTTTAAACAGCTGCAAAAGATACAGTACGATAGATGTCCTGATAAATGGGAGCGGTTATTAAAATTCACAGATTTCTCAGTAAATCATGTAAAGTCTGTCTTCTTTCTCAGAGAGGAGATGAAGTAAGTGTTTGTGGTGAACCCTTCTTCAGGCCTTGCACCCCCTGAGCCCGCCCAATGCCCTCCCTTGGTGCCACCACAGTGTCACCCCAGTGTCCCAGCCCATCATGGCTGGCCTGGCTCAGCCAGGATAAGGCTTCTCTGAATGCATTTTTCTTTAATCAGCTGGAGTTCCAGGACATGGCACAAAACACTTGTCATAATACCCAGGGGAAAACAGTGGCTTTTGCATTGGGGATGGGAAGCTCTAACTGTTGGGTAAATCGGTGAAAGCTACAGGGAACAACACAACCTTCTGAGTAAATATGGGCTTCGGCTTGTCTTTAGTTTTTTGTCTGAGTTGGTAAGTTGTAAGTTACTCAAAGCCCTATTCAGCCTGGATCCTGCAGGGGCAGGTCCCAAGGCTTTGCAGGCTCCTGCAGCTTGGCACCCACAGCACCTAATCCTGATGGCAGAGACAAAACCAGCTCTTTTCATCACCACTGATACTGTTCCATTGCTGTGTCCGACCCTGACCATGGCATATGAAGATGCAGCTCCTGTCTGCTGCCTGGGGAGGGTGGCTATGGGGGTGAGCTCTCTGGGGAAGGTGGCTGTGGGGGTGAGCTGCCTGTGGCTGAGGGTGCCAAATGCAGAGCTGGGCTGAATCTCCTTTTTTTTTTTTTTGACAAGTGGCAGAAGCTGACCTCTAGCTCTACTGGTGCAGATTTAGAGCACACCCTGGCTTCGTGTTGATATTACCCACGGGTTCAGCACGCTGGAGAAAGCCCCCATGTTTGTTTACTCACACCCCTCTTTGGGACATGCTGGGTGACAGCCTTTTAGCAGAGTGATGCACAGCAGAGCGTGAGCTGCCATCGGTGAGTGGCAAAGCGCAGCGAGGTTCGCTATTCGAGGCACGGCCATTTTTCACACCGTGTCACGCTCCCGAAGCACGGGGATATTTAAAGCCCAAAGAAAACAGTGCCTGCATTCCCTTACATAGCCCGTCTGCCTCGGGCATGGGTTGGAGGCAGCGGGTGCAGGTGCCAGTGGCAGGGACAAGGCGGCGTTCCCTGGTGTGCTGCGAGCAGCCTGATGCAATGCAAACATTAATCTCCCGGCTACAAAGGAACAGCATGGATCCATCTGTTACTTTCTTTGCTCTTAATCAAGTTGGGGAGGGAGCAAAAGTTCATGTAGCAAATGTGGGCATGCACTCGACTGGGACCTGAGCCGTGAAGCTGAGATCAAATTTAGAGGCGACAGGATTTTTACAGGTCTGTGGATCCAGGGTTCCCTATCATTATGGATCTCTTCTTTCACCAAATTTGGAAGTGGGAATTGAATTTGAAGATGTGGTATTGGCCCACTCAGCTTTCTAACTGACAATGCTGAGTGCAGACTGCTGTCCCTATTATGACTGTGCTAACAATTGACTTTTTGGTTTGGCTGTCTTGCAGAAAGAAAGGAAAGAAAAAAATCAATCCCGACCAAAAAGTACTTATTTTTCTAGTTTGCTTAATAGTATGAAGCATAGAGAGTGCTGTGCTTTGTGTGAAATGAGGCAATTTTAGGGAGGGGGGGAAACAAGGAAAAAAGCAAAGCACAAAAGCTGTGCAGGGCCAGACTGTCAGAAGAGCAGAAAAGGAGATGACAGCCCTTTTATCTGCTGGTTGAGCAGTTAGAAAACTCATCCAGGATGTAGGAGGCCTGGTCTGAACTTGCTGCTCTGCTGAGAAGAGAGTAACCCACATCTTGGCTATGTATCCCTGCCATTTCACTGAAAGAAGAATCCCTCTGTGCTGCCTTTGCTTACCCTACGACTCATCCCTAATGGATGCAGCATTTGATTCCCTTCTTCTTTGAAGCAGCCTATTCTTAAAAAAAAATCTCCCTGCAAAAAATTTTTTTCCAGAAGGAATTATTGCTACCCTGGGCAAGAGGGGACCCAGTCATAGCCATGACCATGCAGGGGCCTCCTGTTAGTGAGGTTCCTTTTCATTAAACTTAATTTTGCCCGTTTCTGGTAACTAGAGTTTTGGAAAGAAGATTAGGCAAAAGAGATTAATTTTTTAAAGCGAGACGTATTGCTAGATTGTTTGTATTTAGAAGCCATTTTCTCAAGCTCTTAGGATGTCTGTGTGCTGTATTCAGATAGGTTATCCAGCAATCACATTATCTCAAGAGACATAAGTACCTGTTTATGAGCCAGTTTGGGTGTCCAGTTGTGGGTGGGAGCAGCTTGGTGACACTTTCACTGTGTCCTAGCTGGTTCCCTCTCTGCTGTCAGCACAGTGCCCCCTGCCCAACCCCATGCCATTCCAGCTTTACCAAAGAGCACTGAGCATTTGTTTGTGGATGAGCTCTGGCAGGGCTGGGTGGCATGGAGACACAGAGCATGTCCTTGCCCAAGGTGTGCTCTTGGTAGCCAGGCAGGTCAAACGATCTCTGCCTGCTTGCATGTGCGTGCCAGACAAAGTCTGGAGCACAAACCCCATGAGGAGCAGCCGAGGGAGTTGGGGGTGTTTGGGCTCAGGAGGGACCTTACCACCCTCTAAAACAACCTGAAAGGAGGTTGTAGCCAGATGGGGTTGGCCTCTTTTTCCAACAACTGGTGATAGGACAATAGGACATATTTGAGGGGAGGTGTGGGTTAGGCATTAGGAGGTATTTCTTCACAGAAAGGGTATGCCTTGGAATGGGCTGCCCAGGGAGGTGCTGGAACCACTGCCCCTGCAGGTGTTTGGGGATTGGATGTGGCACTCAGTGCCATGGTCTGGTTGGCAGGGTGATGTTCAGTCATAGGATGGACTCGATGATCTTGGAAGTCTTTTCCAAATTCACCTAAACTGATTCTGTGGTCTCTCAAATGCTACAGGTACAACTAAACTCAGAGCTGTTCCCTGTCAGCACTCGTGACCTAGAGTTTTTCTGCTAGTGTGGAAAGCAATTCAGTTGGGCTGGTTGAAAAACTAGAAGCTACTTCTGTGTGGTGTTTCCCCAAAGAAAAAAAAATATTTCCTTTTTAATGACCAGCTTTTCCTCCTGCTGTTTGTTCAGATTCCTTACTGGGGGAGATGAGATGTCCTGTTTTGTGACACTCTGTATGTTCAGGACTTGTATACACAAACATCCAGCTGTCTGGGCAGCTTTGCTTCAGCTCTGACTTTTTAAATCCACATTTGAACAAGCACATCCCTTGTGACCCTTTGTGGAGCTGCACCCTTATTCAGAGCAGGGCTGTAGTAGGTAAGAGAAGAATGACATAAAAATCATTTGGCTGTGGTGATCATCTAGGCATCAGTGGCAGTTATTATCTATTAATTCAGCCTCCATTTTTTTCAGTTCCATGGGTTCCATGAGTCACACAGAGTCAGCATCCTACTCCTAAATGTGGACCTGTAGTATTTGGCAGTGCAATGACCTGCCTAAGGACCATTCTTTTACTGGATATTTAGGCCTGTGGCATTGCTTACAAGCTTCACGTCTCCTCTCAAGGGCTTGCAAATAAAACATTGAGCGAAGGTATCTTTAGCTTTAGCACAGGAACAGTTAGTCCAAGAAATATAAAATTACTGGATGTTCTTTTTCTGTAATGAAATTAAATAGAAAAATGTGATCATACTTCATACCGGTGGACAAAACTGATCGAAGGCTATCTGCTGTCTCCTGTCTATTAGAGGAAATCTTGTGAATACATCTCTGGGTTTTGCATAGGTCCCTGAAATTGAGAGTTGGAAGAACACAACTGGTTGAGAAGTTTCCTTCCCCTTTTTGTTAGCTGAGGCACCAGGGATTGAAAACTTCTTGCCTGGCATATTCATGTGCTTCCCTGCCCTGTGGTTGCGGAGACTTTGTGAGTCTGTGGGAATGTTTCATCCTTTGTCTTTCCAAACAAATAAATTACATTCATGAGATGGCAGTTTTATAAGTTTTCTTTCTTGTGTAACTTGAATGTTTTGATTCCTTCTTTTCATTACAAGGCAGAGGTCTCAGAATGCTAATGTGCCCTTAACTCATATGATGCACGCAAAGTCATGTCACGTGCACTTTGTGGTCAGGATGTATGTGGAAAAAAGGGCACATAATATTCTAGCTGCAGGATATCAGAGGTTTTCATAGAAAACTGCACTTACTCTCAGACTTTTGTATGGTTCCTATGATTTCAGAGGTACTGAGCTGCTTAGCCTGGTAGCTTCCCCTTTGAAAGACACACATTCTTTGCAGCCACTCATCCATCTTTTCTTACTTAGCAATAGTTCTGTGTCTGAAATAAGAATTACATATCTATGTTTTGTAAGGCTTGCTTGTCTGGCTTATATGCTTTTGGAGTGACATCCCACAGGCATTTGAAGAAACTCAGCTGTAGATTGTAGTGTGAAGACTTTTTTGATTTAGTTTTTGTAAAAAAACATGATCACTTGTCAAACAAGAGCTAATTTCTGCAGCATGTCTTGCAACATTTCCACTCTTCTGTATTTTGCACCTCTCTCATCTTCATTTGAAGCAGTTCCTAGAAGGGTACATTCAAAAGAAGATCCTTTCCATGATATTGGGGTTCAAACCTGCCAAACATTCAGTATAGAGCTGTTTATATATATTTAATGCTTTGACATCTGATCACTTTCAAGTGCCCCATGTTTATCAGTTTTATTGGAAGTAGGTGTTGTAAGGTGTTTTACAGATATCATAGCTCTGTTTCCCTCGCTTTATTGGTGAATCTTAGCTGATTTTACTCAAAATGAATGTGGTGTGACAGGAGTTAGTTTGAGTTGAACCACAGATAAGTCCTGTCCCTGTGTTCCTGGAAAAAGTTTTTTTTTCTCTTTTGCTGCAAAACCTTCCTTTGGACTTCTTATGGAGGTAAACAATGCACCTGTGTAAAAATAAAATATTATAGGGCCACCTGTCCTTCAGCCATGCTTTTTTATATCTTTATTTGCCCCAAAAACCCTTCTGTAGCCATTGTGGTAGATGGAAAAGCATATGCTTTGTCAGATGCTGCCAGTGGGCTGAGCTGCTGCTCAGGGAAGTGCTGGGGTCAGGAGTCGGGCAGCTGCTGAGGCACCAGGATCCCTACAGCACGTGGACTGAGTGGTCACTTGGTGGCTGTGGGAGCAGCAAACAGGTACAACAAGGCTCACCCTGGTTATAAGCTGGTGAGAAACCATCTCCCAAAGTTCTGTCTCCTCTCCCTGAAAAGTTACCTAATTGGATATACTTCAGAAAGAAAACTGGATAACTGGGGAAAACATGGGGCCTGGCAGTGGTGTAATGCCAATGTTTCCTGATCAGCTGTAGGACTCTGATTTCAGAGGTGGGATAGGTCAGGGGGGGACCAGCTCCCTGCAAGGCTGCTGGCTCAGCCTGGGGGCAACCCAGAAATGAGGGAGAGCTGTGCTGCTCAGTGATGCTACCACTGACCTGAATTTTGAAGGAGAGCAGCTGAGTGGTCCCCTGTGGCATCCAGGAGGTGAGGGGGTACCAGGGACCCCTCAGCAGCCGAGAGAGCTGGCAGAGGACTTTCTGTGCTCCTCTGGCCCTTCAGGGCAGGGCAAGGCCTCTCCCGCACAGGGCAGTGCTTCGGCTGCACCCTTTCGTTGGAGCTCCTGTGGGCTTGGAGAGTGTACAGAGAAAGTACATTTATTACATTTAAGGTTAAACTAGAACTTGAGACGTAAAGCAGCAGGTCACTGGGATGAAAGGCGGCTGTTCTGGTGGTGTGAGGGGAATTCGTCGTGCCAGCTCAGTGGGTGCCCATCCAGCTCGACATCGCTGCGGCCTGCAGGGAGCAGCTGGTAAATGGCTGGAAATTTGGAGAGAGCCACAAGAGGGAGCTCACAACTCACGAACAAGGAGGACGAACTCCTTTTTTTTTTTTTTTTTTTTTTTTTCCCTAAGTGGGCTCTGCTGGAACCGGCGCCGCTCATCCCCTCGCTGCAGCGCCGTGTCCACCCTGGCAGGAGCTCCCTGGGTCAACACAGGGGTCTCACACAGGGGACACAGGGAACACACAGGGTCTCACAAAGTGTCTCACACAAGGTCTCACACAGGGGACACAGGGAACACACAGGGTCTCACAAAGTGTCTCACACAAGGTCTCACACAGGGGACACAGGGAACACACAGGGTCTCACAAAGTGTCTCACACAAGGTCTCACACAGGGGACACAGGGAACACACAGGGTCTCACAAAGTGTCTCACACAAGGTCTCACACAGGGGACACAGGGAACACACAGGGTCTCACAAAGTGTCTCACACAAGGTCTCACACAGGGGACACAGGGAACACACAGGGTCTCACAAAGTGTCTCACACAAGGTCTCACACAGGGGACACAGGGAACACACAGGGTCTCACAAAGTGTCTCACACAAGGTCTCACACAGGGGACACAGGGAACACACAGGGTCTCACAAAGTGTCTCACACAAGGTCTCACACAGGGGACACAGGGAACACACAGGGTCTCACAAAGTGTCTCACACAAGGTCTCACACAGGGGACACAGGGAACACACAGGGTCTCACAAAGTGTCTCACACAAGGTCTCACACAGGGGACACAGGGAACACACAGGGTCTCACAAAGTGTCTCACACAAGGTCTCACACAGGGGACACAGGGTCTCACACAGGGTCTCACACAGGATCTCACACAGGGTCTCATACAGGGCCTGAGAGGTGCCTGGAGCATCCCTCAGGAACACAGGACACCGTTTCCCATTGCACCAGTCTGAGCAGCCATCCCATCCTGGCAGCTGCACCCCAAAATCTAAGGGCTGGAGGCTTTTTTGTCTCAAGGGATTTACGAAGAGCTGAGTGAAGAATGATTTTGTTTTGACAATGTCCACACTTTGCACTGAAATAACCAATAAAACACCTCTTGCTCTCACAGTGTGGCAGCTCCTGGGCAGGTGTGGTGGGACATGTGGTGCTCAGGGTTCCCTCTGTGGGGCCAAGAACATTACTGCATTAAGGTAGTGTTGTGGTGAAGTGTGTCCTCAGTCAACTGGGAAAGTTGATGATTTTTTTTTTCCTAAGACATACTCAATCTAGTTTGTTTCTTTGGTGAAAAAGCTTAATTTCAATTTACATTTCACATCCAGAGGCTTTGCTATCACACTGAGACTTCCTACAAGGCATCCAGTAATGTTGCTATCATTTGCATTGCTCTAACAAAAAAATTTCCATCTGTCTTCCCAAGTCCATAAAACTCCAAACAAATAGCAAATACTATGGATGTCTGAACACACAATAGCATGTCATTTTTCTTCCAGCATTAGTGTATGTTGCAGACATTAAACTACTTCTCTTCTGAAGGGTTTGAGAGACTGTTAACATTATTCAAATTAAATTCAATACTGATGTAAGTTAGTGCAGTTGGAATTATACACAAAGTATGATGTCTCATCTTTCTGTCAAGAGCTGAGCTCATCCCTGTGCACCTGCCAGCTCAGCTTCAGGTGGTCTTTGTAAACCCAGAGCTGCCTCCGACAGGCAGCTCTTTTCCTTGGCATCCCCCTTTCCCCCCTGAGCGTAGTTTCTGGTGTTCTGCAGTCTCTGCTGCTACAGCTCACTCATTTATTTTCCCCTCCCTGGTCACCTTGCTTGCCCTCTCACCTTGAAAGTATTCTGCTATATGTTTCTAGAGGAGTCTCACGGTGCTAGGAACAAAATCCATCCTTCTTAGAATTGCAAGCACACAGATTTTCTTTGATTCCCTTTCCCAGACCTGTTGGGACTCAGCCCTTGGAGCTGGGGCCAGCTCTGTGGCCACCACCCAGGGGTGGCAGAGTCCCTCTGTTCAGACCAAAGAGCACCTCACAGACAGCTAGGCCTTCTGCAGCACTGCTGGTCTGAAGGGTTTTGTTTGGGCTTCTTGCTCAACTCTCTTTTTCTTGTTAAAGGAATGAGCCAAAGCCATCTTTTTACTACACCAGGTTTTCCTTCCCCAGCAGGTGTTATTTGTGCATTTGCTCCATTTGCTGAGCTGCTGCAGCCCGGGTGGGCACCATCCACACCAAGTGCTGCTGCAGATGGGGATGGCAATGCCATTTTCTTGCAGGCAGCAGGAGAAAAAGAGCATCTTGCTCCTGATGTATCTGTGGCTTCCACCAAGTTCTGTGTTTAAGACTCAGGTGTATCAGTGATGTGCAAGATGGTGCTCCAGATTCATGTCATTTTTCACAGAAACTCAGAGCCACAGAGCATCCACAGTAACTTTGTCACTGGTATTTCTTCACAGGCCACAGGAATGTATTCCTGTCACCTTTGCTGTGCAAGTCCTGTACTATTTTAACCATGCCCTAACACCAAAGGGGTGCTACATTCAAAGCTACAAATAGCACTTTTAGAGCTATGAGAATACAGTATCTCATGGTGGTTCCCCATTCATTTTTTTTCCTCCTAATTACTGCAACTCTTGGCAGATCCTTGCAGGTGAGAAGTAATGATCCATTTCCACGCAGCATGAAGTGGGGTTTTATACTGGATGTGCATGTTCCTTTAGCTCTGATGGCAGTGCAGTGTGAGAATTATGTGCATTTGTCATTGGGTGCAGGGTTGGATGGAGGGCTCTGGGGTTGCTGGGATCTGCTCCTGCCAGGGGCTCATCCCTGTGGAGGAGGCCGAAGAGCAGAGAGCACCCCAGCATGTTAGCAGGCATTGCAGCAAACCTGTTAGGATCCCACTTTTGGCCTCTGCCTCTGTCTCTCTCCAAAGGAGAAAGCTCTCCTGAGTCTGCAGCTGGCCATGCACAGAGGGTCAGTGTGACCCTAGCACAGCTCTGCTGCCCAAATCCCTGTGAACAGATCACGTTCACTTTTTGTTTCAGCCTGCTGTCTGTTGTGCTTGCACAGAAGACATTCAGTCCAAAGGGGTGGTGTATTTTTAGCAAATTATTTGTTTGTGAGACATTTTTGCTTACTTGTTTATTCAATTTGCTGCAGTTATTTTTCTTAGTTGACTCACCACAATGCAACTCTGTACCTTCAACAGGACTAAATATTGGATGTTTTCTGGGGATGAAGCCACAGTTACATTCCTTTCTTACCAATTATGAACTTCCTTGCTTCTTGGCCTCCTATAAGCATAAGAATGTAAGGAAAAAACACGACTGGGTGGGTTTAGTTTGATTTATGAAAATGTGCAGAAGTCTGGGCACTTGAACAGATCTTGTCTGTAGAGGCTGGAGCAGCTGTGCCTGGGCAAGCTTGGCAATCTCGCTGCATCAGGAGCTCTCCTGGCACATTTGTAGCTCTCTGCTCACACTGACCTGCTCCAAGGAAGGCTTTTCCTCTTGATTTCGTTCAGCAAAATTGATTAGAGAATTTTCAACAATCTTGTTTTTTCATCTGAAATCCCAGTTCATTAAACAAACCTTTTTACCTCTGCTGATTGTGGTGGAGAAAACCAGTAGGAGTTGCTGAGTGTGAAAAAACTGGGATTGTTGTTGAAAGAATTGTTGAAATCTCACATGTTTTTTAGAACAAAAACCTGCTTTTCAGTTCATAACAGCAATTTTTCAATCAACTATTTAAAATTATTATAAGTAAACAATATAAATAATTTGAAGATGTAACAAATCCTCATTTTTTTAAAATATGTTTTGAGCTTGCTGGTTTCACATACTGCTGGTTTGCAACATTCTTTGTTGAGAGCTTGGATTTTTCTTTCAGGGGAAAATGTAATATGAAAGTTAGCTTCACAGAAAAGACAAAATTTTATAATAAAAATATTAACAAATTGCATTTGAATAGAGGCTTGAGGATAGATTAAATATAATGGACATATTAAGAGAACGCAGACAATGGCTTTCCTGAGCAATTATGAATCTATAGTCCTAAATAGTGGTACTTTGGAGAAAAGGAGAGAAAGAGAGAAAATTAGTATCTTTTAAAATGTGAACATTATATGCAGACTAATAATACATAGTAATTTTGTTCTTGGGAGAATTCACCACTTGTGTATAGCTCCAGCCAGCCAACCTTTCCCTGTCAACTTCTGCAGGAATTTTGGGTTAACACTTTCCCATTTGCCATTGTGAACCCTGGACAAATACTCATTAGAGCACAGATTATGGCTTCAATTGCTGCAGTGACATAAGGCTGCCCCTTCCAGGAGCCATCAGTGGGAGCAGAGAAAGGTAATTATTGATCACTGGGAGGAATAAGGCTGGCAAAAGGAGGCTGGGGTAGGATGCAGCCAGAAGGAGAAAAGAACCGAGGGGCTCAGGCAGCTGAGCTGCAGCAGTGTGGGGAAAGGAGGGAGCAGCCAGGACAGGGCACCTGGGGCTCTCAGCAGCCCCAGGGAACCCCTGAGCCTGCACAGGAAGGGGAATCTGCCTTCCTGCATATACAAGAGCTCCAAGCCAGGGCATGAAAACCGGGCATTTATTGGTAGTATCTGGCAATGAGGGCAGGGTTTCCCAGACTTTCAAAAAGTCTGAGAGATTGGCTGAAGTGTGAGCAGTTTTAAGCCCACCTGAAACAGAATGACACCACAAATGAGCAGTGCTTGTGGGAAGCACACCTGAACCTCCTGTGATATTCTGATCCAAATCCCAGTGCTCCCCTCACATTTCCATGCCTATCCAGTGCAAGGTCTCCCAGTCCTGACCAGTTGCACATTAAAAAATTGTGCCCCTCATCACTGAGATTGGTTTTTGTGCCATTCAGAGCTTGTGCAAATGAGATCCATTTGGCAACAGTGCCAGGCAAGTGTGAGGCTTGTTGAGCCTCCTCTTTGTCTATAACATCAGAACATTCACATGGCATTTGTTTTCCCATGCTACTCTAATGACTTCCTTACTTTAAGTAGGGAATAGAAAGCTTGAATTTATGTATTTATTTCTTTCAAGATATCTCTTCTGGGTGCTTTAAGCAGCCTGCTTTGGTCTAGGTGGTAGGAAATTTTGTACTTCCTTACAAGATTTTTATGGACCCAGTGGGATAAAATCTGCACTTGTAGAGTCCAGATGTTTCTGCAGCTGGACTTTGCTGAGTAACACATGTAAGGGCTGAGAGTTACTTGGGGTCACTGCTCACAGAAGGACTCTTCTGCTTTATGTGTGTGTGTGTGTTGTTTTCATGGTTTCTACCTGGAAAGTTCATTCCTCTGCTAATGCTCTTGCTGCATTTAGTGATATTTCAGCTTTTTGAAGGAAGGAATAATTAAAGTAACTTCAAATAGAAGGGACTTTCTAGCTTCAGGAGATTTGTGCACAACAAAGACCTTTTTGGTCATTTTTGAAAATGGTGGCATTATTGTAATAGATACAATTTTGTACTTTATGCTCAGCTTGAATATATAAGTATTTTCAATTGGAAAAGGTTACATTCACCTGAGGGTTCAGGTCATACCTGCAGGTACTGAGCCAAGGTGAAACAAGGCACACATCTCTGTTTATCTCAAAACTTGCCCATATAGGTGAGTTAAAATATTACAAACTGAGATAGGTCCCCATTCATGGCTTTTTTCTTAGGTTGTCATTTTATGTTAATTGAATGCCTCTGTTAATCTAATAGATTTTAGATTTATGGTGGGTTCTATACCACGTCATATTTTAATCAATACATATTCCAACACTTAGATGGACAGATGAGAAAATCTGCCTCATCTCTGCACTTCTGTTCTATCAGCTGTCAATAATTCCTAATTTGAATCCTTCAAATGATCAGATTTATGGGTTTTAGTACATTGCATTAATCACAGAAATTAACTTTTGTGGAAAATGATGTTAAAGGTCATATGGAGTCTTGAAGGAGCAGTAACTGTGTCTGTCTTGCAAACATGTTTGCAGCTTCTCTAAGATAAAGTGCATTGGAATATTTATCTGCATGAATCCTGCTGATTGTTCCTTATGTCTAAGGTCAGTACGTGCTGGGGAGGAGATAACGCTTGAAACAAACGATTGCTGAAATCTGCAGATTTAAGAAGTCAGATGTGACACTGGGCTTTTTGTCCTCCTGTAGGGCACAGACAGGTCCAGCATAATTTCACTGGAATAGGTTTATTCAGCCTAAACTCTAGAATATTTGTTTTGCTGAAGGTGGTTTGCACCTCGGTGTCGAGCGTGTGCGTGCCCTGCTGGACAAATTCGCAGCAGAGGCCGTTCTGGGAGGATGGAAAGGGCAGAGCAAAGAGGAAAGGTCTGCCCTGATGCTCAGGATCCAGCTGAGGGACTCACTCCTGAACCTCAACCAACACCCAACTGCACTGCTCCCCTCGGGGGGCCCCTCACCATCTGCCTGAGGCCAGCTGGGGCTGCTGGGGTCCCTACACAGGCTGGAGCCAACCCCCCCTCAGATGGGACAGAGAATGGCCACTCCTGCCTGCCCTGCAGAGAGCTTGGCATTTTGGTCTTCCTTATTCCCAGGGAATCATAATTTGTGATGTTTGGAAAGAAGAGTGAGAAGACTTTGCGCCTCTTTCTGTCATTAACAGCCAGACAGCCTGTGCTGATTTTGGTGCTGTGGGATGGCAGCAGCAGAGCCTCTGCCACCAGCACTACTCAGGGAGCAATGTCACCTCCTGGTGCCACCAGCCAGCAGAGACAGCAGCAGCTCCTGGGGAGGACAAACAGACCCAGGACTCCTGGTACCACTTGGGTGCCAAACATCAGCCTCCCTGTCCTGCCAGGGGCTCACCAAAGCAGGGTCCCTGGGGTGATGATGGACACCATCAGAGCCCTGTCTGTTCCCAGGGGTGGGTGCCCTAAGGGGGGCATGCAATGGGATTATCTCCCATGGAAATAATATTTGGAAAGCCAGCAACAGCTTGTGAGCTCCCTAAAATTTTTCATATAACCCTTTCTTATCTGTTTCCAGTTCAGCTGCTGATTCTAATTGGCTTCACCAAAATAAACCAGAAATAGCTTTGTTGATTTACTTGGATCTGTGCTAGAGCTAAATGCCCACAATTCTCCCATCTGCAGAAAGCCAGAAAGATACTAGAAATGGCTACAGTTTTACAGATATTAATTAATATTTGTGAAGTGCTTTCTAAGCTTGGAACAAAGAACAAAAATCATTGTCTTATGAATAAGCAAACTGAAAAGAACAACCATAAAATTGCAGAGAATTGACTGCAGAACCTAACAAGCCCTATGCATCTTTAATTTGTATATTTCTGTTTACCACAAGCATGTGCTATGAAAACATGCACAGAGGAGGAAAGGTCTTGTCCCTTTTAACAGACAGTTTCTTCTCCATATATTTCTGTATTCATGCAAATCCATTATAAACACACTGTTATCTGAAATACAGTTAATAAATGAAGGTACCAGAAATGTGATTTTAAATCAGTTTAATAAAATTAGTCATGTAGATTTTAAATCATTTTTACAGTTGATTTAACATTTGTGACTGGTTTATAGATTATGATATAGGATAGTGTTTGCATCCTTGCAATTTTATTCCAATTTAGAAACAGTACAAATATTAATTTTTGCTTCAATAATGGAGCCTTCGAGAATTAACTTGTCTTTTCTCAATACGCATTTTATGAGAATGCTTTAAATATGATTTTTAATATTTTTGAGGACTTTATTACACATGAAGTTCTTTTAACTAGGACTTAGCTGGAATCTCTTCACAAAACTTTCTTACAAGACATATGTAAATGTTTTTCATGGTTAACTTAATGGCACGAAATACATAAGAATTGTTCTTCATTATGCAAGACATTTTGTAAAAGTAATAAAAAAGTTGTAACAAACTTCACATACCAGAAGGAGTGAAATACCCCAAACTGAAATAATAATTGTGGGTCTGTTGTGAAAACCCAGCCATATTGTGATGAAACCCCAAATTTCAAACCCTTGAAACATGATTTCAAGTGGCAAGGGAAGAGCCAAACAATAGCACCTTATTTACAGATCTTGCACAGGTTCAGACTATTGTTATGTAGGAAAAAAATGTGTAATTAACTGAAGGTTATGCCAGAGGTATTGTTTGTCTCCAAACCATCAACTTCACATTTGGAATCTGCTGTTCAGAAGGAAGGGGCTTGCAGCTTTTCACTTCCTCACGTGAGTGAGTTCTTCGCGTGGCAGAGGTTTGTGAGGTGTGCCCTTGTTTCAAAAAGAGGGGCCCATGTGCCCAGAGTCCCCCTGGGGATCAGTGCTGGGGCTGAGCATCTCCCAGGTGCCAGCACAGACATCCCAGCCTGGAAAGTGGCTCCTGGGCAGAGCTGCTCCCCTGGTGTGAGCTGCTGCAAGGCTCTCAACCACCAGCTCTGACACTGCTGTCTTGGCTCATTATCCTTCCAATAAAGCTGCAGCATATGGTGTTTTAGCATTTTCTGCAGGGAAAGCTGGATGGGTAATGGCTGTGTGGTGTAGAAACCTCCCTGTGCTCAGAGCAGGTGGGCAAATGTTTCCCTCTCTCATTGCTAAATGAGTAAGGAAATACTGGGTTTGAATTAGCATCGTAGGCTGTATGGCCAAAAAAACCCACTCCTGGGAGCTACAAAACCAATCAGAACCAATTCAGAGACTTTGTCTGGTTCATGGGGTCACTTAGTGACCACCAAGTGAGATGGAGAAGTCAGTCATGTGTCTTTACCTGTAGTTTCTGAACTGAGATGATGTAGTGAGCTCCCTACACTTGAAGGCAAACATTAACAATACGTTCTATTATGGCTGATTTTAAATGTGCTATCTTAAATGATTTTATGAAAGTTTGGTTCTGGGGCTCTTTCTTTTTTTTTTTTTCCCCCTTTCTTTTCAAAGCAGGGTTTTTGTTCTTTTTTTACCAAAGATCCATTCACAAAGAATATTTTATGCTACCCAAGACTGCAGGCCTGCAAAGTCCAAAGTCACCACTCAGAAATGCTCCAGATGATGCTTGTGAGAGCTCAGGTTTGGGTTGCTGTGACTTTGTTGTCCTCCAGGGTCTCCTTTCAATAGATGAGCTAGGTAAGAAGGAAGGAGATTTAGGTGCATCTGTGTCACTGCCAACGTCAAGAAATTAATTATTGTGAGTCAGGCTCCTGCAAATCAAGAAACTGACTGACAAAATGAGATTCAAGAAACAAATGCATTGTTGTGGGGTTTTGATTTGTTTTTTTGGATATGATGTTTAATTCCCCCTCCTACAGAGTCCATCCCAAGACAGGGATTTCTCACAGATATATCAAACATTTCCAGAGAGCTGATTTTTATTCCTTTAGCATGTCAGGAGCACTCAATCTACTTTTCCCCGTATAGCAATTTATTCTACTTCCCACTTCTCCTCTTGATTCAGTTTGTGGATGTGGTGCTAGCAAATGCCTTGCCAATAATGAAAATACTCCCTAAAGAAGGCAACTTTGATCCTAATCCTGGTGGTCCACATGTGAAAACTGGCCATTAGAAGGGAACTGGAAGCAATAGGCACTAAACTATTGTTCTCATGAGTCATCACACAGTACTTCTGAGCTGGAATTTCTGTTTCCAATCAGGTTTTCAGCTGGACGTTTGGAGTCTGATTTTTTCTAAGGAATAATATTAAAAAAATAAGGAAAAGAACCTCTCTTTCCCTTCTCCCTCATTTCTTTGTAGACTTCACTTTAATCAATCCCCTGGTGCATAGCACATTTCCTTTAGCTAACATGCAATCTCAGAAGAAATAGCATTTTGTATTTTTGAGGAAAGATTGCTGCTGTGAAAAGAGCGTGTGTCTGGGTTTTATAGGCATTGTGGCTGCCAAAGGAAAAAGTAGTCTTGTAGAGGACACTGAAAACATATTAAAACTAGATATTAATTCTTAATGTAACTGCACATCCTGCATTCAATCAAGAGCAGACTAAGTACTACAGTACTGGAAAGTGCAATTTGTTCATTTACCCTAAAAATCAGGTAAATCATCCCTGGAATAATAATTGAGAACTACTCAGAAGTCTGTATAATGCTTTTTGCATGAGCAAAATCTGGCTTTGCAGCATTTTGAGGAGAGCTGGTTTGGATGGTACAGGAAGCTGCAGGAAACTCAGGTGATGGGTAGGAAGTTTGCTGCAGTTAGCACAACCCCTTTTTCTCACACAGCAGACTAACAGGTAGGATGCTCACCAGCTGGGTTTGAAGATGAAGATTAGCACCAAGTGTGCAGGAACACCAGGAAATGTGTCTCCCTTTGAAGGCAGGCAGTCAGCTGCAGGGGCCGTGCCAGCACCACCCTGGTGCTGTGCTGTCACTGTCACTGTCACTGTCACTGTCACTGCTCCTGTCCCAGCCCTGAGTCAGGAAGCAGAATATCAGAATATCAGCACTGCTGCTGCCTTCTGTGGGCACTGAGCCCCTGCCTGCAGAGAGAGCTGGCACTGTGGGAGCTGTCCAAGGAGCCTTAAGGCTTTGGAATTGTAGCAAGTAATTGATCCACTGCCTCCAACACATCCTCTTTGGGTGCCACAGAGGAATCCTGGCTTCTGCCTCAGCAGAGTACATGGCAAGGAAATAGATTGCATGAAGGGAATATGCACTTGCCTCACAGTTTTGGAAAGATTTGCTAATTAGTTCTCATAATGCTCCTAAAATATATGCTTCCAACATTACTAAGAGGTAAAACGAGGCATGAGGCTCTTAGAGATATCTGCTGTGTCCCTGGGCAAATCAGGAGAAAGTCTGTAGTACTGAAATTAGCATTAAAAGCAAAGAGCAGCCCTGTCGAAGAACTTTCCAAACGAATCCTTCTATCTACCTGGTAAAAGGCACAATCCAGAATCTCTCCAAAGGGACCAGAGATCTTATCTGGGTGTAGATAAGAGGGTAAGGAAAGGAAAAAGGCACGAGGCAGTCACTGGGCCTCTACCCTTTAGGAAATGAGGAATATGTTAATAGTCAAAGGACTTTAAGAAATAGACAAAAGTAGAAACTTCAATTAAGTGTGGCTTTTTTTAAGTTTTGGACCATGAACTTTCAGAAGGCTGTAAGTAAGGCAATCTTGTGACCTAAATAATTGCCAGGCTTCCTTTTCTCTGGGGAAAATAATGAAATAGATTAGCTCAGACTCATTTCATAAAGAATTAATGGTGGAAAACGTAATTAATGCCACTCAATATATGTTTGCAAAAACAAATCTTGTCAAATTTAATGTGATTTTTTGACAGGATTGCAAGTTGGTTTGGTAAAAGTAGCAAGGCTGGGGTGGTCAAATTCTGTAATGCTTTTGCCTTTCTGCAGTGTGACATTTTGATTACTGCAAGTAAACTCACTCCAAATTAATGAGTGATTCCAAAAGAATACTGAAAAATTATTACATGGTGCCAGTTGAATGGATTAAAAATTGCCCATCTAGTAGGGAACTATTAAACTGGAAGCCTGGCTGGTGGATTTGGTGCTCCATTAAAGTCTCAGGTCTTTTTCCTGACTCTGCCACCGTCTTGCCCTGGTCTAGTTGACAAGGTGGAGATTAGTCAAAGGTAGGCCTCAATGATCTCAGAGTTCTTTTCCAACCTAAATTATTCTGTGATTCTGTGAACCACAGGGATGTCAGTCAACTTCAGTGCTTTATGGTTTGCAAAATATCAATGGGAAAACAACCCCTCTGTAAAAACACTTCAAAACTGTTGAAAACAACAATATATTATTGTCTGTGACATTTAACAGCAGACTCCTGAACTGTCCAGTTTTTGATTTCTTGTGTGGGGTTGTTCTGGGTTGTTGCTTTGTTGGGGTTTTTGTTTTTCTTTTCAATCAGTTGCACGGTGGAAAAGCTGATTACTTGGATAGCTTGCAACTATCTCAGAGGTGTGACTACTGAGTAGATACACAGCCAGGAAGACACCGATCCACATCTCTCTGTGGCAATTTGCCACCCGATAATTTGGGCCCAATTGCAGAGAAATAATTTAAAGCCATGTAGGACCACAAATCACATTTGAAGAATGGATGGGCGCTTCTGTGCTAAGGAGTAGGACCTCTGACAGAGACTAACAGCTCACAGGGATGACACACCTGAAGAACACACACTTTGTTGGTCACGGGGTTACCCAAACCATGGCACTCCTGCCAGGGATCCCTTCTTCATTCATCCAAGGAGTTAGTTTAACAAGCAGTTGGAGCACAAACTTCATATTGAAGGGATAGAAAATTCTACCTCATAGACAGTCAGCTGTTTGCACAAAGGGATGAGAGTTTCAGCAGATTCTTCCTAGGCTGTGCTAGATAAAGACAGAATAATTTTCTGGAAGTTATCACCTACTTCAGCCACAGCTTTTAGGCTTAAAGTGTGGATTAATTCTGGGAACTCCTCTAGACTGCATGAGTTTGGAGGTCAGGAACAGTGATCTCAGTGGTACCTTCTGGCTTTATAATCAACAAATTGACTCAATTAGTGATATGATTTACTTTATTTTTGCATTTAATTCCAACCCTACCTTTCCCTTAATTTGTCTCCTTTCTGTTCACTCAGTTATTTTTGTTGTAGCAAAGTTCCTCCTTCGCAGGATGAAAAAAGAACTCCCTGTTTAATTTAAGGAGAGCTTTTGTCTGCTATTACTGGGGCCAAGGTTTGGTCTCACTTGAGTTGTAAGACCACAAAAGGGTTTTGATGCTACAAATGCTGTGAGGCAGAACCTGAGCTCATTTTCAGCTCTTTGTGCCGCGGGCAGGCTGCACTTGCTGCTGCGGGGGAGAAGCCCCGCTGCCCGCTGCCCGCAGTGCCCCGGGCGCTGCAAGGGGCGGCTCCGAGCCCAAAGCCTGCACAGGCACAGCCTCGTCCTCCTCTAATGGGCCGTGGGAGAGCCACGCCAGCGCCCCGGGGCTCTTCAGCACGCACCACGGGAGCACGCCGTGCTATTTTAATCGCCAAATACCCGATTTGTGACGTTGATGGTGCCCTCTGAGGAGGCAGAACCTCAGCCAGCGGATGGTCAGGATCTATGTGAGGCCAGCCCCAGAGCAGGGCTAGCAGAGACCCGGAGAGCAGCGCTGGCTCCCCAAGGCATGGAGTGAGAACCAAAATCACGCTCTGAGCCCAAAGCTGCTGGGAAGTGCCGGGGCTCAGGCCACGCTCGATGGCCTGGGGAGGCTGCAAAACTCAGGGCTTTAATTCTCACGCCCTACTTGTACTCATATAGAATGTCTGAAACTAGGCAGGTTTCCCCCCCAACCAGCCAGTTTGCTGCACAAACATTAAAAAAATCAACGCGGTGACTTTGGCGTGGATCAAAGCCTCCCTATCAGCGCCGCCAACTAAAAATCAGCCCCTCGCAGCTGCACAACGCGTCCAGCAACACATTTCTGTCCCTTCGGCAGGCTGGTCAGCTTGAACCCGCAACGCTGCCCGTCCGTGCGGGGGCACACAGCCCCGCAATGCCTGACCCGCGGCCTGCGGGGCTCTGCTCCGGTTCCGGGGCTGTGTGCGGGGCTCTTTCACTCTCAAGGCTCTGTACAGGCCCCGGCTCTGCTCCGGTCCCGGGGCTGTGTGCGGGGCTCTTTCACTCTCAAGGCTCTGTACAGGCCCCGGCTCTGCTCCGGTCCTGGGGCTGTGTGCGGGGCTCTTTCACTCTCAAGGCTGTGTACAGGCTCCGGCTCTGCTCCGGTCCCGGGGCTGTGTGCGGGTCCCGGTTCGTTCCGGTGCCGGAGCTGTGTGCAGATCGGTGCCGGGGCCGTGTCCGGGCCCGTTCCTGGCCCCGGTGCCGGTGGGATCGGGGCTGGCGGTGCCGCGCTGCGGGGCAGTGACCGCGCCGTGACCCGGCCCCGGCGCGCTGCGCTGCCCCC
>VZRH01007799.1:579303-597926 GCA_013397555.1 Urocynchramus pylzowi
TTTTTTTTTTCCCTCTTAGTCCTTAGCAAGATAATTGAGGATCATAATGGTGGGAAAGGACTGCAGTCATCATTCGCTGCCTGTCAGGTATCAGTACTCATCTTCGTGTCATCCGTCACCATTGAACCACTCTGTCATCTTTCCCCAGCCTTCAGCGCCGCTCCTTCTCATCGTGTTCATTATCTCCGGCTCCGACCCAGCCCCCTCCCCCAGCCCTGTAAATGCATCTTTGTGCGACTCTCAGTCTTCTGATTATGAATCGATGATCATGTGGTGTAAGAGAGATAGATGGCTTTTAGTTCCATCTTGTCTTCTCTAATTGTAAAATATTAGTTACATTAGACTGTGTCTTTTGATTAATGGAACTTATTTGGAGTGGCCTCTCCCAGCCCTCCCCCTTCCAAAGTCCTCCACTGACTTTTGAGAATTGAGTGATTTCACTTAAAGCAGACAAATAGGCCCTTCAGCAAGGAGATAGCTGAGCTCTAATATTGTGGGCAAAGCAAGCTCACGGAGCCAGAGTTGTGTGTGTGTGTGTGTGTGTTTTTAAAGAAAGGCTTCAACTCTGCCTAGACAAATACAGACCATTTATTAACGTGCGTACAGCCGTGCTATTTTGCAAATCCAGCAATTCTTATAAAGCTGCAAAACAGGACATAAGGCTGAATGCCTTCTGAATTAAATTAATCTTAGATAGGAATTAAGAGCATCCTCGCTTTCACTTTGGATGAAACAGGTCAGTCCAGAACTTTGATGTATTAATGCTAGCATAAAGTGTTATCTTAATACTCTCTTTTATACTTACAGGACATATCATCAGCCAAATGTCTCTTCCTTGTACATCTGACACTGCGAGACATTCGTCCTTTAATACAAAATTTATCTTATTTGGCACTATTTACCTAAACATGGTCTGTTGATAAAGTCCTTGCTGTACAAATGGAAAGGCAGTTGACTAAATCCCTTATTATAAATAATCACTGTCTATCTTTCAGTGTAAATTCAAGGACATGTTCACTTTCAAGCTATCAGTTCAATTAGAAAAGGTCTATTCACTGTCGATGTCTATATCTCATGGAAATAGGAAAGCACAGTTAATAAACAAATCAAACTATTTTAAAAAATAGCACAGTGGATTATGAATTCTAGAGCCCACGCTGATGGTGACACTGTCAGGACACATGCTATACAAAAATATATACAAACAGTGTTATCTAAATTTTTTATGCTACCTTCAGGAATTAAATCTGACCTTTGTGCCTTCCCTCTCCAAATCTTTGACATTATTTCAGAAGAAAATGCCTATACTGTACCATATATTAAAATTTAAAGAACAAGTTTGCACACGTATAAAATTCTAGTTAAGCCTTTTTCAATTTACTTCTTTCTGTTGAGAATAGGAAAACTGGTTTGAGGTGTTTGTGAACAATTGTGAACAATTGTTTGTACAGTAAGGGCTTGGGATTGACGCCTGCCCCAGAGCTGAGGAGCAGGAGCAGGGGCTGCTCTTGCTCTCCCTGATTTTACTGTAATGGCTGGGGCAATTTCTATATCTGAAGGGCTATCACAGTGGTAGCCATGTGATTATAGAAAAATCTCTGTTCCTTCTGTAAGAAAGGAACTCTAGCCTTTCAGGTTACAGAAAATGCTTGAAAGTAGGAATCCAGAAAGCTGGAAAAAGTCCAGAAACCCAAACCCCCTTCCCCCAAGATTTTTAAAATATATAAATATTTTTATGTATATCACACTATATTAATCACATCCTATGGAATTTAAAGGAGCTTATCCAGTGGCCTGGATCTTGATACTTAGAGGCTCAGATGAAAAGGCTCTATATGCAAGATCAGCACTGCTCTCCTCCATCCATGTGCTTGTGTGAGATCAGAATTTGGCTCCTGATGGGTATTTCCACATAGTATTTACCACCCTAGAAGCAGTGATTATATTTAATAGCAGAATTTCAGTTGACTTCTCAATATGTATTGAGTTGACCTTTAAGTTAAACCACAGATTAATTTTTTTTAGTTGTCTCTTTAAGTACATTTATAGACCTCTCTGTTCTGATTAGCATAATGGCAGATAGGGAAAAGTTACCTGCCTCAGATTATTTGTTGAAATCAGAGAAATTGCATCCTTTTCTCCAGCAGGCAAAATATTTTGGCCCCCTCTAACCACTGCATGCATTAGTTTTGTTGCAAAATGGTTTTGGTTTATACACAGAGAAGCCCAAGTGGGTATCAGTTTGCTTGAAAGCCCAGAGCCTGCCATTGATTTCACATAAGTAAATCTTCTCCCTGGAAGTGGGTGGAAGTCAATGAAGCTTCCGTGGCATTGAGTGGCTCTCCTGCAAGCAGCAGGAGCAAGGCTTTGGTGTGCTGGGTGCTGCTGGCAGGGGAGTTTGCCTCTGTGCTACCTGACATGCTGTGATTTGAATAACTTTTTCAGAGATATCTAGGGAGCTCCTTGATTCTAAATCATTGAAAAAATACCCAGACCCCCTAAATGGATACAGTGTCTCACTGCCCGTAGAAATTTGGACTTCTCCAATTCTGTTTAAAATGAAATCCTCAGCAGCATCTGTTCCTCTGCATACTGACTGCCACAGGAGCTTTTGGAAGGAGATTTTGGTTTTGTTTTCTTTGACATCTAAGGGTTTTGCTGCACATTCATCTCGTGCCCTTTCCTGGGTGGCAACTCTTGGCTTTAGGGATATGGGTGACAGCAGCCTCAGCTCTGGTTGTCGATTGTTGGTCTGTGTGTAACCCATAGAGCAACCAGCCAGCTCTGTGTGCCCCCAGTGATGGCAAAATTCCCATCCTCCCAGTCAGCAGCCAGTAGTGAGTCCCACCCTGCCTGCAGGAGAGCTCGGGATGGCTGCGGGTCCCCGCGCAGGTGCTGGGCTGCTGGACCCTCCCCTGAACCCTCACCACATAGAAAGAAATGCAAAAATGAATGCAAAAAGGAGCACAGATTCATAATGAGACAATGGAATGTGCCAGCTTTTACCCCCCCTCAGGCAAATTTTCATGTGTCTTTTAGGAATCTTTGTAAGTTAGGGCCAAGCTCTGAGGCCCCAGCTCAGGGACAAGTTGGGCTCATGCATTGTGTGAGCTCCTGTGAATTCCTGCATAATTCTGTGGGATGACTTACAGGCTTTGTAGTATGCATAACCTTCAGCATTTTGCTGAATCAGGGCCTAAATACTGAAATATTCTTCAATAGTTCTGGCTCCACTATGAAACTCTAGAAGGCACATTTCCCTCTCAGTGTCTCTCCATAAGACTCATCAATGATAATGGAGTTACATTAGGCACATCTAAAGTTAATTATACAGTTACCTCCCTCTTGGCCTGTTTGTCAAAAAGAATACAATAAAAAAAAATCCTCTGTCTTCTAATATCTATTTTTATTTGAATTTTGATATGCCATCTAGGCAAAAGATTAAGAACACACTGGTAAGACCTTTGGTAGGTAGGTCTGGATGTTTGTTAGCTGAAAGCCAGCGTGGGAAATGTTTAGAAAATTTGCAGAAGAAATTCTATGGAAACCAAAGCAAAAGAAATATTTCGGGCAGGCTCTTCCTTTTAAAAATTAAGTGGGTGGCTTTAAGGGATGCTGATTTATTTTGGAGTGTGGGTTTAGAGGCATGCTTCAATTGGAAAAAACAAATTCTAATGTTCACTAAAAACTCAGGAATTTATAATGCAGAGAAGAGGTTGAATGAAACAGTAGATCCAGAAATTTTGCAATTCACTGCATATTAAAAAATAAGTATTTTTAGTGTTTGTTTAGCTGATTTTTTTAAACATGATTTCACATTTAAATATGGTGAGCCAAAATCTTCTATCCCAAACACAGGTCTCTGAATATCTTTATTTTGGTATGTGAGCATATTGCTGGGGGATGCCAGGTTTGCCTAGGGAAACAGTAGCTTTGACATACTCTAGTTTACAGTACCTGGAGTGTGCTCAGTTGCTAATGCGTTTTGCATGCAAGATCACCGTGCTTCAGCATGACAGCCAGGAAAAATGTCACTTTCTTTTTAATTGCAGCAGGACTTAATTTGGGGGAGGAAAAAAAATCAAAAATTAAAATCACATTCTTTGTTAGAGAATTGTTCTACAAGAGTCCAGTCAGAAAGCTTCTGGTACTTAATAAAGTCAAATTCCTCCCTGAGCATTCCTGTGAGCTCCCATGGAAGCCAGCAGGAGTTGCACATGGGTACCGAGGGCAGCATTTTGCCCTTAGGACTGAATTTCCCAACTGACTATTCTTTTAGACTGTCTTTTGATTAACAATCTGTTTGCAGCAGGCTAGGGCCACGGAGGCAGTGTATACCCCACTGTTCAAATCTGTGGCAAAATATTCTACAGAGAGCTACTTAATAAATATCAACTTGCTCCAATAGTCTTTGAGAAATACCTCAACAGATAGCAATCAATCGAGGGCTGAGTTGGGAAAAAAAAAATACAAAAGGACATCAAAGAGGTTCTCATTCCCAGTCTATTGCTCTATTTAAGGGTCCTATAATTCGGTGAGGTTGTGTGCTAAATAATTTGTAAGCCTTCAGAACATCCAGGTTATTGTTTGTGGACAGATGGTGCATCACATTTTATTGCTTATTCCTTCTGTGGTTTCTCATATGCAGGACTGATGTGCACTCTGAAGTCTTTGTTTCCTTGCTAAAATCTCTAATCTAAAACAGGCAATCAAGCACACAGACAGTGCTTCAGAAAGCATAATCATACTTTTAAAGGGGGAAAAAAACATTTCAGCTGCAGTTAGGAAGCAGATGTGTTCCCTGAAAATGTAAAAGGTTATCAGAAGTATTAAAATAGGGAAATAGACACACGGAATTCGGGGGCGCCGGGGAGAGCATGTGTTTTCTCCCAGTACTGCAGGGTAGGTGTGCCTTTTCCTGGGCTACCTGCTTTGTATCTGGCTCTCTGCGGAGCTGGTGTAGCAAGAGCCTTCGGAGACCGGCTTTTGCTTCCACCTTTCCCCTGAGATTGGCAGTCTTTGTCTTTTACAGGCAAGGAGCAGCCGTGTTGTGATCCTGGAACCGCTGCTGCCCCGAAGAGTTAAATCATGTTGATATACAGGAAGGAAATGGAATAGACTAACTCTACTCTTTTCTTCCTACGGATTTTTCTTTTTATTCTGAAGATAGAATTACTGTTTGTAAGCATCTGAAAGTCATTAGTGGCTCTGCAGTCTGTCAGGTGCCGACGCAAAAAACTGCTGAAACTGAACGGGTTCCTGTGCGGAGTGCTGGGAATTTGTCATGTGCTGATGAGCAGTTATAATAATATATGAGCAAATCACAAGCATTCTGCAAATTAATCAAATTTTTTTTCCCCTTCTCCCTTGTCTCTGGGAGAGTGGCTTTGCCGGCAGACGTAGGTGAAGCAGTTTTACTCACAGATGGTAGCTCTGGCATCAGATGGAATTTATATAACAGTAATTCTGATTTCCTGCCAAAGTAGCACTGAAAACACCAGGGAGATTGTACAAGACAAGTCATGTGGTTTTGCTGAGGTTGTTGTGGGAAGTTTAAGGGGGGAAATCTCAAATTTTCCTCTTTGCATTTATTGTTTTAGCCTGAAGGGCCAGAAATCGTACACCATTCTGCCATCGGCGAAATCCAACACATCTTTTTTTATGAATTGCGCTGAAAGAGTGCTTCCCAGCTGTTGGAACTGCTGGCGGGGAGGGAGCCACATGACTCCTCATCCTTTCCCTTTCCATACAAGGATTAAAGAGGGGAGGGTTCAAAAGGTTGCTGCACTACATGTTGGAGTGAGGCAGGGTCTCCCTTCCCAGGAAGCGATGCCATGTTCACTTAGGTTATACTCCCTCTGGCATAACAAAACACAGGGGGCTGTTCAGGGCTTCGGGAAACACACTGCCAGTGGGTCTCCCTCCTCATTAAAATGGGAGGGTTTTGAATGAGGTTAGTTGGGTAGATTGAGGCTATTAGCTGTGTCTCTGATGACATTTCCAGTTTGATCGGTGGAAAACAGAGACGTGGGGTTTTTTTACCCGTTAAGGTAAGTGCTTGGTGCACTTGTTATTTGGCTTTGGCACAGATGAAACATGCACTGATCTGATGGCAGATCCTATCCTGACTCAGAGCAGCACGGATCTGTTCAAGCCACGGGCTGGCAGCAAGGATGAGAGAGCAGAATAAGGCCCCGTGGCTTCGAATTGGATCACGTTTTTAAAAACAAAAGCAGTCTTCCCTGGAAAAATATGACGGTGTTTTTATAATAGCCACATATTGAGTAATGCATGGAGCATCGCAGGACTGCTGTGACACTAAAAGAAAAAAATAGAGGCAAGCAGAATGGGAGAACTTTCAGGGGCTGTTTTTAATAAAGAGGTGAATTCTTTCTGCAGTAGGAAAAATGATAAAAAGATGGCGTATCAGCTACATTATGCAACAAAGTAATGCTGCTGTGTTTTTATAATGTAAGGCACTGCCCATTTGTTTTGGTTTACGTGACTGCAGTGAAATAAGTGGATTAGACTGAAACTTTAGCATGCTTCATTGCAGCTGGTTGCAGACATCTGTCATTCCTCAGCCATACATTCTGGATCATGCCAAGAAGAAAAAGCAAAGTCTGACACCTTTCATTTTAGAGAGCCTTTTATAGAAAAGAAAAGGAGAAGGGGAGAAAGCATTTCCTTTGTGACTTGATAAAAAAGACACTTTTTTTCTGTGACAACACCAACAGCACTTTCCAGAGGGAGAGGTCCTGCAAAGTTAATGCTCAATTTACTCTTTGCAGCCCTTTAATTTTTACTGTTTGATCTCCTGGTTTTTGAATGGGATATAATAAGAATATGTTGGTTTATTTTTTTACGGAAACATTAGCTCTATGTACATCTACATCAGAAATGTGCCTGGTGAAAGGTGGGTTGCTGTGAGTTCCCACTCAGGCTGTGCTCTTGGTAATTCTGTGCTGTGATGGCACATAATGCAGAAGCATTGCCAATAATGAGTGGTTCTGAGAACTCCACTCACCAAATCCCATAAACAGATAATAGTGATGTTTTAGCAGAATGATTAGTGGGGTTGTAAGATACTTCTGGATAATTTGAAATATTAGCTATTAGTGAGCTAGATATTTATTTACTTAATGTGTTTTGTTCTTTAGTCGCTCTACTAACACGATGCTGGAGTTTGAGAATTGTGAGGTACATGACAAGTGATATTGTGACAAAATACCTTCTCAATTACCCCAGTTATGTGAAAAAGCAACAATGAAAATGAAAGGAGAATATGGTTAGTCTAAGTGACATCATACATGCAGAAAACAGATATTCTAGCTTAGGGTCTCACTTCAGCAAACGTTATAGCATGTGGATAATTCCATCCCTTCCCACCCAGGTGATTTATGGACCGTGGAACTGGTGGGGAGACCAGGTCTCCTTACAGGGCTGTGCACAGAGGGGGCAGGTCTTTGCGTGGCTCAGGCTGTGTGACTGTCCAGTTTGACACCAGCTGAGGATGTGGCACATCCAAATGTTGGCAGGAAAGATTTAGAAAACTGAGTATGGGATTTTTAAAATTCCATTCTGCCTAATAAAATAAACTCAAGACAGTTGCCCAGAGTGAAAGAGAAAATTCTATTGCATTTATGAATTGCTAGGCAGAATAAAGGATATTTGGTAGCAAAATCACTAACAAGGTCTTTCCTATTAGCTTCTGAATTGAATGTTCACTTTACTAAAATCCCAGTGCCACCAGTATTGCATTTATTCTGGGAAATCATAGGTACATTAAATTCAAATACAGCTTCATTCAAGAAGTGGTAAATGCTCCCTGAAATAATAAATATTTACTGAGACAATTAAAAAATATGACAGAACATTAGCGAGAAAACTTGTGAATGACCTAGTAGGAAAACTGAGATATTTTGCTCAAGGGGGTTAGAATGGGAATATAATGTTATTGAAGTGATTAAAACAAGTAAAGGAGTGAATAGACATAGCAATTAATTGAAATATGTAAGTAAAGGCAAAGGTGGGACTCTGAGCATGTAATTTTGATGATCAGAAGAACTTGGGGTTAGTTAATATTAAAGAAAAGTCTGCCACTTACCTTCAAAATGTGTTTCCTTAGTTGCAGTCTCCACAAAGCACGAGAGAAAGGGAAGGCTGTGAGGACTGTACCCTGCTCACTCCCTGGGCTCAGGTACCTCTCCCCTCATGTGGAGGGGCCCAGGCTACAGAAATGAAGGGACACATGAAGGTTTGGGAGAACAGGGATTGGTACCAGATGGGAGGAAACAGCTGGAAATGAAAGCTTGGCCAAAAAGACAAGCTTCTGTGAGTTTAGGATTACGAAAAGGATTATGATTTCTGTAACCATTGCCATTATGAATTTAGTCAGAGTTTGCCTGCTTTTTACAACAGGTATCTAGTGCCCTTGATAAGAACTCTGTCCTCTACTTATGTGTATAAACCAAAGTAAATAAATATGTAAAATTAAATGTAATTAAATTTCCCAAAGCATGGGACAATGATAGTCTGGCATTTCAAGCTCAATCAATGACAGCATTCCCACTAACCTCGTTTGGAGCCCGCTGAGGCTCCGGGCTCGTAACTCATGTTTGTCATGTCAGAACCTGAACTGATGCCATTGTGCACAGGGCACCATGTGTGCACCCACCAGCCGTGGTCTGAGGCACACAGATCCTGAGAAAGCACAGTCTTCTGCCTTTATCTCAGAATTTCAGCTTTGCAGGGTTCCCATGAAGTTTAATATTTGTTTAGGAAGACCTTTTCAGCTATTCTGCTGAGGCTATTCCTTTCTTCCAAGAAGAGATCCATTTCCCTTCTAAATCAGAAGTTCCTGTGTGAATAACTTCTTCTGAAAAAGAAACAAATTCTGTGCTGAGTGGCTGGAGCTGAGTAATTCTGTTGTTTTACCAACTCTGCAAGAAATGGGAAATGTTTGTTTTCCTAGAACTTACAAGTCTCTGTTACACCATCAGTGATTTCACTGGCCATTTCCTAATTCCCTTGTATTTAGTGCACTACAGATGGCTAACAAGTTCCTCACTCTACCTCCAAATAATTATAATTTCCATGTTCCACATACCAAAGGCAAAAAATGTTAAATTAGTGATATTTTCCATAGTTTTGTGAATGAATCATTCAGCAAGGTAAAACCATATTGATTTTAGAATTATCAGGACAGTATTGAATTATTGACAGTAGAATTTATCAGGAGTGCCCAGGTGACTGTTAACCTCTGTGTCAGAGCAACCTGCACTTGGCTGTTTTACATAGCTGGGCTGGTTTGTTGGTGGTTTTTACTTCTTTTGCTTTTAAAGGAAACTTCAGTGTGTGATAATTAGTGACTGTAGCCTTTTGAGACAGGAATTGAATAATTACTATAAGAACAGTTTTTATTTTAGGGGGAATGTGTGAAATTAACATAATATTTTAATAATATGTGTTAAAGGCAAAGTGTAGCACCAACTTTTGCTTTTCTGTGTCATCATTAAATATTTTAGTGCACTCATCAGCAAGCTGAAATACTAATTTGGAAACACCAAGCACTGTGTAAGACACTAACTTAAGAATAGACTCCACCTTTAATTAATTTCAAAAAAGCCATGTAAATATCTGAGGGTTTAATTCAATCCAACGATTGAAGTTTTTTTGTTCAAGTAAAAATCTTTGATAAAATTAGTTACAGGTTAGATCTTTTTGTTTTCCAACTCTTCTGCAGCCAGTGACAGCTCAGTGAACTGCTACCCTGCTGTTGCAGGTGTCCATACACTGGGTGTCCATCTCTGCAAGACACCAGGACTGCAGTGTCACGTGGTGGCTTTGGGATGGGTGCTGACCTTGGCACATTTTTCTTGTTTCCAGACATCCTTACATTTACTTAGGATCAGGCTGGTGGCTGTGTTTTGTCATGTGCTGAGTCTTCACCCCAAAGTTATCCTCCCCTAATTAAGATCTTTCCAGTAACTCACAGCAAAAGAAAGTCTCTTCCAGGTGTCAGTGCATATGTTCCCACCAGAGCTGCTCCGAAGGGCTCAATATTAGTGAGGAGGGATTTAAGTAACGAGACTGGTGCCATGAGCAATTCATCTGATGACCTCTAAGGACTCTGCAGGATTGAGCCTGGTAATGAAGGAATTCAGCTGAATGGAGGGTGATCAGGGGGTTGCCCTCACTTTAGGAGTCCCAATGGAAACATGTAACCCAAAGCCTCAGCCTTGGTAGCTGGAAATGTTCCTTGGCCTCCCTAAAATCCAGATATCTCTTCATTTTTTAAAAATGGTGTTCCAGAGAAAANTTTTTTAAATTTTTTTTTTTTTTTTTTTTTTTTTTTTTTTTTTTTTGTAATCCAAGTAACATATAAACTTCACAGAATATTGATATTTTCCCAGAAGATCATCTTGGTTGGTCTTGGACCTGTGTGTAAATAAACATACACTTTTCAATTGTTTTATAAAAACTTTTATTACAGATACCAACCTGATTGGGTGTATTTTAATCTGTCTGGTATTTGGGGAGTTTCATAAAATGCATATTTTGAGACCAATAAAGTGGAATGGCTCAATCAGAGCCATTATTGTCTATTGGACAAATATATTTATTCAGCATTTTCCAATCCATACTGTAACGCTCCAGATCCGAATGGCTGCTTTAGAGCCATTCTGCTCTCCTGGGTAATGCATGCAGTACTTGGGATGTTTGCTGTGGATAGGAAATGTATTTATGAAAATTTATACGTTAAAAAAAGGAAATTGCACTAGCCAAGATTTAAATGAAAATAGTTTTCCCTTTGCAAATGCCTGCTATTATGCTCTAATATACTTTCAAATGGCAGTGTTCACCAAGATGCCTGGGACCTGGAGGCTGTGGTCTGAGAGAGACATGAGCTCAGCCCAGCAGTCACTGCCAGAGACCTGGAGATGCTCAAAAAGCCTCTCTTCAAGCACAGAAAGCACCCGGCCCTCGTTACCTGCTGTTACTTCTGAGGCAGCACGCACTTCATGTGCTTAGAGATGATTGTACCTCAAATACAACCTTGTGTGGGGGAAAAAGGACTCCAAGCAGCTCTGGGGAGCACCTGGAGAGGTGGGGGCTTGCTGAAGGTGTGAGTGCAGGCTTTGCTGGGCAGCAGATGTGTGATTACATGGACCATTCCACCAGCAGCGTTGTGGGACCAAGCATCCCGGTGCAGCAGGCAGTGCCCATCCATCCTGAGCCCCTGCAGCCGGTCCTGCTCCAGTGCCCAGGGCTGGCCAGAGCTGCCCTGCCCGTGTGGCATTGCTACGTTGGCCCAGCAAGTCAAGCCTAGATCTCCAGTGTCCAACATCCCAACTAAAGAGATTTGTTTCTGAGAAATTCAAGCCTTTGAGGCTTTTTCAAATATCTCTTTGCGAGGGAATAATTTGTTTTAAAGAGGTAATTGCTGTTATTTTTGATTTTCACCAAAAGGATTTTCTTAAACCAGGCAAAGAAATCTGAAATGAGTTTGCCGTATTGCATCTCAGTAAGTGCTATAGCCATTGGCCATCTAAGGAAAAACATTCTGTCAGATAATCATGGCCATTTTTGCATTTTAAGGGAACAAATGTCATATCTAAGAAACACATTTTATTCAGAGCTTAATTATAATTTATAGTACATTGCACAGCATTTGTTTTCTGTTCATCATGTTATTGCTCTTCTGTCTTTCCCCTAAATTTATGCATTAAATCGTGTGTGTGTGTGTGTCTGTATGCGTGTATCTGTGTATATATGTACACATATGCAGTATAATACAAAGTGGTGTAGTGGGGACAACAGACGGCTTGTGTGTGATGTATTATTGGCATTTTTCTTTCAAATTACCATTTTCTTGCTGCTTTGGGAGAAAGCCATGATTTTGCTGTGATTAGTACACTTTTAACAATCTGGAATAAATTCCTGATCCTATTCATGTGACTAGTTCAATGCCCATTTTTACGTTTTTGTGCAAACCCCTACATATGTGCCTGCAATACCACAAAAATAAGATGTTTCTTTGTGGAAATTTTATAGAATTTGGATGCTGATCAAATATTTTTAGAAGTGGAGAATTAATGCGGCTTGACCATGTAAATGATTTTTTTAATGAAAAAGACTTTAGTATTCATCACTCTTTCTCTCTCTCGTTTGTGTATTCCTTTGTGCTAATCTTAAATAATGGATCCATATCAAAGTTAATAAATTAGTAACTATTAGCGGTGTTTGGATTACAGTGAGTAACCCAGTGCCACTTCATTGACATTGACTTTTTATGTGTTCCAATAATACATTTTGAGTTTTAAAGATTAGACAAAGCAAAATACGGTTTGGCATGTACTTGAATCTTTAACAATTCTTAGGCAATGGCTTTGTTTAAATCCAAGGCCCTTACTTGAGGCAAACTTTCATTTAAGTGGCCCTAAACCCCAGACTGAGATCCGTGTCTTTCTCAAAACCTACAGTTTCTGACTGTTCAGCTGATGCACCATGTTGGGCTGCATCAGTCATGCCATGTTATGAAACCTAACGCGATGTGACTGATGCAGCTTGACATGAAGTGTCACAAAGCAACATATCACATCACAAACTTGAAAGAAAAGAAAACAAACTTTACTCTTTTTTTTCCCCTCAAAGCCTAAATTAATGAAGCAGCATATATTTTTAAAAAGGTGGACTAGTTTCAAACACTGAGGGATTTTTCTTAATATGGGCCTGCAGAAAACTTCTCCATCCTGGCCAGAAGGTACCTCTTATCCAGGCTCCTTGTGCTCCCTAAAATTCAGTCAAAAGTAGAGAAGATGATGAGCCTGGGTCACCTCAGCACTGCCAGCCCTCCTGGGTCTGCTCCTGGGAGGTTTAAATCACTTTTAGAGAAGAGGCTCCAGCAGGTGCTGGAAGTGATCACCCCTCCTGGGCAAATTCATACATGGTAAAAGTGTTGACTCCAGCCACCACTGTTGTAATTTTAGTTAATTTTGATTATTATTTTCTGCTCTTCCACTTCCTTAGACTGTCAGCTTCCATCCAGAGGATTGCAAAGTCTCGCCACGCGCTCAGTCACAGCCTTCATAGAACATAGCTCCACAACAGGATTATTTCAGCTGCAAACAATACATTGTCCTCTATCCTGATTCTTGATCAGAGAAAGATGCACATCATAGTTTGCCCCCCTAGTCCACCTACTTTCATTCTAATTCTTTTTACTACAATTGCAATGCATATCACATCATATCCTGAACTATCAAGATGATCCCTTTCATATTTTCTTTTTCTTTTCTTATTTTTTCTTTTTTTTTTTTTTCTGAAGGACTTTCATATAATTTTATTGGGAGATATATAGTGGGTAAAATACATATGAACTATATCTTGCTAAGAAAGGACCTACCAACCACTGCTAGATAAGCATTATAAATTTATTGCCAACTTATCTGGGAAGGGTTATTTTAAGAGCCTGCTGCCCACAACAAGTTTTGGAGCTAAAATTAATGAATGGGGATACCTAAAAGAAATGGGAGTTTTCCTTCACCCCTTAGTTACAAGCAAATTGCAGATATTGTTATCTTTGCAAGCAAGAATAATCTCTACTTTTTGTACTACTTCTGCTGTAAACAATGTACCGCTTGCTTTCCTATGACCCTCACTCTGTATACATATTTATATATTATTCATATCGGATTAAAAATGAATGTGCTCTTTACCACAGTTGTACTGCATAGTGACAATACAAATTAACTTATTGTGTACTTACTTTTCACAAGGCAGTGATGTGAAATTTTGATGGCCTGAAAAAGTAAGTCGTGGGAGAAGCAATGCAGAACTGAATCCTTGTAGGTGCACTTTATATTGTCTGATTTATTAAAGTGCTTGAATTAATAAATGACATTCTCTGCATGGAATTTTGAACACGGGTTTGAACTTGGTTCAGTGGTGGGCAAAAAGAGTTTGCTTTTAGTCTGGTGCATGTGAGGTGGTTAGCTCCAGCCATTCTTTCTACATTCCTTGCTTAGAATTTGTTCTTTGCAGGAAAGAATTAGGATAGCTGTTTATTAAGAGCTGCTTGTGGGTAAAGCATTAAGAGCTGGTTGGTGAGATCATAGCATCATGGAGTGGCTTGGGTGGGAAGGGACACTAAAAATCACATCATTCCAACCCTCCTGCTGTGGGTGGGGACACTTCCACTATCCTAGGTTACTCCAAGCCTTGTCCAACCTGGCCTGGAACACTTGGAGGGATGGTGCAGCCACAGCTTCTCTGGGCAGCCACTGCTCTGGCCTCACCACCCTCACAGGGAACAATTTTTTCCTGATATCCAACCTAAACCCACTGTCTGTCAGTTTGAAGCCACTCCCCTGTGTCCTGTCACTCTAGGCCCTTGTAAATAGTCCCTGTGCATCTTTCTTGTCAGCCCATTAAGGTACTAAAAGGCCACAAGTAGGTGACCCCTGAGCCTCCTCTTCTCCAGGCTGAACCATCCCAATTCTCTCATGTTTTCCTTACAGGAAAGGTTCTCCATCCCTCAGATCCTCTTGGTGCCTCCTCAGGACTCGCTCCAACAGCTCCACATCCCTCCTGTGTGGAGGCATAACCTGCATAAACATGCACGTTAGAGGCTTTGGGGGGTGGTCACACTTCTGGTGGTCTTCAGCCTATGAAAACAAAGGGTGAAGGGGAGCTTTCCATCCTTGAGGAAGGAAACAAGGTTGCATTCCTGGGGCAAGGGCTCAGGACACCGAGTGTCCTTCCCCTGGTAGCAAGCAGCATGTTTTGGGGGACTCAACCTTCAGGTGGTGGTGTCTGATATTTCAGTAAAAATGGCAAGTTGTTTGAGCAGCCCAGGGAACTGGGCTGGTTCAAGTGAATTCACTCTGCTACTGAGATGCCCATGCTCCTGTGCCAGCAGCTGCCCATGCTCCCATCTCTGCTGGGAGGACCATGGCAGCATTTCCACTCCAGTACAGGTAGCATCAGACCAGTTCACAACAGCTGTCTATTTTTTTAGCTGGTAAATTCCCACCTAAAACCAAGGGGAGAGGGTCCAGCCCCCTCCCCATTGCAGGAAGCATAGTTCTCCTCCTCTGCTGCCCCAGCATCTCTTTTATGCCTGCTAAGTAGTAGCACAGCAGCAAGGGAAAATGTGCTCTTCAAATGTAGAGAGAGGGTATTGTTTTTCACTTATCCTGGCTTTATGTAGATGGTCTGGCACATTTATTTATTCATTTATTTGAGCAAATTAAAGCAAGCTAAGCGCATTTGACCTCAGATGGTCCTGGTTTAAGTTAATTTGAGAGACAAAGCTCATAAAGTTCCAGTAAAACACATCAACAACTTCCCAGCATAGGTTGAAATGTGATTGTTGAAACATAACCTCCAAAACCAGATACAGCATGGAGATTTGAAGTCACAATAATCTGAAAAATATAGGCGAGCATATTGATAAGCCCTACTGAGAAGTGATATCTTTCATTCATGCCTTTGTTACACGGTCGATTGCTGCTTTATCCACAAGAAGTGCATCTATCAGATTTTGTGCATTAACATTCCTTTTCTAATCTGGCTTGGACATTTTATTTTAAAGCTGATGATAACCTTGGGCCCTGGTCCAGCAAACACTTACATGCTTGCGTATCTTTACTCACAGGAGTAATCTCACTGGAGTAAATGTTTGCAGGTTTGAGGCCTTGGCTATCTCAATCCATTATTTCTTTCCATTAAAAAGTAATCTGTGCAATTGAAATAAAACATACAATTCTTTACCCAGAAACCCACCCAAAGACAAAGTGTGTTTATTAGACTAAGGGTCTGCACATTGTCATCCTTGAATTGCACTTCAATAAAAAAGATAATTAACAAATGTAAAAGAAGACAGTTTCGTACACGCTGTATTTACAAGAGCTTGGTTTGGATCGTGGGCTGAAGGATTTACAGCTGGGGCTGAGGAGGGAGATGGATTAGCTGCACTGCTCTGGAAATCCTAAGCAGAGAATTTTCAAAATGCAGTTTACTAAGGAAGGGCACAGATTTCTCTCGTTCTCTCAGAGGCCACTGAGTGATGCCCCCTCCCAGCAGAAGAGGGGCTCCGCAGTGTCCCGTTTCTCTAGGCTGAGCAATGTCCATGGGCTAAAGCAAAAAACTAACCGGGCTGTCATCTGTCACGCAGGTCACCGGCCTTTCCAGTGCAGATACTGCCCCTACAGTGCCTCTCAGAAGGGAAACCTGAAGACCCACGTGCTCTGTGTCCATCGCATGCCTTTCGACAACAGCCAGTACCCCGACCGCAGGTTCAAGCGCTCCAGAGTCGACTCCGAAGCTGCTGGGAATTTGGAGGAGCCGGCGGCTGCCAAGGCAGGGAGCTCGGCAGAGCTGGCCGAGGAGGGCACCAAGGCCCAGGAGTGATGCCCAGTGGGTCCAC
This sequence comes from Urocynchramus pylzowi, assembly GCA_013397555.1. Taxonomy (NCBI): domain Eukaryota; kingdom Metazoa; phylum Chordata; class Aves; order Passeriformes; family Fringillidae; genus Urocynchramus; species Urocynchramus pylzowi. The sequence continues at coordinate 595,736 of VZRH01007799.1, forward strand.
CCTGCTCTGCTGTAGCCTTTTACCCCGGCTTTGGACACGTGGTTGGTGAGGACTGGCTTAATAAACCCCTTCAGAGGAAAGGGATGGCATGCCAGTTCCCAGAAGGGTCCAGAATGCTGAAAACATTCAAATATATATATGTGTACATGTACCCACACATGTACATATATATATGTGTACATGTGTATATATATATATGTACACACATATATATATATATGTATTTACAGACACAGAGATATCCAGTCATACCCACATTGAATATATATCTACATACACACACACACACAAAATACACACATTCCATACGTGTGTGTGTGTGTAAATATATATATTACACATGCAAAATAAATTTCCAGCCCTTGAAAATGGCTGCTAAACAGTTACCTGGCAACTAGTACTTCCAAACAATGTAGGTGCGATAATAAAGTGATTTAAAAATGTTAGGAGGTCGTTAGTTATTTAAAAAAGCAGGGCAATTTCAAACTTAAAAGTGGTCTTTGTCCAAAAATAATGCTCTTAACAGAAAAATGATACCCTCTAAACGATTTAGTGTTGCCTTGAAGATTGAGGGGCTGTGTTTTCATTGTTGAAAACACCTTTATAATATGACACCAGCTGCTGTCATTTGCCTAGCATAGTAATGAGATGTCTTGGTAGACTGCCATGGTGCCAGTCTGACTGGAGCTGTCATTGCAGAGAAAATCAATTCAAGTGGTGTTGCAACTGCAGTGTAGGAGAAACCTTAGACGGCCCATAAGCTGGGGTCAGTACTGACCTATTTTGAAAAGTATTGTGATATTACATTTTCTTTTTTTTTTTTTTTTTTTTTAATATACAGCCAAATGAATCAATGGTTAGAAAAAAAAATCTGGAGCCCAATGTGTGACTGCAGATTTGAAATGTAATTCCATTTTTTGTAATCATCTTGCAGTATTGAGGGAAATGCTTTTATTCTTTTTTTTTTTGTTGTTGAAGAAGTTGCTATAAATGTAGAAGTACAATATATAGAAATATTGTTTAGTGAAACTAGTCAGCCTTATCTATAGAAGGTACTGGTGAGAAACAGAATTTTATTACATAGGAGGTTGGTAATTTTTTTCTTCTGTTCTTTACTAGTCTTATTAAAAAGAAGTTTTTTTCAAACTTCTTTTTAATTCTTTTTTTTTTCCCTTACACTTCGATGAAGGATTCCCTAGTCATGGTTAATTTTCATGTATTAGTTTTTGTAAGTGTTACAGACACAGTGCAGAAGTTTCTTCTGGAGCAAGCCCTTATAAAGTAGCTTGACCTAAAATATGAATCCAAGCTTTCTGCTCTTTGTCTCTAATGAAAAAAAAAAGTGTTTTAGATGATATTTCTTTGGTTTTGTAAAACAAATGTGTTCTATATTTTTGCAGACTTTAGCTTTTTTACTGATTGGATGCTCCAAATTTAGTAAGGTCTTTGCCACATAGGAAGCTTTTGAGAGACTATAACAAACCACATAAAAAAAGTAAGAAAAACAACTAAAGGTTTATTCTGAAATTCTCTGAATGGCATAAAATTTTATCCTTCTAATGTACTTCCTTTGATAGAAGCAAAATTGGTGCTGTTTATCGTGATGGTAGAGAAGTATTAACTTCTTCTAAAGCAAAATCATCCAGACTTAAAAAAAAAAAAAAAAAGAAAAAAGTAAAAAAAAAAGTCAATATTTCTTTGCAGGCTGGGAGCACAGAGTAAAACCCCAGGGCCTTAAAACTTCAGCTCTGCCTAAAGCAGTTTACAAAAAATACTAAACTGCAATCAATGTAAATAAAATTCTTAGCGCTACCCTGAGACTGGAAAAAAAATCTCAGGCTAATAAGGAATACGGTTTGCATATGCTGTCGGAAAGGATGTCATCCAACTGAAGTTTCAGTTTAAATGAGGTCACTGTGTAACTTGGACCCATCTGGCACAGAGCAAGCTGCTTTTCTTGTTTTTCTAGTATAGTTCTCACTGCCTTACTTAAATCGAGTTGATAAACTTAATGCAACTGTTTCTATGATCCTAGATAAAGGATTGAAATGTTATTGAACCTTTCTGACTGTAGTAAGCTTTAGGATTTTAACTGCACTACTGTGTTTGGTGACTGTGTCAGTCGCTTGCTTTGTGTGTTTGCGCCGCCTTCGGTATCTTAGCAAAAAAAAAAAAAAAAAAAAAAAAAAAA
>VZRH01007799.1:605620-632571 GCA_013397555.1 Urocynchramus pylzowi
TTTTTGGTTTTTTTTTTTTTTTTTTTTTTTTTTTTTTTTTTTGTGGTTGTTGTGGTTGTTGTTGTTTCCATAAAAATTTGTTTTTTCTTTGCTGTCTCTTGAACAGATAGAAAACTAAGGTGAACTGTTATTATTACATTTCACACCAACTCACTAGAGCCATGAGTTAATTTCAGCAGGTTTTCCTGAAGGTGAAAAGAAGTGCACAGCCTTTTGTCCCAACAGTGAGCCAGTGCCATGAACTGCTGAGTGTTCCCAGACCTGTCAAAAATCAAAGGAACAAGGATGGCTAGCGAGTCATGGGAAATACTGGATGCATTAGTGGATACAGCCAATATGCTGAATTATGGTTGTGTAATAAATGTACAAGCTGTTGTACCAGGACACAGCTAGAGTAATCACAGTAAGTAAAGTTTTAAAAGCACTCATGCTCCCATCTTTTGTTGGAAACAGTGATCGTGTACATAAAAAGGTTAACAAATGGCTACACTTCACTCCTCTGCATTTAAACCAGAGAAAACCTTGCTGCTTTTGCAATAACAGGCTACTAGCTGATGTATGGTCTTGCTCTTTATCTATGTATTCTGTACATCCAAACATAGAACAGGGAGGAGGACTGTTTTGGGTGTGAAGTGAGCAAGTTGTTTTATGCTTTAATTGCCCATAATGAGCATGGCAAATGCTGAAAGATGCAAGGAAGAGTCTTGTCCAATAATACAGTTCTTTATTACCTTTGGATCCCATCTTCCTAACTATTTTGAGGATGTTGTTAGCAGAGGAAGGCATATTTTTATTTAACATCTTTATTAATGAGCTAAAGAAAGAAAGAAATAAACACACTAATTGCATTTGCAAATGACAGTACATTAGTAGCTATTGCAAACATCACCAAAGACAGAAATAACAGAGGAAAATATGGGCAGGAATAAAAAAATTTAACCTGGAGAAACAAAAATGCAGGTCTGAAAACAAAATTACTCCACGTTTATGCAAGGAATAGTAGAAAGAAATGCAGAAGCAGTAAAAGTGAGGGGGCTGGGGCAGGCAAGAGCACACAGCTGAGCTCCCTGGGGGTGCAGGTGGGAGCCCTTGGGCAGGGGCTGGGAAGGGTGTGGGAGTTTTGAGGGACAGCAGCAGGCATCTCGGCATCCCTCACTAGCAGATAGTATGGGAAATGACATTTTTGCTTTTTTAAAAAGAGAAAGCATGAACCCCTTGTCTTGAGTTTAGAAGTGTGTGAAGAGCAGCAGCTAGGCTGTGTGTTCTCAGAATGCTGTGCTGGGGGCAGCTCCCCATGCTGCCGGGGTGTGGGCAGTGACGCAGCCCCAGTGATAAAAGAGTGATAAAAGCTGAGCAGAGCCTGGTTGCTGGCAGAGGTGTGGGCAGGCTGTCCTGCTGGCATGAAGGGGACAAAGTGGCTGCTCCCAGGTGTGGACCCTCTAGAGGTGTCACTGATGCAGTGAATAGCTTGCTGGCAACACTGGTAAGTGCCTAAACACTAAAATTAAGAGGGAAGTGAGCTATGAGTAGATGGTCTGAAAGACTCCAGGAGCAACGAGATAAAACCGAGCAAAGGCAAACTTCCCAAAAGCAGCTCTTCCATACTCTTTAATAAGCTCCCCGGAGAGCTGGTAGATGTGCAATCTCTCTAGTGACTTAAAATTAGACTGGATACAAGAGGGAGTAGCATGCCTGTGCCTGAAGGAAGAGGGGCAGAACCCCCTGGTACTGGGGGGCTCTGAGCTCCCTCCTGGAGGCGGCTGCTGCTGCCTGGTGTGGGATGTGCTGTGGGGCCAGGGTGCTCCTTGCTCACCTGCCTGCCTGGTTTGTGGAACATGGCGTCACTGCCCTAGTTGTACAGCTGCTGGTTATTGCTGCTTAATTTCACAGAAGTTACAAACTGTAATTAGTTAAGAGCCAGCTAATGAGTTATAACACAGGAAGCAACCACAGATGCCTATATACCAGTGAACCACAGTGTTGTGTGCCATCCTTACCACGTTAATGATTTAAAAAGAAAAAAAGAAACTGGACCTCACCCCCAGCCCGCTGGAGCATGAATAAGCCAGTACAGCTCCTTTCCCTGAAACACTTCCAGACACTATCAAATCTCAGCCTTCCCTGTTTCATTCAGGGTGCAAGGACGCTGTCTGAAGTTTTAGCAGCTGTGAGAGGGAGCAGGCTCGCTGTCCTGAAGTACTCCCTTCCACCTCAGGCTGGGGACAGTGTGTGCTGCTGTGACAGGCCATGAAGGAGCCTCACATCAGCTCTGAAGTGCTCAGCAGCAAAGGCAACAAGGCCCGTGCCCCTCGATGGCACTGCATGAGGGGTGACAATAACAAAGCTCATGCCCCTCAATGGCACTGTGTAGGGGTGACAACAACAAGGCCTGTGCCCCTCGATGGCACTGCATGAGGGGTGACAATAACAAAGCTCATGCCCCTCAATGGCACTGCTTGAGGGGTGACAACAACAAGGCCCATGCCCCTCAATGGCACTGTGTAGGGGTGACAACAACAAGGCCTGTGCCCCTCGATGGCACTGCATGAGGGGTGACAATAACAAGGCCTGTGCCCCTCGATGGCACTGCATAGGGGTGACAATAACAAGGCCTGTGCCCCTCGATGGCACTGCGTAGGGGTGACAATAACAAGGCCTGTGCCCTCAATGGCACTGCGTGAGGGGTGACAATAACAAAGCTCATGCCCCTCGATGGCACTGTGTGAGGGGTGACAATAACAAGGCCTGTGCCCCTCGATGGCACTGCATGAGGGGTGACAATAACAAAGCTCATGCCCCTCGATGGCACTGTGTGAGGGGTGACAATAACGCTTCCCGCTGACGCCAATCACCACGGTGACTTTTGCTACAGCGTTACTTGTGCAGTGGCAATTGAATTGAAGCTGCCACATCAGTTTGCATTAGGCCACTTAGCAGCTGATGTGGTTTCTCACTAGCACAGCAAAGGGAAGGGAGGGTGGCTCTGGTGGAGCCTCTGGGAAGTCAGGTTTTGAACTGGGACTGGGGGCACAACTGCACTCAGCTAAGGAAGCTGTAAGCTGGCTGGTCAGAAAACAATTTTCTTTGAAATTTCAAGTTCAAAAAGGTTGTTTTCCCCCACTAAAAAGTGGTAAGGTGGCAGCCTGTGAGACTGCAGTTGGAGCAGCTCTGCTGAGCATCCGTGATGTACCCAGCACAGCCAGGGCTCTGCACCCATGTCACGGAGAGCAGCAGAGGTAGGTGGGGATGGGATCATAGAGCTCTCCCTACCCAGACCTTGCTGGGGAAATAGATTGCCATGAGATGGGCATTTGTCCTCAGTCCTGCATGCTACCTGTGCAGGAGGAGGTGTCCCCTGCAGCCCAGGGCTCTTGGTTTGGGGCCAGAGCCTGGTTTGTGTCTGGTGATGGCCATGGCCAGACCCAGCTCCCCGCCGTGTGTGCTCTCACCTTGAGGTGGGAGGATCAATATCTCATTACCTATGGCCCTGCTTCTCCAGAGCCTTACATTTTGAGGGGTTTAATGTAATATCCCCACTCTTTAAAATTGCAATATCTGAAAAGGATGTGAGCAGCATAAATCCATTTTTGGTTCAGTGAGGTGAATTAGCTAAGCAGCTTTATTTTTTCCAGTTGTAGAATTGTTCTAATGCTTCTTTTGACCAGCCCTGGTTTAAAAAAGGCTTCATCTTTAAAAATCCAATTTTACAAACAGTTAGTCTTTAGTGTGGACTGTTGCTTTTTAGTAATTTGGGGGAAAAATTAATGGCTGATATATTTAATTTTCAGACACAGCTACTGCATATTTAAAGTGTCTTTTTTATAATTTTATTGTCAACAATATAGGTTGAACACTACATAGATATTGCTCTTGCAGGCTTGTAAGATTAAAATCATAGTATTTCTGAAGGGGCTGTTAAAGTGTCTGTGGAGCTATCTGCTCCTGCATAGCTCTGAACTAATTCAGTGACTGTGTGCTTTAAATATCAGTACAACAACTTTTTTTCCCAACTAGACAGCTTCAAATGTAATGTTTGTATTCTTACTGACCTCAGAAGGGGGGCTGACCATGCTTAGCTTTCATTTTGTTTCTTCCTTTAAATATGGCTAAAGAGCAAAGGCTCTGAATCTGTGTAGTGTAACTTGAGACTAATGGGTAATTAATGTACAGTCAGATCTGTAGTAGCTCCAGGGTACGGGTACCTAGATTTTGCCTTTCTTCCCAGCACCTACTTTTTAAAAATCCTTTTATATCTGTATCTCTCACTTACATGGGTTAGTGTGTGTTTAAGCTGTGAATAATGGTTGAATTTATTCCTGCATGGGCAATACCATATTCCTTTAAAGTAGATCATTATTCTATATGGAATAAATACTGTTATCCAGTTGATAGGCTTTCAGGCTAATGAACCAAAGACTACCGTCTAAGAAGCCAGATAACAAGACATGCTTCTCCACTGGTTTCTTCTGATATATTAATTAATGAAAACCAAGATCCCTCTCTGAGAGGGAAATACACTTCTGCAGTTCCTGTCTAGTTTTGGGAGTTTTCTTCACTCCTTAACACTCGTCATTGTGCATAGGGGAATGATTCTCCCAGTGAGGTGGATAATGGAGAGCTTCTGCCTGCTCTGGGGCTGTCTGTGTGAGTGAGAGGCAGCCCCTGGGAGCCGTGCTGGGGAGCAGCCTGTGGGCAGGGCAGGCAGGACTCCAGTGCTCCCAGACTCCCCTGGCTCCATCCTGCATGGCTCTCTGCTGAGGACAGGAGGTAGAAGGCAGCACACTCTGGGCAGGTGAGCCCCCTTCTCAGAGGTGTGTGCTGGGATCACTTGTGAGAGGGGACCTCCCTGTACTGGCCAGTCCCTCCAGCAGCTGTGCAGCCCAGGGCTTTATGTTTCTGAATCCAGGAACCTGGCTCTCCCTCATCACTGTTTATAGCATGGTCTAGAGTCCTGCCAGTTCTAAACATGAGACACTCCTAAATCTGGTTTAGGAAGCATGAGATTAGTACAAGTGAGATTAGAAGAAGTACCTTTCTTCTTTTTGACCCTTTAGGATATACTGACTGTAAGCTAAAGCTTCCTTGCAACTGTCAGCTGGATAGCTACCCCCTTGAAATAAAAGTATTTCTCAGACTTGGGATTCAAGTAGATCAATGCTGTGGGGACAACTGATCCCCAGGGTATGGGTGGCATTTATTTGGAGACAGGGCAAAGAGCCATCTGTGGCTTACAAGGAGGGAATGTGTTCTACATGCATTCTCCAGAATAAACAGCTACCAGAATATGCCACAACACAATTGTGCAGAGGGAAAGAATTTGCAGCATCTCTTCTATGTTTTCCCAGTCTGAGGAGTTTTATGACCTGTGGCAGGCTGCTGCTCCCTTGAAGATCACCTCAATTCCAGGGGGTCTTCAAACCTGAGGCACACTCCAGCAGAAACACCTGAAATACTCTTTGGTGTTGGCATTGCCCTGTAGCTTTCTGCTTTGTGTTGTGAGTTATTCCCTTTGGAGTCCAAGTACTGAGAGTTATTACATCTTTAAAGGCCTGCAGAGTTTGAGGAAAAGTAATTGGTTTGTTGCTCCAAACCTCTTGGTGGAATTATTGAGAAAAAAGCTTTTCAACTTAATTTTCTATCTATATCTGGAGCCGTTGGCATGAATTCAGCCTGCACCATATACCCACAAGCTCTGTGAATGTGTGCAACTGAGTATTACTAGAGCATATCTAGTTGGGATAGCCAGTAGGACTCTTTGCAAGGTGCAAGACTTTGCCACTCTGCAGAATGACTGTTTTACACACTACATGGCAAGTCTGTTTTTCATCTTTATTGGTTAAGTTGTTCAATTACGGCTTTATGTTAATGCAAAAGATAATTAATGCTGTAAGTTAACTATGCATAGTGCTTTCCAAGAACAAAAGGAACTAAATCCCAAACCACATCTTCCTCTCCTGTTCTGACTTGGTGTAATTCCTTGTTTACTACAGAAGCCTGCTTGTTTCATGCTACAAAACTTCCAGGTTCATCAGCTGAAGAGGGGAGCCAGTGAGACATCTTAAAGTTTTCATCTGCCTTTTAGGTCAAATGTGCTGTTTCAGCAGATCAAAGCCTGAGGCCCTGGAAAGAAAGGCCAGGGCTTTGTTTCTGATGGTTTAGCACAGGCTGTCTGCTGCAGTCAAGTGCCACCATCCCGCAAAGTCCTCTGGCTCACACACCAAGCAAAGCAGGTGCTCTGCAGTGACAGGACAGATGGGGTGAGTGTCACTGTGATGTGGCTTTTCTGATGAGTCATTGCAGAGGACTTCTTGGGGACAGAATATGTAATAACTAATAGGTGAATGGTGTGTGTGATTTGGTCCTTTTTTTCCAACATTTCATCACTCCAGTAGGAAGCACTAAAGTAGGATGCTCAAACCAACAGCCTTAATGGTCTCAGTCTAATTTGTTCCATCCTCTCACCAAGTCAGATGGATTTTGACCTTTTCCCTTGCCTTGACAGCCACAAGCATCTGATTTGTTCTTTGTGGGGCTTTTAATGGTTCTTTTGTGTCCTCCTCAGTGGGCAGGAGGAAAACCATGATGTGTGCCTCAATCCTGCATTGTCCCCAAGTACCATCTGGGAACAGAGGGGGACAGCTGGACCATGAAACACCCCTAAAAGATGCTGCTTAGTCAAAGGAGGGGAAACCTAAAATCTGTTTTAAACACCCCTTGCAATTCTAAAATATCACTTCTCTTGTTTAAAGGCTTTCCCAACTGCTTCAGCCCTTTCCTTCCCATGTTTCTCTTTTCACCAACATGAATTTCAGATGGTTTTATCAGATCTATGTCAGAGATTCAGTTTTCCAAGTTTTTGTACTAAATGGCTTGGCAACTCTGGTTTTTGAATAACTGGCTTGGAAAGGTGGAATTGTATGGACCTCCCAAGTCCATCCCTCCTACTGAAATTTAACACTGAAAAAAAATCAGTTCATGATTTTATCCAGTGAATTATGTCTGCTAAGATCTGTACTTGCAGTTCTAGGTAGAGGAGATCAAGCAAATCCAGGTTAAATATGCCCCTCATTCTGACAGAACTTCTCTGGACCTTTGCCAGACTATCATCAAAGGGAAGCTTACTCCTTTGGGGTCTAAACCAGCCTGCTTTTCCAGTGAGTCTTATTGATTGAGAGTGGAGCAGGACTGAGCTCTACAGCTGCAGAGCTGATTGTTGCATTTGATGTTATTGACAAAAAAAATTGAGTAAATCAAAGACAATGTAGATACTTTGGTAAAACGAGGTTTGCCTATTTCCGGATACTTTCCTGGGTTTCATTAGACCTGGGTGGGGATTCCTCAAGAAATGCTGATTTCAAGTTATCTTTCAATGTTCTTCAGCTGTTAAATCTAATAAAATTTTTAAGAAGTGACAAATATGTGAGGGGCTTAGTACCTGAGAAATCATTGATCATTAGTCCAGATATTGGAACTTGAAGCAACAAGCAACTTTCTGGTTCTGACTTCCATTAAAAATGGCCAAATTGTATTAGATCATCATCTATAATTAGGCCAATTTTTCCTAGTCTTTGTTGAAATGGGTTCAGTCTAGTTTACAAATGAACACTGAGGGGGGTTTCTTTCCTTTTTTTTGTCTCTCCCCTCCATAGATGCAAGCTTTCCGCTGCCCAGCAATACATGAAACCATTCAGTAGTAATGGATTACACATGCTTCATATTTAGGTAGTTTTAGCCTTAAATTATTATCTCCAGGCTTTCTGTTCTTCCCTGTGCAGAGCATGTGTGTGGTGTAAGTGTTTCTGTGTGGTAATGCAGCTAGTAGAGCTTTCTGCTGCCCTTGTGAACCTCTGCTGCACGGTCCTTAGGACCTGAGGACTGCTTAATGCACCCATGTTTAAGGCTAATTGTTAGTACTCAACAGGAGCTACCCAGTAACTACAGCTTTTGTTTCACCCAGGCAGCTGAGCAAGCCCCTGACATGCACATGATCAGGTTACAAACTCTGCCTAACACCAGCACTTTTCCTGCAGTAGATAGTCTTCCTCATACCTAAATATACTCATACAGAACACTTGTCAGGTCAGTCTAAATGCTGAATCCTTTCAGCAGTGACACAGATCTCTTCTGATGCCACTCTTCAATCACTCTTAATTACTACTCAGAGTCTAATTTCAAGGTCTCCTTAGGTGTTGGTATTAGCTAATATTCAGTAAGTAAGGCAAAAGATAACACTGTCAGTCTCATTTGCCTTTCAAGTTCGTATCTCTCTTTTCCCCACAGAACACAGTAGGGCTAAAACCTTCTTGTTTAGCTTGGGGCAAAACACACCCTGCAAAAGCTGAGAAATAATCTAATTTTTTCAATGAAAGTCAGTGCCAGTCAAAGGAGCTTTTACATACTTACAGTTAGGATACATCAAAAATGTACAAATATTGGTAACCCCAGTTTATCATGTACAAGATTTTAAAAGAAAACCAAATTAAGGGGGGATAGTCACGAAGTCTTTGAAAAAATAAAGAAACAGCAAATGCCGCTTCATTTTTATGTTCTGAAGTCACTGAAAATGAGGAAATTATTGTCACTTTCATTGGATTACTTACTTGGGTTTTAACACATTAATATTTATGCTGCTCAATTGTCTATGTTATAAATAGCCTCTCAGAAATCTCTGTGGGTCCCTTTTTAGTTTAGATATTTAAAACATAAGTAGCCTGAAAGCAGCTAAATATCAGTGCTACATGCAACTTCATCAAAAGACAGAAAGAAGGTGCTCAAGCACTGGATCGTCTCTTCCTCCCAGGAAAGAGTTAACACAAAGAAATAAAATCAGATATGTGTAGCCTCCAGACGTCCATTAAAGTGCAGAATGCTGTTTTCTATCACAGATTATATGCCAGATGTTCAAACTATCTCTAATCATTGCAGATGTAATGGAGTAGAATGTTGCAGTTTGTGAGTTTACTGGCATTAATTCTGTATACTGCACAAGGGAAAAGATTTTAAATATATAATTATATCTCATTAATACTCAGGTTTTATTTCCTTTCAATGGAACAGGACTTATTAAAGCAACCATTTACCGCATGTTTTCTTTTAGTGTTTGGCCCCAGCATAATCCTGTGTGCATTGTACATGTAAATACGTACTAACCTGAGTATATGGAAACACACACCACTGTATATAATTCCACTGGTATAACCCCCCACTTTTTATATGCATGAGATGTTTTTATAACATAAATTGACAAGGAAAAAGATCTTACTTATACAGTACTGGTCTAACCACATGCTATCTTACTTGTTAATGAAGAACTGTAAAAAAATGCATATTTTAATGATATTTATTCAGTTATGCTATGAGAAAACTGTGCAGTTCCATGAAACGTTTTAGGCTGCTTTCTTGTTCTCTGACTGCTCCAGCCATGCCCCAGTACCAAAGGCAGCTGTTGCAGTGGGGAGAGTGACTCGCTGAGGATGTCCCTTGCTGTTATTCAGTATACCAAGTGTAGGAGAGCTAGTCCTGCTCTGCCTCTTCCCTTGAACCCAAACGCACCCTGTGTGAAGGGACACTCCTGCTTTTTGATACTTCCTTTCTTCTGTCCTTTGTATCCTTTGGGCTCAGCTGCCATCAAACTGTGTCCACAGGGCACAGCATTTCCTTTGTCCTACATCCTCTGCTGGAGCTGCCTATCCAGTGCAGAGTTCAACCACATCTGAGAGAGTCTTTTCACATCCTAAATCTATTGAAAACGCTGCAAAAGTGTTCATCACTCTCAGTGAGCTGTGGACTTTGATGGCCTCTGAAGTCAGAGGCAAAGCTGTGAGGGTGAACTTCATGAGGAAGTCCCTACATCTGCTTTCAGACATAGAATATCAATTATAATTTCCCCAGAAGCCATCCCTACTTTGGGTGATAATATTTGCCTTCCAGTTTTACCATGTAACCTCAGCCTATGAAAAAGTACACCTTGTGCCAAATGTGGGTCCTTATCAGAGCTGTTTCTCCGGGAGCTCTGTTGTCATTGTACCCAGCATCTCCAAAAGCACTGACTGTCCTTTCCCAGCCCCACAAAGACAGCAGTAGTAATCACCAGCCAGTTTTCCTGCTGGAGGCCAGCAGCCAGTGAGGCCACAAGTGACTTTCCAGAGTCCCTGCCTGGGTCAGGTGCACAGGGGTGGGACACCTGGTGTTGGGTACCTGTTCACCTCCACAGCTACCCAGCAGCCTGTGTCTTGTGAGGCATTAAGAATGATTTGAGTAGACCAAGGTGGTTTCCATTAACTTGCTTGAACTATTTCTCAGTCCAGAGACTTAATTCACAAGAATTCAGCCCGAAGGTTTTGTTCCAAAATACCATGTGCCTTAATGTGCTGGGGAGCCTCAGTGTTGTGCTGTAGTATTTGGGTAAACACTTTTAGTGTTTTGGTGTTCTCTATAAGGTGGATATAGGCATGTGGTTCAGGCAACTACTCCTGTGGTTTAAAGCTGTTAATGCACACACTACTGAAGGGGCATTTTGGGCAAGACCTGCTGGGAAAAATCTTAGACATGCACATAGCACGTGTGTAATGGTGCCACATTTCACTGTTTGAGAAAACCAATAGAAAGAATCCTGCAAACAACTTCTTTTCTCTCACAATTTATCGATCATCTTGCCTTTTCAAACATCAAACAAGTTCTTAACTACTTCCTTGAGAGGTAAGCAGCTCTCATAAAGTGTGATTTAGGCTCTGAAGTTGGCTGAGCACTGCCTGGGTGCAGAGGTTGGCTGACGTGGAACTTGCTGCTGGCCTCTGCAGCTGTCTCATCACACTGATTGCTTTGACTGGGAAAGGAATATCTTAATCTCAATAATGTAGTTTCAGGCAAGGGGTACTGGGTAAAGTTCAGGCATATTTAGAGAAACATATATGTATGCAGGCACTACAGTCTTGCTGCTGATATTTTAACATGATTTGTGTATGATGTGCTTGATTAAAAAGAAAAACTGGCAATTTGCTCTATTCAGTTGCATATGGGTACTGTTTTTAAGCATAAGTGTCCAGGTGCACACAAACTGAACAGGCTTTGGAAAGCACCAGGTTTCATCCAGACACTTCAACTTGAAAGAGGACCTTTTCAAGCACACGATAATTTAGATAACACTAATTGTGTAGTTATATACTATATAAAAACAGTAACAGTACATGAGCCCAGTGTAAAATGGAGATTCTCTTCAAGATTATTTTTATCTGTATTTATTTTTTTATGTTTTGAGATGTGCTAATGCAATGCTTTTACACTAAGGCCTGTTTTTATGAATTTTCATTCCATGGGCATCATATCATACACTGTATTTAATAAAGTAATTAACAGATGAGATACCATGAGAGCCCATCCAGTGAATTTAATGAGTTAAATAGTTAAAACATAGAAAATGTGACAACTTGAGCATGGTTCCATATGGTCTAGAGATGCAGAGCATCAACTGAAATCTCTCTTTTTAGTGGTGCACAAGGATTTAGTCAACCAGGTAATTTGCTTCAAGAGTCAGCAACACTCCTTGTCAAAAAAATAAGCCAACAAAGAACACCAACAGAAAACCAACAAAGCTAACAATCTCAAGAGCAAGGAGGTCAGGGATGGTCTCCTGATGAAGACCTGCAAAGGCTGATAAGAAGAGAGGGCAATTTTAAAATCAATGCAATATTTCCTGGAATATCAAAAATCATTTCCACTTTATTTAAAGGGATGTTTCGAGGGTGTCTACAAATAACAGATACCTCCCTTACATGCCAGCCCTTCAGAAACAAGGCAAAGATGCGAGACAGCAAAAAAAGGTCTCACCATATCAGCACACAGGATGATGGACTGCTCCTCCAAGTGACACTTTCATTATCAGTAAATTTATGCTCCTATTTCAGTCTGTAATAATGACCATTCACAGCAAAAGCATGGTGGCTGTTAATGGACAGGAGTGTGGATAAAAATTCATTAATTAATGTGGAATTGAAGCATTTCCTCCACACACTTTGAGCAGCCAAGTATTTCACAGCAGATCTTGGCACCCGAGTGCAGGTATAATAATTATACACAATTTTCAGTGATTAAAAGGTTGTAAAGTAATTTTAGATACATCTCAAAATTATTTATCTTATAAATGAGGATAGAGTGAATATGAGCTGAATCATAAGTACCACTGTTCAGAGCTGAGCTGAAGAGCTTGCAGGGGGAGATTCCTGCTCCTCAGCAGTGATGTCTCAGTGCACCTCCATGGTGGTTCTCTACTCATCATTTCTGCTTTTCATCTTCTGGAAAGGCAGGTGACTCTGAACAGTATGATTTTCAAACATCTGTAAGATCTTTTACATTACAGTAATTTAGGCAGTGATGTTCTGGTTCTAACAGTATGGTGGCCAGACTGAGAGTGATAGTGATTGTGATTATCTGCTGTTGTGGTGAGGACTGCAATTTACATGGCACTTTGTCATTCTTCTCATCAGATTGTGTTTTATTCTACCAGACATTCTTTTTCTGCTCCTGTTTCTTACCTTATCACCTAAAAAAAGTTACCACACTGAACTGGATGGGCAGCCCAGCTGCCTGCCACTCATGAGACCACTGCCTCCACTGTAACTGAGGGTTAACTTCTCTGGAAAAAAGGTCCTCTTTGCTTTGTCACCATGAGCTAGGCAGGGAGATCCCTGGGAAGATGCCAAGATGTGGTACAAATGCGTATTTCAAAATAATCCTGTGGGTTTAGTCCTTGTGGAACTTTTATCTTTCTTCTGGATGATGTGGACTACAAAATTGTTCCTTAACCTTTAGAGATAGGCAACAAAAATAGGCCTGTCATAGTCCCTGGGCTCTGATCCAAATTATTTCAGCATGGCACCACAGGCTATGCTAGACATCAAAGGCAGAATAGCTTAATTTCAGTGTTAAAGTAGAGGAATTTATGGAAAGACTGAATAGTCTCCAGTGGTAACCTGAAAGAAGATGGTATTCTGAACTTATTTGGGAGTTGGAAATGTCCTGTCTGTACCTGGTAACCCTGAAGTTCAGGAGCAGACAGTATGTCCAGTCTGCTTTCTTATGAATTCTCACTTAGCTTTCAAGTGGGAGAGTGAAACCAAGGGATTCATTAATGAACTCAAGAAGCAAATGGACACTGTTTAGGGGAAAGGGGAAAAGTCTTTCATTTGGAATCAACTGTAAAAACAGCCACTTTTAAAACACATTTTCCTAAACAGGAATATGCAATCTCCCTGAATATCAAATGCAGACAAAGCTGTTTGTGTCAATTATTCTCCTTGAGTCTGATAAAACCAGCTAGCCCTGTCCTTTTTTTAGCTTAGCATGATTATACAATGGAACCAAGAAAATATATGATATAGATCAAAATGTAACAAGATACTAGATGTGTTACATCACTTCAGTCTTAAGTGTTTTCCACTGAGTGGAAATGAAATGGTTTTTGGGAATTTCTCCTGGTGTGATTGAGCTAGTAATGGTACAAAAGTGGTGGGGCTCATGAAGCTGCTGCTCACTTGGTGATCTAGAGCACTTATTTCTGTCACCTTAGTAGGCTCAGGTCTCTTCTGAGCCAAACCAGCTAGCAGCTGGATGCATCAAAAATATAAAATGAGGCTTAAGAAGGAAGAAAACAGCTCCAAAATGCATTGCATCCAGCTGAAAAGTAGTGTTTCTCCCCTAAGACCTGAAGCCCACTGTGAATAGAAGAGGAGGTTGAATTTGGGGGGTGTTGTATTGATCTCTCCAAAAATCCACATATCTTAATGTAAAGCTACCAAGAAAAACCTTAGACTCTGCAGAAAGCTTCGTGATGTGAAGAAGAATGGAGCTCCTGGCCAGAGCTCAAGGGAACATTGTAGGTTTCAGATCTGATAGTAATTTCTATCAAGCATATTTTTCAGCTTTTTTTCCCCTATTATTTCTAGAAATTAGAGACAGAATTATGATATTTAATGACTAATACCTGCCTATAAAAATAGCTATCTTTTTATTTAAAGGGTATTTACTTCCCTCCGCCTTTTTTTTTTTTTTGGTAGAAAATTTAGAAGACTGAATTCCATTTGTTATAATGTAAAAAACCCACAAGAAGTGAGATTCAGGATTTACTTACTTGAAAGTGGAAGATAGCTGTTCCACATTGCAAAGATATAAATTAAAAGGGCATCTGAGCTCCCCAAAATCATCTGTACATATCAACAAAGTGAATATTAATGAAAAACAAAATTGAGTTCTTCCTGTGCTTGATTTTCATCACAGTACCCAGGTAATAAAAATGGCCATAGAAATTGAATCCATCAGTCATTAAAATAACTTTGGCTTCTTCTCTGTAGCAGACAGGCACCAGTGCTGCCTGCACAGGCACAAGGCTGTTATGTGGAGTCTATTTGGACACTTTATACCATGTAATGGAAAGGGAGGCAAAAACATCCAACTTCTGCTGTCCCCATAACATAATCCAATGCTGGTGAGGAAATGTGCTTGTTCCAGAAAACACATTAACACAGATCAGTCAACCTTCCTACCCTGGCTGTCTCTGCTTCGTGTGTCTGCGCAGTGGGGTTGTGCCCTAGAAGTTAATTGGATCACTTCATCCCTGAGACAAGACCAATAACCACACAAGGACTTAGGCATCTGAAAGAGGATGTCAAAATGGAACTCTACAAAGCCTCTGTTCAGCCTTTGGAAAGGGGGGATATTGCCTGTTTGGCCATGAGAACATTGTGTGGAGAAAAAAGAGGTGACGCTGTCAGATTGTTTCAGATACCTGGGATCAGTTCCCATCTATCATCCTTCATGATGATACTTTCTGGGTATCCCATTTTGTGCATTTATCACTCATTTTCAGGCCAAGTTCTATGAGCAGCAAATTAACTTTTAACTTACATGAAAATTCCCTTTTCCCGCTCTACTTTCTGCATCAGTAATATGAAACAGAAACAGTGGAGAATATTTTTAAAAAAGCCTGATACAATCAAGGTAAAATAGAGATGTCATTTGGGATGATACCTCACTCATGCTGGTGTTAAATTCCAGATCACCCTATTACCAAAAGCACACAGGGCAATGCTCAGCTTGTACCAAATGAGGGGCAGTTTTTTCAGCAGAGGCTGTGTAATATGGACGCAGTAGTAACCGGGAATCTTTGTTTCTCCAGCAAGGTCTGATTGATCTTATGTTGTGCCCAAATCCTGTAAAACATTGAAGTTCTTCAGTAGCAAGAACTTACAGGGACACTCTTAAGAACTCATTTTGTCTCACCTGTGTTTGTAGGCCTCACCTGCAGCTGCTGTAACTGATGACACTGAGTTAAACCCATTGTTTCTCTTTTTTTGGCTTATTTATACATAGCAGGATTCTGCTTATGTGCAGTGTCACTGCTTTTCCCCTAGTTGTCCTGATCATATGACTGCTTAATTAAGTATGTGCTTAATTTTGTATAACTTACTTATTCAGGAAAGTTTCTCACTTGATTAAAATTAAGCATATGAATGTTGCATATCTGGGGTTCTAATTAGTTTTCTTGGCTGCTTGGGGTTTTTTTTTTTTTTATAAACCATGAAGGAAGCAAATAAAGACAAAGGAAAACTTTATCTTCAAAAGTAGTTTGGAACTTAGCAATGGCACCTGGCATGGTTTTTACTTCATTGTGATTAACAAATCAAGTCAAAGCTTCCTTTAAGACTGCTTAAGGATTTAAAAGCTCCAGGGCAGAATGAAGTAACTGCTTCAAGCTTTACTTCAAGGATTTAGAGCCTGATGCAAATCCTATTGGAGTCAATGGAAACAATTTAAGGGATTTTACTGGGCTTTGGATCAGGCCCTCATGGCAAACGAGAGCCTTAACCATGTTAAGGAGTTAATGTCCTTAGAGCTGTTCTGGACCCAAAGTGGCTTAAGACCTTACAGTGTGTTTTCAGGTATCATGGTGTAATTCAGAGGAGCTCAACTCTTGCTTTGAATGTGCTCTTCCATGCTGGTAGCCCCTGCAGGACAGCCTTGAGGACACCTGTCAGAGCACCCTAACTCACTCATTTTTCTGGAGCGAGGTTGGTGTGCAGCAAAGTTTCTGGCCTGCGTGTCTGAACCCCATTACCCATATCACCCACAGCTGGGCAGCTGGGGCCATGATTTTAAGATGCTTTCATGGTCCCTGCTCAGACAGGTAATGTGGGAGGATATGTTAATGTGTGTGTGAAGATAAATACACACACAGCCTGCAGCAGGAAAAGCATCAAAACCTTATAAATAAAAGCCAACTCAGTTTTCTGGTCACCATCACTTTTGTGAGGAGCAGCTGCTCCTTTGGGGACAGGGAGGCTGAGGCTTTATCCATAAAAACACATGGACGTTCTCACTGGTTTCTGCTGTTGGAACCTTTCCCTTCAGCTGCCATGAGGCTTCAGCCCTGATTTTTGTCAGCAGGTCCTTGTTGGGAAGGCTGACACTCTGTTTCCTCTGGTACGGACCAGCATAGACAAATTTCAACTCACTGACTTTGCTATCCCACCGCTGAGAATTTACCATATTCTTCTGATTTAATCTGATATCCCTGCAGTCTGCATCTAGTCACAAACTAAATTATGTTTTGTGTTCTCAATGATAGGCACAGAATACAGGAGGACCCTTTTACAGCCTTTGATTACATGCAATTTCTCCCTGCCTGGGTAATTGTTGAGGAGTGAGTCAGAAAGATGTTCTGATTAATTAGATATGGTATTTTAGGATGCTTCAGTCTGGGAAAGTATGGACTAGAATCCAGACTTCCCACTTATCTGCCTTAAATACTCTGACCCTACCCTGAACTTCACACTTGCTCTATGAGTGTTTGTTTATGCTGGAATTTGCTATAGGAGGCCTTATTAACTGGTGGTCAAGATTTTATTTTTAAATGGATCGTTAACTTGTTACATACTCAAGGAGAGTGTTGATGCATCTCTGCGTAGGAATCCTTTCCTCCCATCCCTGCACCCTCCCTGTGTGCCCATAATGTGAACCTGTTTAGAGACCTTATAGATTTCCTTTCATTCACAAGAAAATAATAAAAAAAATGAAGCGTAGAAAAAGCAAAACAGGGAAGTAGCAGCAGTAGAAGTGGAAACACATTCTTTAATCATGGTAATGGAGCAGATGCTTCAATAGCAACAGCAGCAGGTCCAGTAAGTGCTGCATCTTCTTCTTTCATCCCCCTCTAACCAGAGCTGCTAGCAACATGCCATCTTTCCTTCTCAGGATTTTGCTTCCAGTAGCATCTGCTGTGCCTCTTTCTCCTACATGCTGCGACATATGTAGCTGCATCACAAGAAGCAGCCAAGTCATACACTAAGGTAATTTCTATTAATGATTTGTACTTGCTTAGTGGATAAAATCCCTTTTTGTAGCCCTGATTCATCACAGCTGCTTTGTGCTACTAGTGTGAGCAGAGGAAGTGCTATGAGAACAGACGGATGATTACTGGATAACCCAGGACTGACAGCAGAGCACAAGTGCTTGGATTGAGGGAAATCACTTCAGTGAGAGTAATAAGATGATCCTGATTTTATGTTTGTTGTAAGAGATGGTGGCTGCTGGATTTCCACATGAAATTCTTCTCTTTTCTCACTGACTGTGTTGTAAGACTCAATTAGCAGAAATTTCCAATCTGATTTCCAGAAACACAGGTTTGCATGGTTTAGATTATAAAAGAGAAAAGGTTGAGAAGGGAGAAACTCTCACCCAAGGTGGTATTTGGAAAGTAAACTGACTCTCAGAGCTGTACTCCTTTATCCATCACAACTTTGCCTCTAGAATAACCCAAACCTTGGCTGTGGTGGAGCCCATGTTTTGTCATCTCCTGAGCTGCTGATGTATTTCAGTGTGAAGGCTGAAGTCTCAACATTCCCTCTTGTGCCACTACAAATGGGTGTGTTTGCCCACCTTCTGTTCCATGGATGACAAATGTGGGAACATGGATGCAGCACTCAGCACCTCCTGGGAGCCCTGTGTTGGTGTCCCTTGGATTCAGGGCAGCTGGATCCCTCCGGGGGAGCTCGCAGGATCCGGCCCACCAAGAACACAGTGTTTGAGCTAATATGCAAATTCTAGGTAGTGCAAACACCAACACAGTCAATTACACACAGCAAAAACATACACAACAGCCAGGAAGCCATATGATAGATATCATGTTGTGACTATGTTGTGGGACTTTCATCTTTATTGGCAAACATTTCAGGCAGCAGTTCAGATTTACATAGAATCACATATGTGCTTAAGAAAGCATTTTATCTCCCCCTTCCTTTACCGAGCTGCAGTTACCAATATCCTGCTACCAGTAAGTAATTAAGATATTTCAGTATTCTTCAGCTAATCACTCAAAATGTCAGTATCCTTTCCAACCCTCATCTAAATTTCTTCAAGTTTTAAAATCAGGCTGGAAATTTTAGGCAAAGTGGAAATGCTGCTTCTTCTTAAGCTGATTTGTCTTTTTTATTTATGATGTTTTGTTCTTCTTGCAAGAGCCCAAAGGAAAGTGTGCAGAAGGAAACCTTATTGCATTGGAAAAAGCTTCCCAGAAATAATATTTTTATTTGGAAAGTTATGAAAAGAAACAGACTTATTGTCAGTGTGTTGTACTTAAAAGAATTCTGGTTTGAGTTTTGTCATGTACGAGGTTTGTAACTTAGATCGCATTTCTCCAGATTTTTTTAACTTTCTTAGTTATAACACCTTAAAAGGTTATATAAATAAACTTTAAAATATAGCTTTTCTGAATTTGGATTTAAAGAGGGTTTAGTGGTTATTGAAAGTCATGCTCTTAATGGTAGTCTTAAATAGAATGAGTATTGTGTACTGTAGTAATAATTTAAGATCTCTAGCAAAACCAGTAATATATTTTAAATTATTACTTACACCTCTATTCATGATAGACCATATATTCCAAGTATCAGCTAATTTTTCATTTTTCTCTCCATTGTTCAGTTTGGTCATTTTAAATTAAAACATTTATAAGCACTCTTCTTGTTGAGATACTCAGAACCTAAAGAATTTGGAGCATCAGAAATGCTAATGTTGTACAGAGATTTTATAAGGAAAGTTTTCCCAAATAGCACATGCATCACTTAGAAAACTTCCATAAGATTCTTTCCAAATGAGTGATATTTAAGTATTTTTACAAAGAGCAATCAAAGCATGTAGCACTTGAATTTGTTACATTAAAGCTCTCTGATTGTGCAATAATAAAAGATGAATGTGGATTTATATTGTATGCAAATTAATTAATCTTTTCATAGCATTACTCAATTAAAAAAACCTGGGGTAGAATTGCAATGCTTATCTGCTAGTACTGAAAGGCAAACAACAGAAGAGTTCATGAAACATCCATGTGCAGGCATAAATGTATGCAGCAATTTTTCTCATCTTTAATATAAAATATGTGCAGTACCTGTAGTAGTTGCAAAAATTATTTAAGAACTTTAGTTCCAAGGCATGGGTTAGGACTGTCACTGCAGCCCTTTTGGATGCCATGCTCTGAAGTGCCTTTTTGCAGAGTCCTTCAAGCAGCAGATGTTGGGAATGCAGCACTGTCAGCTTCTGTCTTGTGACAGTATGTCTTGGAGGATCATGAGCCCATTCCTAGTGCGGCATTCAGGGCAAATATGTAAGAGATTTTGTCCTAAAAGTTCAAGAGAAAATGATGTGTACCATTGCAACATCTGGAAGTGTGGTGAAAAACACGTTGTGAATAAAGACGACAGGCTGGTGGAAGTGCAAACCTCAGGCACAGAAAGAGTTACCATGCCAAAATGGGCATATTTTAATAGCAAGGATCATTAACAGCAAATGTTCTTAGCAAAATGGTTTGTTGCAAATAGAGGGCGCTGGGGCTCCTCAGGTGTCCTTAAATGTGAATTAGATTGTGTTTGCAAACTTTTTTTCTGGTTCATTGTACTGATCAGAGAGCAGTGGATCCAGAGAGGAACATAGATTTCTGTATATGATTAAGATGTAGTAGCTGAGAGAGTTAGACTGGGGTTAAAACAGAGGCATTCACATTTACACAATTAAGTGATTCTGGTCAGCCATCTCTCAGTTCAGTAAGTCACTTAACAGTGTGTTTGAATGTTTGCCTGAATAGCATGCAAGTGTTTATATCCATCAGCTATTGTGTGAATTCAGCCTATATCCCTCAGAACCAATTTCAGGCATGGTATGAATGCCTCCAACAGGAGCTACCACTTTCCAGAGGGTTCCCACCTTGTGCAGAGGTGATTTGCTCTGTGTCTGGACTGTGTGGGTGCAGCTGCAACAGAATTGTATAAAAATCCTCTACCAATAACTGCCTCTAATGGTGCAAAAAATGCAGGAATAAATTTGGCAACAGAAATGCTATGACATAGGTTTGTGAGATCAGCAACATGGAATTGTTAGAAAAAGGCAGTTTTGCTCTTACCCTGCTTTTTTAAGACCGCTCTTTCAAAAGTTTTCCAGCTGTGCTCTTTTGCACGGGTAAAAAAAAAAGAAAAATGTGTGCAGATGCACTTAATTGGTTAAAAGCTGAAGTACAACTAGTCCTGGTGCCCATTTGGGTCTCAGAAACATCCACTTCTCCTCTAGTTCTCCATTCAGAAAAAAGAAAAAAAAGAAAGAAATATTGAAGTTCAGATATCTCCAAAGCCTTAGCTGTTTTTTATTTCCTAACCAATTCTATTTTGTTTCACTTATCGATGTCAAAATTGAAGTTGCAATTAATGTCTTTTTCTGAGAATACTTGGAGCAGATGACTCAGAGCTTTGAACTCCAGGGCATTGCTGTTCTTTGGCACTGGGCTGGCTGAGCCCCACTCACCTTCCAGGAACAGAGTGAGAGAGAGGAGTTGGGGTGGCTCATGTTGGATGTGAAAGAAACAAAAGCATGCTGGGACTGTCTGCTCTTAGCAATAACACCTGGCCATGGAGTTAAGGTGATACCCTAACAGGTCAGGGAAAATAATAGAATAACCCAGATTTTTCCCCAGTTAATTTCTTTTTGTGATCATCTATTGAAAGTATTGTGGGAAGTTTTCTATAGTGATCTACTTTTGTTTTCTTATCTGCTTATTTAAAAGTAGTAAATTCATATTCGTTCACATAGCACAATGCTTTTTTGTCATAAAATAAATAACTCAGCAAAATATCAGCATTACAAAGTGATATTATTTTTCCTTTGAAGGTTCACTTTACACAGCATGTCATACTAGAGACAGTGCTGCTTTCAGATGCTGAGTATTTTTTTTCATTTCCCCCACACTTTCATTCCTTTTTGGCTAAAGTTAATGGAAGTGCATATTGAAACCTCTATTACAGGTCATTTTGTATTTATCTGCCAACCTGTTTACTCTTCCAGTGACACCAGAGGACATGGTAGAGGTGTTTACAGTAATGAATGGTCTGGAGGAGGTGACCTGCACACCATCCCTCACCAAGCATAAGATCACAGACTTGCAGACTTGATCAGGAATTAAATGGGCTGGTTCTTTGCCTTTCCCCTGGGCAATGTTTGGTCATTGAGTCTTGCTAGGAAAAGGCTCAACATGGGCAACTGTGCTACCTATAAAATTCTGCAAAGCACCCCCCTCCAAGGCACAGCACCAGTGGCAAGTCTCTGGCATGGTTTGCTGTGGTCTTTTTTAGAGCAGGGAGCACTGGGGCCTGCAGGACATCAGGGCAGCTCCAGCCCATTTAAATTAATCACTTGCCAGGAAAATGCAGCTTACTGCTACAAGACAAATTCACTTGCTGCAAACCCTTCATGTTTGACAGGAAAAGTGTGCTTCTCTTTAGGACTCTAAACAATGAGTTGAGAAGCCTTTATAATTAACACTTTATTAAAAGATTCTAGATAACGAGAAAAGCCATTGTCAGAGTGCACGCCATGTCCTCGGCCGGCGCCTGGCTACATGGACATCATTTCCTCATACAAATCCTAAACCTGAGAGAAGATCTGCTTAACCCATCGATTCCTAGTGTGACACCCTATGTGCTTTGCTACAACAGTGTTGTTTAATAGTGTTACAAGCAGATATTTTGTCGTTTTGGTCCTAATTCTGCAAACAGTTCACCCATGGGAGCAGTGAGAGCCTGGCCTGTGTCCTGAGTGGAGAGTAATATCTAGGAGATGTGTCGGTAGTATTGATTTTTGGAAACAGCAATCAATTTAAAATAATCTTGGTCTCATGAGTGACCTCAGAAACACTATTTATTGGAAATGTTTTAAAAATGAAGTGTTTTGTTTTAATTTTTCACATTATTTAAAATCTTATTCCATCTCAGTTTGGCAGAGAACTGGATAGAAGGAGGTTATCCAAGTTTCTGAACTGGTGAAAACTGTGTATATAGGAAAGCAGATAGAAAACAACATGCACATGTGACTCTCAGTAGGGTTTTGGACAGTGGTTCCCATCTAAGATGTACAAAACACAAGTGGTCAGAGAGGCTTCTACTTGTGGAAAGTCCCCCCCATGCTCTCATATGCCTATGGGGGAGCAAGCACAGTCATTCATCCTAAAGAACTGGCTTCTGCAGCAAATAAACATATTTACATAGTGAGAGCTGAAGCCACCACATCAAAGACCCAGCTGAGGTCAGGTGCCTGTTCATTTCAGAAAGGTATGGTGGATGCTGTCACTGAGGCTGTGAACACTTTACATCTATAAAACATCAGTTATAAAAGCACAGAGCTTTTATAAAGCTTTCAATTTAAAGGCTAGTAGCAGATCCCTCACTTGCTGGTAATCTCCCTCCCCCACAGGCAGGCTCACACACATCCTCCTGCAGGTCAATCAACACTCAGCCAGGCAGGCAGGACTCCTGCACTGTCTCCAGCTTTGCACACCAAAGCCTCAGCAGCACAGAGCTGGGTACCTCAGCATCAAGGGTCAAGATTTTTTCTCCTCATCAAAAAAACTTAACCAAGCCACCCCTCTCCCTCCAAAGCCCCACCCAGCACAAGTGGAGTAACCATCCAAAATGATGCCAAGCTGTAATCAGTAATGCTGATATGCTGTGAACTTTGGAGAAAGATCAAGAAAAAGCAAATTTTGTGGTTGATTGGTCTCAAGCAATATTAAACCTAGAAATATCAAAGGGCTGATGGCCTCACAGGGGTGGGGCAATGCCTGAAAGGTATGACATTCTTATGCATTATTGAATACTATGAATGTTTGCTCATCCCCTTAAAAGAGTAAGAGCCATGCAACACAGAACATCTTCCACTAGTTGTGAAATTCCTGGAAATGCAAAGAAGAAAAGAAAGAAAGTTTCTCGCTAAATAAAACAAAACATGGGAAGTTGCTTCTTTTTGCTAAGTCACTGCTTTCTGTGGCTTTTTGATCCCTTTCTGAAGGGATTGGCAGCTCAGTTGGTAATTAATAGTCTCTGGAAGAACACAGGCCTTTTCGAGTGTTTCGAACAGTCTCTCCGTTTTCACCTCTTCTCAGGATTTCTTTGAAGAACCAAAGTCAAAGATGCATTTTCAAAACATGTCTCGACTCTGTGAGTTGCAGACAGAAAGATCTAGATGAGTTCCATTGCACAGGGGGTATTTCATGCTACACAGTGCTTAGACAGGTACAAATGTAACTGAATATCCTTTAGGTTTGGGATTATTTTGACTGTTCAGAGCTCAAGACATGTTGGATACCTCTCATAATACTTCCTGGGTCAGTATTTTTTTTCAATTCTTAATGAAAAAGAGCAAAAATTACACACTATTTAAATGTAAACATGAAATATGAACTATAATTTCAGGGTATTGTATTGCTGATTACCATATATTTCAGGAAAGAAAATTCTTTGTTTGCCACATAATTTTCAGTTTAGCAGGAGCACTGTATAATCTTATATATTTAGACAAAAGTAATTAATTACTTTTGCCTGACACTTTAGTAATTTAGGATTGAATTCTCTAAAGTTGTAGGCACTGGTCTGTTACTGCTCCCTGTGAGCTCTGGGATGAAGTCATTGACTCCAGTGGTGGCAGAGTTGTAGTGCTGCAGCTTTTCAGGGACTCTCCAAGATTTGTGTATTCTTAGATTTGGAATATGAATACCCTGGTGGGTATCCAAGATTCACAGAAAGTAACTCTTCAATCAGATCAGAAGTCACTGTAGGTACCACCCAGAGCCAGTGAAATTCCCTCTGGCTCATTTTGCTCTGCTGGGCCACACAAATCTCCACAAAGTCTGCATCAGCTCTTTAGGGAACACCCATGGGAAACAAAGGGGGAAAGGCCTTCCGATAACCACTGACATAAGGGGAATTTCATTGGTAGCTAACTGAAAGGTGTGCCCAAGTTTTTGGAATGTAGCCACAGCTGCATGCAGTCAGCTATTCAGCAACCTGGAAATATATCTGTATTTTGCAAAGAATTTTGAATGTTCTGAAAAGACTCATTAGGAACATTCCAATTTATAACCCCCCACCTACTGCACTATGATTTAATTGTACTTGCAGATTTAACTGTACTTGCAAATAATTAAACAAATCCACAAAATGTTTGCATTACATTAATTTACTTCACTTGGCCCTGCAATACTAGAGCCATAATTACTTACATATTTCCCTTTATTATTTTCTAACCTCTTTTTGTAAATTGTCAATAAGCATTCTAGAGACAGTTGGATTAAAATAAAACATACCGAGCATGTGTCTGATTAATATTTTAAGACCAGGAGGATCACATCTAAAACTGTGGCTTGTTTTTTCAGCAAGTTCAAATTAACTGATAAAGCCATTGTGTATTAAGAAGATCTTCTTTAAATGTTGAATGATACAGCTTTTATATTTCAAAGTGCAGCCTTCAATACGGGGACTATAAAAGAAGAGGTCAGGTTTCAGCTCGCACTGGTGGGGTGTCCATGGAACAAGGAGAAGTGTAGGCACGGGGTTTGTGGTGATTGGGATGGGGCTGGTCTGAGCCTCATCCCCAGTGGGTGCAGCTGTGAGAAGCAGGTGAACAGCAGTGAAAGCAACGAGCCATGGAGTGCCCAGGTGTGCTGAACAACCACCAAAGGGAGCAGAGGGCACACAGGGGCAATGCATGAACATGAGGGTATAAAAGGTTGGGCTAAGGAAGCTTTCATAAGAAGGACAGCTGCTTGAAGCTTTCTGATGTGCTACTGTATATGGGGGAATGCTTAAAGCCTTCTGAAATTGTATGGTGGTACTCTGTGCATTGTGGCTGTCTGGACTGTAGCATGTGCTGTGTCAGAGAAGGTGTAAATGTCCTTCCCTTGCTGTCCTGGACACGGATGTGGAGCAGACAACAACCCCAGAGCCAGTCTGGCAGTGATGGCTGTAAGATCCCTCCTCTCCTCCAACCAGCACAACCCCTCCATGTTAGCCCAGGGCAGTTCCCCATGATAAGAGAGCCCTTTTCCTGAAGGGCTAGGCAGGAATGGTGGCATGGAGTCTCCTTAAATGCTTCCTTGAGATTTTTGGTCAGGATTGGTAATGTCATGGATTGTGATTCAGCCTTCTGCACAGGGACAAGGTGACTTCAATGTTTGAAGGTGAATTCAATGTTTGAAGGTGACTTCATGTTTTTTTTACATTCTGTTTCAAAAACCAGAATTTAGTTCCATTTTTCAGGGCAGTGACTGCCCCCATGTCCCTGTTGATGTTAATTTGTAGAACTAAAGTCTCCTTCTTAAGGAATACCAGCAAAACATGCTCCACTTTCCTACATTTCAGCTGTGCCATGTCTTCCTGCAGACACATGGTCCCATAAGAGGCTTGGCAAGAGCAGAGCCACTTGGTAACCAGCTCCTGATAGCACCAACCTCATGGCTGTAGGAGCAGTATTTCACTCACAGTAACTGGGTGATTCTTCATTCCCCAGGGCCCAATTCCTCCATGTTGTAACACTTCAAGAGGATGTTGTGTTCCCCACCAGATGAGAGTGCATTTCAATGAGGGGGGAACTCATCCTTTCTGCTTCATAGGTATAATGGGGTGTCATTAATCTTTGTAAGGTCTATGGAGGGTGTCATATGGGAGATAGTGCCCAAGTGACAAATATTAAATTAATTAGGACTAGTAGCATTCTGTTAAAAAAAGAAAAAGCAACCTGAGTTGCCTGTGTAGAGGCTATTTATTGGTTTTGTGAGTGGCATTGAAGGATGTGTACAGAGTAAGATCACGTCAGAGAACACAATGATGATCTGAAAGGTAAAACTATCCTTTGCTGATAAACTTTTACTGCCATCAGTTGAGGAACAGTTCATTCTCTGCACTAAATTCAAAACCATAATCCCTTAGGGAAAAGGCTAGTGCATTAAGGACAGTGCATCCATCAAATGTACCACCCAGTCCCCTCAAGCTTTTTCTTTTTGGAATGGCAAGATTTATGGGATTTCTGCCACTTAGTACCTTACAAGAAAAGAAACACCAGTGTTAAGAAAGGATACAAAACTACCAAGTTTGGCACATGCCCTATCACCTTTCCTGGCTTTTGACACAACCATGAACCAAGAAATCTAGAAAGAGTACTCCTAACTTTCTCCTGGTTAGACCAGTCCTGGAATCTTTCCCCTGGCAAAAACCAACATTTGACATCAGACAGAATTTCCCTAGGTGAAGCCCCCAGTGTTTCCTCAGAGCTTTTTAGGAGTATTTGTGAGTATCATGGTCACATTGCTAATGGAGGGACAGATAGAAAGGGCAATGGCACAGGTAAATCCCTGCTTGTCATTCTGGCAGTTAGGCTGCTGCAAACATTTGGGGCTCTGGAGGATGGCGGGGAAGTCCTAAGGAGCCTTCAAAACAGATTTAGGTGCCACCCACAGCAACCTTCCTCATTGCAGTGTTACAGGATTCAGAAGAAAGCTACAATTATCGAAAGTACAGAGCTGGATTTTTTTTCACAAAAAATATTTTTGGACATTTTTCTTGACTGTTTTTCTTTCTTTTTTTTTTTTTTTTTTT
>VZRH01007799.1:632594-665255 GCA_013397555.1 Urocynchramus pylzowi
TTTTGATTTTTTTTTTTTTTTTTTTTTTTTTTTTTTTGTGTGTGTGTCTCTGAAATTGCATTTCACATATCTTTAGGGAAATCTTTGGTTGTCCAATCAGAATAGAAAAATAAAAGCATGCCTTGAATTTAACTGTATTAGCCAGCATAGTATCAGGCAGTAACGCCTTCATTATAGCAATCTGAGTACTTCCTGAATAATTCAGAAGTGCCAAACAGAAGACTTGTTGCTTGGATGTGCTAATGAAAATATCAAGGGAATTAATTAATAGTCAATTATATCAATTTTAGATTTGGACATTGATTATGACGCTAAAAGCAAAATATACTTTCTTTACATAATTCCTTACTTCTGAATGCTATAGCTCAGTTTAATAATTCCAGTTAAAGTGGAAAAGAAATAGAAATTCAGATTATTTTTCACTATTTCTCCTTCCTTTCCAGTATGCTCAACATAAATGAGATAAAAGGCGTGGTGGAAACATATATGTAAATCTTATAAGTATTGATGCAGATTTTGCTAGGATGAACTTAATAATAATATGTTTTGTGTAAATTTTTGAATTCAGAGGAGAATAAAAATGTGACATGGATGTGTATATTTATATTTTCAAGTTCATTTCTAAACTGGAAAAATATTTGATATTTATTTGATATTTCTTAAAAAAAATTGATATTATTTGATATTTAAATGGACCTCAATTTTAAAGGGAAGTTTTGACTTTTTAAACACTCCACAAACAGAAAAGTTTACCTAGAAGTATTTTATTAAACTCCACATGTATTTAAAAAAAAAAAAAAAAGAATGAGAACATTTTCTGGTCTTTGGTGCTAAAGGAAAGCATTTCATTGAGATAAGTTTTTGCATGATTTGGCACGAGTTGTCTAGACTGGTTTATGAAAAATGACAGCTCGTAGGAAAGTAATTAAAAATGTATTTTGCTGAAAGCAAAAATATATTTGGAATCTATAACAACCATCTTTAATTTGCCAATGATTTCTACAATTATTTTATATTAACTGGAGGATTTAGTATTCTAGAAAATATGTATATTGATACCTGAGCATTGATAGCTTTCTGGTTTGATCTTCTTGCAAACTCTGCTCTTGTAACACACTGGCAAGAGCTGAAAAAGTGATCAAATGGTACATTGAAATCTCTGTGGCACCCTTTATGAATTATTATGATTGGCAGTAGATGGGGACAGGACTCTCTTCCATGGATAAGATGTTTCAGTATTTTGGCTGGAGCTGAAGGAAGCTCTGCTTTACTTGGAGTGAATACAGTTTTTCAGGTTTGAAAGCAGTAAAGAAGTGTTCCCATTAAAGAAGAACAAAACCAAAAAAGCTCAACAATGCAAAAGTTGAGTAAATGTAAAAAAATCATAACATGAAATCAAAGCCAGGCATTATGATATGGGTTATTCCTGAGTGATGAAGGAGCTGAATTCTTATTAGTGTTGTAGAGCCCTTGGCATATTGCTCAAGAAATTATTGGCAATATCAGAATAATTAGGTAACCTCTGCACTTCACTGAATCACTGTGCTGGTGCAACCTAGCAGCCAGCCAAATGCAGCCAAAATCTTAATGTCACTTCAGATAAGGTTGAGGTGGGAGCAGGTACAGGGTATGGCTTTGCACTGGGAGGTCAACGAGTTAGAAACCAGTATGGAAATGTCTGAGCATCATCCAGTTTCAGGCCTGTTCCTTGGTGCTGTTTTAACTGAATGCTCACTAACTGCATGGTGAGGTTTAGTCTCAAGAGGCCACTATTTACTTTTTCAGGTGACAGTGGGAGAGTTTGGAGCCTCAGGGTGGGCAGGTGAGACAAGACCTTCCCCTGTGTTCAGCCAAGCCCAGCCCCTTCCCAAGAATGGCGTAAGTAATTAATTTCAGAGAGTTTATGACATTGGTGAAAATCTGTCATTCTTGTATTGTGTTTCTGATTCAATGTTTTGGAGATGAGAAATCAAATCTGAAAGACAGCAGTGAATGCATTATTGTTTATTTTAAAGCTGGAGATTAAGTTAAAGTATTAATAACAATAAACTGATGTCTGAAAACACGCTTGATAGTCCATTGATCAGTACCTGTCATTCATTGCTCCCTGGTATTCTCGGTGAGCACTTTATTTATCACGCTGTCACTCTCCTATCAAGGATCCATTCCAGTCTAATCTGTGGTTAGCAGTCCAGAACTAGTTCTCCTATGAAGAAATTCAAGTGTCCTTTCACCATGATAGCTACCTCTAAAAACTACACCATAAGTAACTCTGCACATGGTATTTTCTAAGCTGTGTTCCAGTTTTGAGCAATACTGGAAACTCCATAAACTTCTTTGTTTAGACATAGGGAATTACAGTGAGTGTGCAGCCCTCAGTGAATTAATGCTCTTCTCCTTCAGGAAATTGTGGTTGGGATACCTGCAACAAACTCCTACTTTATTTAAGAAGTGCTTTAAAATTCCTTAATGAGAAATGTCTCACTGTTGGATTGGCCAAGTGGGTGATAACTTCTCAGCTGTGCAGGAAAGGTTTTACCCATCCCTCATTCCACAGGGATGGTGCTGTGCATCCTGCAGGGGGCTACAGGGACCTGGCTCCCCATTTAAGTCAGTAAAGAAAGTTGCTGTGCAGGGTTACTAAAAAAAATTGAAGTTTAAATTGGTATGTCTGCCTCTGACATTTCACACTGACTATCACAGCCATGTCTTTTCTTGCCTGTCCTCAGTTAGCCAGCCACCTATTCCTGCCATGGTGTCCCATCATGTGCCAGTGTCAGAAACCTTCAGCCTCCTCTACTCTGCTTCTGCCTGTCCTGCCTTGTGGGTTTTCACTGCTGCCTTATCTCACAGCAGAATTTTCTCCTCAATTGATATGCATAGTCAGACATAGTTAATCCATGCTTATCTTATCCATACATCTAAATATCCCAGAGATTTAAGGAACACCAGTAATCAGTTTTATAAGGGACAGCAGACAACTCCTAAACTTTTTGCAAAGGTTTGGGGCTCAGATAAACTAGTAAATGCATCTCACAATTCATTTTTGTGATGGGACCCCAAAATATGATGTCAGTGGCCTTGTATCTGCACAGGCTTGAAGAGAAAGACCTGAAATCAGTGAAATGATTGCAGGTTTTCATGAGTTTAACTGATAGATTGTGTCCTTGATACCCATGATTTTTCCTGTGGCTTTAACTAAATGTGCATAATAATTTATGCTGTCATTTAAATTTTAAAGAGAGACTTTCTGGGCAGCAGTATTTTGCCTGTTAATTCTTATGAAGCATACTTTGAACAGCATTTTAATATGAATAGGTAAGTAATGCAGATCACAGTAAAACAAGCAGTGTATGATGTGTGAAGAACCAACCAAAAAAAGTCCTGGGTTTTACACGAGCTGAAGTTTGTGAATGATTTTCCAGTGCAAAGCATATTGTACTAATCCAGTTTTGTGTGAAATGTTCTTAGGATAAGCTTCTATCAACTGACCCACCATTTGTGTATGAAATACACAGACATGATATTAGTTATGGATTACAGACATCTTCCTACAAAGCATTTCGTTAAGTCCTGCCAATTGCCAGACAACGGCTATTGTTCTACCTTGGCCTCTTTGGCTAAGCCTGTCTCTGGATTAGTCTGTGCCTCTCTGGGAGTGTCAGTTGTGCACTGCAGAAGCTCAGATGACTGCACAGGTGTCCTCAGCAAAGGTGGGACTGCAGCTCTCACCAAGGGTGGCAGACATCACCCTCAGTCATGAACCACAGGCATTTGCCACAGCTGGGATTTCTATTTAAGGCCAGAGGCAGTTGAAACACAGTTACTTGGAAGTGGTGGGGTTGCTGTTAATTTTCCAGTGGGGATGAATCCACAGGGTACCAGCCTGTTACAGGTCCAGGAGGAGACCCACCCTACCTATCGGCCCCACTGCTGGGCAGTGCAGTTTGGAAACCTGGCATGGGAGGAGAGGCAGACTGCCACCTTTACATTACCAGGGAGGGGATGGGTGCAGAGTGGCTCTGCAGCTTCTCCTGGGGCTGCTGGGCTCTGGTCACTGCAGAGCCGTGGGCAAGAAGCAGATGTCGACAAGTGGAGTTTCACCACCATCCCCAACCTTTGCGTTTCTCATTTCCCTGCTCCAGCTCCTCCCCGCCTCCCTCTCCTGCCTTATTGGAGTCATTAATGAGGGTGTAAGCCATCCCCTTACTAGACAGGCGTACATTTTGGGCTTGATGACCCTGATCCTCCTCATGCTCAGCCTATCTCCTTTCAATTGTTTCATCAGCGGCGTGACTGCCGGCTCACACCTGACAAGTGACAAGTCTCAGGCTCCTGCTGACTAGATAATCAAAGTCTTGTCAGAGCTGTCAATACCCTGCAGATAGGAGAGGACAAAGAGGAAAGGTTTCTACAGAAACCACTGCCTTCAAAAAATACTGTCGATTCTTCTTACAGAAATCACCTGTTTGTTTCAAAACATTATTTATTACTGAAAATAACGTCTCTGCAGAAAAGCATGTAAGCAGAATAATGACAGCGGCTGTTAATGACACAGCCCTCCAAATCTGCCGGCCCTCATGTTTTGTTGGGAATTGTTTTGAATCCCTGACTAAAGGGAAAATATTAATATTCAGCCATTTCATTCATTTAACCTTCCTGAAGAATTTAAAGGGGGATCATTTCAAGCACAACCATGATTATCATTTGATAAAAAACACTTTTTTTTTTTAAAGCAGAGAAGGCACAAGTATGTTCTAGTATAATATTACAGACCAAGGTTATTTATGATCTCTTCCAATTTTGGCACATTTTCAAATGCAGATTTGATTTAAAATGTTAATTAAAGTGCAGGGCCAATTTTTTCCCTTATTTACAGAACTCTAAATCTGCAATCTACTGAAGTTGATGAATTTCATCTGGGTTTCACTAGCACAAGAAAGTGTCATATTTGACACACAGTTATTTGGATATTCTAACATATTTACAGTCAAAGAATGTGTTAATGTTTTGAGACTTTGGGACAGACAGATGTTCTGAATGTGACGGATTCAAGAGATTTTTTTCTAAACTTCGAGTATCAAAAAATAAAACCTTTAATTTGAAAGATAGCTATGTCTAGAAAATCAAATGACACCATTGCTTTGCAGCTGAAACTCCTTTAAAATAATATTGGAGGTGAAGTTTCTGAAGACCTAGTGACTATTTAATGTGTACCATTTACTTAGCACCAGAAATAAAGTAGTGGGTCTGGCTTGCTGCTGAGAGAAAGACATACAGCATTTCTTGCCTCAGAAAAAGAAGTCTTTAAAGCAGAGTTTTCATCAGCACTTTTCATGTGCTCGCCTTCAGTGCCACTTCCAGATAACTCATGGTATGAAAGAAGCACCACTGTTCAGTCAGTCCCCAAGCCCTGCGTGCAGCACAGTCCTTTTCTCTGCTTTTATGCCTATTTCTTTTATTAGGAATGGCTTTGTTAGACACAAGCCGTTATCCGTCTGAGCTGTGTTCAGCTGTCAAGCGCCGGCTGCCTTTTGCTGCTCGTGTCAGCACACAGCAGAAGGTGGCAGGAAGGGCTGGAAGTTAAAGCTTGTCAGGTTCCTGGTGTGCTGCCACCGGGGCTGGGCTGGGTTTGCTGGGGGCACGGCCCAGCCCGAGGCAGGGGCACCCCACCAGCAGCTCCCTGGTGGCTCCTGTGCCACCTCTGAACTGCAGCACTGGGGCACAGGAGGAAGGCAGGTGTGGTGGTGCTGATACCAGGAACATCCATCCCCCGGGGATTGCCAGCCTGCTGAGTGTCCATACTGGGGCTGGTTTAAGGAGACAGGGCTTCTGAGAGACCCTGAAGATATTGTAGTGTTTGCTGCTGCTCTGCTTGGTGTGGAGCCAGTGTTTGAGTCTGAACACCAGTGCTGGGATGGCTGTCTGTGGGCCAGTTCCCACTGCTGTGGGGGAGGGAGGAGAACAGCAGGACCCATCCTGGAACCTCAGCTGTGGTGGGCAGCTCTGGTAAGAGGGAGGGGATCAGGAGCTGGGAGGCCCTGGGACACGGTCCCCAACCTTGCTGTGTTGCTGTTGGCTCCTTCTGGAAGCAGCAGCTGCCGGCAGAGCTCAGTGGAAGTTTTTGGAGAGAAAGTTTGTTGAGTTTTTTTGTTTTGTTGTTTTTTTTTTTCCATCAGAAAATGCCGATTCATCAAAAGCAAAACATTTCACAAAAACATCTGGCTTTCAATGAATCTTCCCAGAGAACCTAGCCTGCTAAGCAGATTTTCATTGTAAATCTGTCTGGTTCCCTGCCAGGTCACCTGCGTGGCTCCGTGGCTGCCTGCCAGCACTTGCGGCTCGAAGGTAGCCACACCAGAAAGCCTGCCCCACATCCCAGGCCTCAGCTCTCTGGATTTACATCTGCACTGGAACATCCCAGCCCTGAACACAAGGAGAATTCCCAGACAGACCCTCAGGCTTCCAGCAGGCATAGCCCTGGGCAGCTCTGATGGATTTCCATTCTGTAAAAAGTTCAGGCAAGAGGAGGAAACAAATGGGGGAGGGGGGATTAAATAAAATATTGATCTGAATTTGAATGGAAAATGATTTCAAAATGCTAGTGTTCTCTGCAGACCACAAATTCCCAAATTCCAGCAGAAATAAGCCAGTGAGGCTCCAAGGTAGAGATGCTGGATGTGAGAAGCCAGCTGTATGCTTCCAGGTTAAGTATGTTTATGTATGTCATATGGAAGCAATACTATTTTTGTGACATATGTATCCACAAAGCAAGTATATCACTGGACTTAGGCATTTATTTCATTAGATATTTAAAGTAAATTAAAATTATCATATAAGCCAGCTTGTAAAAAAATTCTTCTTTTCTATATAATTCTCGAGCCTAAAAAATACCTTTTAAGTAATCTAATTTTTGTTTTTAGTTAGCATACAATGCATGTCCTGTTAATCCTGATTAAATACATAATTAGGTGTATTTAAAGTACTTAATTTAAAGTATTAGTACTTATTTAGACAATAGTTCTCTTATTAAGGGTTAGTTTATTTGTTAATCAAATGTCACTTAAAATGTAGAGTGGGTGGGAAAGAGTAATTGTATGATTTACTTGAAAGAAAGCTGTAGACAAAGTAGGTGGCAGAGGGTAAACAATGAACTGTTTGAATGAAGATCACTATTATGTGCATGTTTCTAATTTTATCCATGTGCCTCGAGCGAAGTAATGGAAGGGAAGGGAGAAGATCAAAGGCTGGAGCCTGAGCTGGGTTGGACTGCTCAGCAGTGCTCAGCTGTGTGCCGGGAATTTTTAATTCCCTTAATTTTTCTGAAGCAAAGTTTTCACTGTGGAAATTTTCAAGGTGGAAGCCTTTTGTTAAAGTTGCTGTATCTAGAGATAAGGTGGTGCATTCCCTGCTGGCTAGACACAGCCACTTCCACCACGTTTGTCACTGTGCTCTTCCTAAGTGTGGCTGGAGGGAGCGTGGATGAGAGAGCTTTTGTTTAACACTGCTCAGGTTTGGGCTCCCTGGCTCTGTGACAGGCTGGTCACACTGCCTGCTCTTGGACAGGCAGTGCTAGGGATGCTTACTAGATAGAAAAGTTAGAAAAAGTCTTTTTCTAGAATGTTTGAAGTTTTGAGGCTGAGCGCTGTTCCAGGTTTTGCAAATATTCTCATTTGTGTTCTGCTTATTGTTTTCAGGTTTAATCATAAGGTACAATACCAGATGCATTAAAATTCGTATCAGAATGGATTAAATTGTCTGCAACTTTCCTCAATGAAGAAATACTCCTGTTTAATATGGTCTGTCTCTGAGGCCTTTGTTTATGTGACAAGCAGCACTTCCCTTGGCATGGCATTGCTGCTTTCCCTTTCTTTTCTGCACTTCAGATGCCTTGAAAAGTCTCAGCTGACTGGCAGAAGCAGAAGCTGATGAAGTCTCAGCTCCTCTGAAAGGTGGGAGTTGCACAGCAGTGAATGGAGCTGCAGTCACATTCCCCAGCCCCACAGGCTGCCTCTGTGCTCTGGGGGATGCTCGGCGCTCCTCTTGCTTCCCGGTGGGATGGTGAAGTGAAGAGATGGGTATGTCTCCTGTCACTTGTTAATTAATGGATTCTCTGCATCATCCAAGAGCTAAACAGGCCATTTCCAAATCCAGAATTCTCAAATTACATTTGCAACATGCTGAGACATCTCTCTGGCAGCACATGGGGTCCTGACATCCAGGGGGTTTTGGGACTTCTGAAGCTTCTCCTATCTTCAATCTGTCCTGCGTGGAAAAGGCACGGGGTAATGACAGATGAGAGGATGATATGGTACTGATGCACAGAATTATTCAGAGGTAAACTTAGTAATTCATTTTGTCTTTAGGAATTCTCTTTGTGGACTGCTTACTGATTGTGGAACTCTTACAAAATCAGAAATATTCGGCTAAGCTTATATTTCCTTCTGGAAGAAGGTTATAACATTATTGAAATTTGATCTATAACATGCACACTTACTGCTTGTAAATCTGGTAGTTAGCATGTCAAAAACCCTTTTATCGGTTATTTCAAGGTTATAGCCAGAACTGAGTGGGGTTCCAGTAACATTCTGGGGAGGTTTGTACTGAAATCTCTTTCCAAGAAGTATCTGGGCTATCTGCAGGTTATGTGAAGAATGCCAGGCACTGCACTGTGCCAAAACATGATAATGGACACGCTCCCATGGAGGCTGCTGTGGCAGAGGCTTGCTATTCCTTCCTCTGAGGGAAGATAAGCAATCTCAAAGCTCTGTGTTTTGACACACAGGAGATATGTATTTTTGTGGAAGTGTAATGACAATTATATATGAAATGTTACTGGTCTGTAAAGGCAGATATGGTAACTCTGAGGTTTTGCATCACTGCTGTCTTGTGTTGAGTAGGTTATTGCCTTCTCTGGGTTGAGAAAAACAGGTGTCCTCTAAGTGATATTGCTGGTGTTGCCTTGTGTGACTGCTTCAGCTCATCTGGAGTGGTACAGTCCCTAAATAAATAATTCACAGTTAATTTAGACTTATTTTTGTTAACTGTGGTCAAAGCTCATTTTATTGAAGAGATAACCAATTATTATATTTATTTCCCTCTCCCATGTCAAGAATCCTGCCTTGATGCAGAACCAGAGGGAACAGCTCATTCTAGATCATTATGGTTTTTTCTGGATTTCTGGTGGTTTCTAATGCACTTCTTCATGTCTTGGGGTGCTCCAGCCCTGTGGCCTCCTCCCATTGCAGAAATTCTTCCTGCTGCTTTGAAGTGTTTGCCAGGTACTGTACAGAGATGAAAATTGGGGCAGTACTCACAAAGCCTTTGGCATTGTTTGTATTGTAGGCATTTGTACTGGTGATGCTCAAAAGTTTCTTAATTGAATAAACTCATGCTCCTGGACTGCTTTGACTAATACTCTCAGGCAAAGTCCATCTTTCTTTCACTCTGTGTTTCCTTGGACTGTTTTTATAGGTTTGTAGGATGAATTCATCCATGAAAAATGAGAAGGAGTGAAAAATACTAAGGCTTCAAGGTCTTGAAAGCCTTTTTTAATATTCAAAATTAAAAACTTGTATTCTTATGGTGGTGTGTCGTTGTTGTTATTAGAAGTAGTATTATCTTTAAAAGGAGGAATGAAGCAAGAAAAGACCAAAACAAGACTGTCTGGCAAGGAGGAAGAACTAGCTTCAGGTTCTCATCCTGATGGATTTAGGGCCTCCTATTTCTTGCACTTGTTGCTACCACCAGGCTGTAACTCCTCCTTCTCGCTCCCACCTCTGAGGCCCTGTCCCTAAGGACACTGACATGAGGGCATGAAACATTTCTTTGTGTTACACTGCATTTTCCAATGGAGCAATTTCACTGAAGAGTTCTCACAATCACCTTTTGATTTACACCTTTTTCTTTTGACGTTTCTTTACCTAACCCAAAATACTATCTAGGCAGGACTTTGGGTCATGACTCCTTGCAGAATTCATATTTAATATTTCCTTAATATAGAATC
Source organism: Urocynchramus pylzowi (assembly GCA_013397555.1). Taxonomy (NCBI): domain Eukaryota; kingdom Metazoa; phylum Chordata; class Aves; order Passeriformes; family Fringillidae; genus Urocynchramus; species Urocynchramus pylzowi. The sequence goes on from VZRH01007799.1 coordinate 642,601, forward strand.
TAAATTATTTTTGATAATCTATGTAAAGATTATGTATAATACAATTAATTGATATAAGTGGTTTCAATTCTCCTTAATATGACAAATCTCTAGTGTGAAATATTCTTAGTTAATGATCAACATAAAATAGATAGAGTTCATTTTTAATGCAAGTACAAGATTTGAATTAATTTGTAGTTACAGCAGAGTTATTAAACTGTATGATATACACACACATACATTCCCTTCTTTTGTTTTTAAAGCTTTTCACATAGAGCAGATATGGTGATGGGGTTGGGAACTTTCTATCTAAATTCTTTTGCTTTTCCATACTGCACTACTAACAGACATTTATTTAGGGCTCCTCTACAATACACTGATACTTCTTTGTGCTAATAATCTTATAACTGGCATGCATTTTGGTTTGCAGTGACTCATGTTTCCAGATTGTCATGATTTAACCCCAGGCAGTATCTAAGCCCCACACAGGTACTTGCTCACTGCCCTCTTGATGGGATGGATAAGAGAATCAGTGAAAACTTGTGCACTGAGAACATTTAATAATTGAAATAAAATGATGATGATGACAAAAATATTACTAAATTATAATGAAAGGGAAAATAAAAAGAGAGAGAGAAATAAAACTCAAGAAAAACAAGTGATGCAGATAAAAAACACCTGCTCATCTCCCACCAAGGGATGCCCAGCCTGTTCCTAAGCAGTGGACCCTGGCCAGCTTTCCCCCCAGTTTTTCTGGTGAGCACGATGCCATGTGCTGTGGGATATCCTTTTGGCCAGCTGGGGTCTGCTGTCCTGGCTGCATCCCCTCTGAGCTTCACACACCCCCAGCCCCCGTGCTAGCAGGGCAGCATGAGCTGCTCTGCACAGCTGAAACATCAGCGAGTCACCATCCCTGCTCTCATCCCAACTCCAAAACCCAGCACTGTAACTGCTGCTGGGAAGGAAATGAGCTCTTCTGCAGCTGAAACCAGGACAGAGCTAACACAGTAAGGAGTGCAGGTATGAGCCACAGGCCCCAATTCCAGCTGCCACAGAAGTACTCGTGGCTCTAGGGCTCCGAGCTGCCCGTGCAGCTCGGTGTGGCTGTGCTGGTCCACAGGCAGGGTGAGACCTCGGGCAGAGTGCAGCAGGAATGGCAGGTTTGCACAGGCTAATCTGCTTTGAGCAGAGTACTAATGCAAGCAAAGGACAGCACACAAGAGTACTGGTGAGGGATTAGCATAAAACTATGTACATTATCATGGTCTCACTTTCTTAGATTTAATGTGAGTGATGTTCTTTAATATTGCTATTAAATTTATAGCAGTGAGATAAGCGTCAAATTTTCCTACAATTGCATTAAAGATGGGGAAAAAATATTGGGAGAAGTGCCAAATGGAATCTGAATGTTGCTTAAAAGACACGTGGGATGGAAGAAGCAAGTTGCAGGGAACATCTGTTTCTGCTGGACCTTGTCACTTTTCTGTCAGTTGTAACACTGAGTTAATCAGATTCCTTTAAAAACTCTTGTGTTTAAAATGCAGCACAGATCAAAAATAACTATCCAATGTGCTGGAGTCTGTACATATTATGGAATCATTTAAAAATGAGGACAGAACTTGGTGTAAATGTATCCCCTTGTATTTTCTCCCAGTACAGTGTATTAGTGAGAGCAGGAGGGATTTAAAGTGGTTTTAATCCTCACGGTTCTTTATGCTCTCACTGTTTTACAGGTCAGTGAGCTGCAACATTTGTTGTGTTTAAAAATACATATTTTTAAGGTATTGGCTAGATACCAAAATTTGCCCAAATAATACAATTGAAAAAATTCTTTAGTCATAAATGCCTTGTTTGGTTTATTTAGATCCCCAAAGTATATCAACATAGGAATGGAATGCCAGTCTGTGTTACTGCAGGGGCTCTTTGTGTTGGGGGAGCTGTGCCAGGCCCAGAGCCAAAGCAACCCAAGGGTTTGGGCCACTGTCTTCTACTCTGGGCATATCCCTTGTTGTCTTGTTGTTTTCTGATGAGACAAGTCACTCTAGAATGTACTGGAGGAGGAAAAAGAATCTCTGTCTTCTCTTTAGGGGACCAACACATATCCTCTACTATAAATTTCCTAAAGATTTTCTGAGAGTATTTTTTTTCAGTCATGGTATATTTTGATTCTTCAATTTCTCAATTTTTTAAAAATTGTAATTATTATTATTTTATTATTTTATTCCTTAAGAAAAGGAAGCACCTCCTTGAAACATTTTCCACGGAATAAATGTGAATTTTTATGGAAACATTTTGATAGGTAACGTTAGACCTGTGGTACCATAACACCTTTTTTAATATGAAGGAAATCATGACAATAAGTTAAGATTGATTTTTTTTCCCCCTGGGGACCAAATTTCAATATAGATGTAATAAGGAGTTTAATAGTTTGCTGTATCTCTCTTCATACTCTCTACAAAGTTTTTACAAATTTTTTACAAATCTGTGTTTATTAGTGTAATGTTCAAAAGTACAATAAAATATATCTGGTATCATTGATGAAAAGCTTAAGTTAATATCTTAAGAAAGTATTTTGGGAAGTACAGGATCTTTGTGCTGCAGTTGCAGTTATGCCAATTAATGCTGTGATGTTGTTAAATCTCACAAGCTGCAAGGCATCGTTATTTGAGTAAGGGACCTCCAAAGAGACTCATTGCACTTTGTGTAGTGGTGCTGGTAAATCAGTGGGCAATATTGTCCTCTTTGAGACAACACAGACCAAATGTCCCAGTATGGTGCTGGGAGAGGACAGTATTGCTGGAAAAAAAACATGCTTAGATGTCTGTAAGTCATAAATTTGAGGTCATGATTATTTGCAGTTCACACACCTCATTGCATTATTTTTGCAGGACAGGGGTGTGAATCCTAGTGTGCTGGCTAAATTCCAGTTGGAGCAATTACATTTTATGCCTGAAATTCCCCTGCAGTTCCAGCTCGATATGTTTCCCATCTTGGTTTGTACTGTTGCTGTGTAGTGTTAAGCAGCTGACATTTTAAACTCTACGAATTGCTGCACTCTCCATGTGAGTCTTGTCTATGATCGTAGGCCAGCACTTTTCAAAAGACTCAGAGTGAAACCTTTTGTGCAAGAAAAAGTTGATACAGACGTTGTGGAAAAACTCCAGAAGTTTTGTGGAAGTGTGCAATGCACAAGTCATAGAAGTCTTTGTCCTTGCCCTCCTCCCTGCTGTTCCATTTGCATCTCTAACCCTTGTGGGGCATTCCCAGCCACCCAGGAGACATGGGTGTGGCACAGAGGAAAGCCTGAGCTAGGGGAATTTTGGTGGCAGCTTTTAAGAAACTCCTTTGTGGAAAGTGCAGTAGCCCAGGAGCAAGCTGGCAGTGCCAAGCAGTGCTGAGGGCCTCACCATTACCCCTGGCCAATTCCCTGGCTGTGCTTTGCATGGGATCCTGCACACCTTCCCACGAACCAGTGCAGTGCCAAGCCCCGGGCCCTGGCTGGGTGTGGAGTGCTCAGGAGTGACCCTGGTGCAGATAAAGCTCTACAGCACAGTGCCACTGCCAGCCTGTGCCCTTTCCATCAGCTGCAGGAAACCACTGATAGCCAACCCCCCTGGCCCTGCTGCCAGGTCTGTCACAAAATGCAACCCCCATGGCCTGGCTGAGGGGGTCTGTGTCAGGACATGGGACCCCCATGGCCCAACTGAGGGGTCTGTGTTGGGACATGGGACCACCATGGCCCAACTGAGGGGTCTGTGTTGGGACATGGGACCACCATGGCCTAGCTGGGGTGTGTGTGTCAGGACATGTGATCCCCATGGCCCAACTGAGGGGTCTGTGTTGGGACATAGGACCCCCATGGCCCAGCTGAAGGGTGTGTGTTGGGACATGTGATCTTCATGGCCCAGCTGAGGGGTCTGTATCAGGACATGTGACCCCCATGGCCAAGCTGGGGGGTGTGTGCTGGGACATGGGACACCCATGGCCCACTTGAGGGGTGTGTGCTGGGACATGGGACCCCCATGGCCAAGCTGGGGGGTGTGTGCTGGGACATGGGACCCCCATGGCCCACTTGAGGGGTGTGTGCTGGGACATGGGACCCCCATAGACTAACTGAGGGGTCTGTGTCGGGACATGTGATCCCCATGGCCCAGCTGAGGGGTGTGTGTTGGGACATGGGACCCCCATGCATGCAGGTGCAGGGCCAGGTGGGTTCCTTGTGTGGCAGGTGAGCTCATGGAGCAGCTACAGTGGCACACACGCTGCTGTAAATAGGATTGTCTAGGACTGATCTCTGTTTTCTTTCTTTTTCTTTCCAAAGAAGTGGCCAAGATCAAAAGCCTTTACCCAATCAGTCAGGCTTTAATCAAATGAAGCACTTGAGCACATGCCTTACGTTAAGCACATAAGGATTATTGCTGATTTCAAGGAGATAAACACATGCTAAAGCAGGGACTCTGATCTGCTTCATGGCAACCTCACATCCCCATGTCTGCCTGTAACACAGGCTGCTTCACCCTTTTGTTTGCTTTAGAGTGAGGTGAACATGCTGTCTGATCCAAACTAAGCAGATGAAGGTATTAAAACACAAAAGACTTGTTGCTTTGAGACCATATTTAATTAAAGCACAGGTAAAATTTAAGCCAATAGAAAGGTTCTGTGTGACTTATGTGGGCTTTGTAATAGGCATCATATCATGGCATCTAAACAGACCCTTGTCTCCTCAGAACTTCTGTGATGAGTCAAAATCTGTTTTTTCACTCCTTTCATTTCAATTTGGAAGGCACTCCCAAGGACTATATGCACAGAGGGCTGACACTGTGCACACAAAAGTGTAACTTCCCCCCTTCCCACCAATGATTAGTTTAAAAATTAAATGTTTTTGAGATCTTTTGCTTAACTGGAAGTTAGTGTATATCAGAATATAGTGTTTGCATAATATTTATATAGTATTCTATGATCAAAGGTTATTACTACATGCAAGACAGATTCAGCAAACTATTTTCAGGTGAATCCTTGTTTCCACTTCGAAGTTTGTACGTTATTTTCGTGGTTGTTTTTCTGTTAATGATACAACCTGACAATGAATCCGAGCTTCTAAAAGCAGGAATAGTGAGTCTGGGAGAAGTCATAGGGTTAACATCCTAACTTAGAGTCTTGGTCTACCTTTAATTGAAGTGGGTGTCCTCAGCAAGTGGCTTCTCCCATTAGAAATTATTTTATGCCAGAAATCTATATTCTGTCATACCCAATTATGCACCCTACTAATCAACAGAGAACTTGGTAGCACCCCAACATGGAGAAGTCTGCATCTGTTCTAAATCCTGCCCTTCTAAGCAGGATTATTGCCAAGCACTGTGAAGATTGCTTAGCTGGGTACAAAAGATGCTGTACCCTAGCCAAAAGAGGAAAGTAATTCTGATTTTATTTGAATGAGCTTATTTTATTGGATAGAAAGAAGTAATTGAATTATGCACAATAAAATAAGGTTCTGTGTTTTTAAGAAAAACATCAGCAAATACTATCTCACAAAAATCTATTGAAAAAACATAATGCAAGGGTCTTTGGCAGTTCAAATATCTCAGATGTTTTTATGCTTCCTTGAAAGTACTACTAGGTGTATTTTTTGACTACAGTAGTAGCCTCCTACCTGCTCATTTATCAAACCTGTCAGGTGTTAAAATGTTTAAGCATATGCTTACTGTTAAGCACTCGAGCATTAAAACCCATCCCAACCAACTGCTTAAAGTGTTCTGTGGGACAGTCCTAGTCCTCATGCCAGGAGCACAGGAGTAAATTGTGGTTTTTTATTTATTTTTGTGACATCCTCAGTATTTCCATGTTTATAGGCCACTTTGGAGGTACCAGCTCTATCTCTGAACTGGAGAAGGTTCTGAGGAAGCCCACAAGACACCAAACAGCTTCCTGGGTGAAGAAAGATTAAATAGATCTGCACTTTTTGACTTAGAAAAGAGATGGCCATGAGAAGATGAGACAGAGGTGTGCAAAATGGAGAGGTGGGGAGGATTGTTTAAGACCTAGTAGGTGTTGTGTGAAACAACAGCAGGTTTAAAATTTAACTTCCTTGTAGAAAAAAAGCCCTTGGGTTTTTTTTTGTACCCATCATCATCACAGAATCTCAGTACACAGAACATTGTGGAGGCCAGAAATAAGAGTAATTTGACCAGGAATTCAATAATGTGAAGTGCATGTAGTCCACTGAGTGCAGCCAGATATGCAACTGCAGGTAGGACTGCCACAAATCTGTTGGCAGCACGAGGGCCTGGCTGGTCTGCAGGCACTCCTCACTGGGGTGTATCCTGTGGCCAGGCCCTCCTGCCCTGTTGGAACAACTGCAATGTGGTTTGTTTTTTGAGGGGTTTTTGTTTTGTTTTGTTTTTCCTTTCAAGACCTGGATGATCTTCCAGGCGATTTTGTGGTTCTGTGATTCTATGTTTAGTCTTCCGAATGTAGGATTTTATTTTTTTCCCATGAAAATAGCAAAGTATGACTCAGTCATCCATTCCTCCTTTCCCATGTGGTCACAGGACAGTGTTGGAGAGGCTGCTACAAGGTGGGGCTGGTGGAAACAACTTTTAGCAATTCAGCTGAGCTGTTGCTGTGCAGGCCAAACGACACCACCTTTGATGAAGGTGCCAATTGTCTCTCCCCACTGCACTGCTGGTAACAGCTCTACTGTGTTTACTGCAGCATGGGAGGCTCCTGAGTATTTTTGAAAATGAGATGTGTTTTCCAAAACAGAGGTCCTATAAATGTTGCATCTGCCTGATGTACTGTTCCTACAGGTGCCCTGTCAGTGTTTGAGCATTCCCTCTGTTCAGGAGTCCTGAGTGTGGAAGGTGGATGCTGCAGCTCACGATGGCTTTGGTTAAGCACTGAGACCACTTACAACTCCTTTGTGGTTTTACACTACCATTAACAAGTAAGTGGCTCTCTAGGCTGGCTCTGGGGCTGGGAACAGCTGTGCAGGCACAGGGGAGTGGCTCTCAGGCAGAGTTCAGCAGGGGGATGCTACACATGCAGCTGGGCAGCAGACCTTACCTGTGCCACAGTTATTCTAAGGCCCTATTCTACTTTTCCCTTTACCATCCTGAAGGGATTAAACCCAATGGAAATATTTCACATCTGAGATGCACTTTCTCATTATCGGAACAATTTGCAATAAAAAAGAAAAAAGAAAAAAATTCTTATTCCTAAGGAATAAAAAGATCCAAGTTAGAAAACTTATAAGTATGCCTCTGCTTGCAACAAAGTCCCTTCAATCTGCATTTAAATAAAGGTATTGACTATGTAAAACACAAGGCTGCCCAAGGAAGAACATAAATAGTGTTTGCCAGGCATAGTGTTTGATGTGGGCTTCCACATAAGGTATTGAAGGCACACATCGCTAAATCCTGAACCTGCCAACTCTTTCCTGTGCAGTGTCACTCCAGTCTAGTTAGAGTGTATTTAGAAAGTAGCTAAACACACTTTTGTGGAAATCATTAAATAACACAGCAATTCATACATTTGCAGCAGACAGCTCCTAATGCACATTATTAACTGAAAATAAAATCTCAGCATTTATCTTATATGTTATTTTATCCTTAAAAAAATCAGATGCCCAGTATGACTGAGAATATAATACCCTAAAGTTTAAGACTGGTTTGTAAACACAGTCTCTAGTGTCTACTATTGATCTTTTGCTATTTTAATGCATTTTTACTGACCGACATGTCCTGTGGTAAAGAATATTGCCTAAATTAGTTATCTGATTGGTTCTTTTGATTAATGATGGGACTGTGCTTCATTACACATGACAACATGATCAGAATAATCACTGCAGCCATAGAAGTTGGGACTGGCATTTTTTATTCCTTCATTTTTAAAGTTCATTTATAAAATTATTTAATGCATACGTCCTAAGTTGTAATTTATTTACATGACACTTTTTTCGATGGGAACTGTTGTACTGTGTCACAAATGGCTAAGAAAACAAGGTAAACTAGATGTACAAATCAATGTCTTCTGGCTCAAGGGGAAAAAAACATAATCAAGATTCAAGAGCTGACCTTGTCCAAAGTCCAACTTGTCACACAACAAACAGTGAGGTGCCCAACAAATCACTGGGATCAGCAGGATGTATTCAAAGGAATGTTTAAATGATGTTATTCCTTGCTGAAGTTCTTACCAAAACTTCAGAGATTGTGTGTGTCAGGGTAGAATCAGCCCAGGACTCAGAGTGCAGGGTGGGCACACTGCAGTGGGGAAATGCCTCCCCCAGCATCTGTTGAGACTCCATCAGGTGCAGCACAGCATTTCTGACATCTCTTCCTGGATGGGGCCATTCCCAAGAAACTGACCTGGAAAGCCACACGAGGCTGCAAACATGTCTGCAGGGTGAAAAGCTTTCTTCACTTAACCCCAAAGCCAATCTGAGCAAATCCTGACAACCTGCAATTGTGCACCCTTAAATTCTGCAAAATTAAACTGTGCTTTGTGTAGAGACCACGAGCAGATGTGCTGCTCAGCATCATCTTATCCCTGTGCTATCTGCCATGGTTTATAGCACCTTCACATGCGTTGAGGTTCTTGATTGCTTTTTAGTAGGTCATTCTGGGATTGATCTGTTTGAATTTATAAGGACATGCATGCCACCTTATGTCATTTTGATGAATGATTCAAAATTTTAAATGGCAATTCAACATTTAATGTTTTGAAAAATGTTTAAATGGTGTCATGCACAGAATAAATGGCAGCTTTCATTTTCTTTCTTCAAAATTCCCTGCCAGCCTGTTTACACGATGTTGACAGACATTTTAGCGTTTGCCAGAGAAATAATGTGAAGGGTTGGATACTTGCCATAAAATGGTTTCCTCTCTATGGCAAGTGTGGAAACAAATGTGTGCATGCACATTACAATTACATACACACACATATATTTTTAACATATTTAAAAAAAAAAAAAGTTTGTTTTTTTGCTATTACAACTACAGAAATGTATCTCCAAGCAGGACTAACTCCAAAAGAGGTAGGAGCTCAGAGCTGGCAGGAGCCTGAGCATGATTGACTCCTGAGTCCAGCTCACTGTGTACAATGTCACACATTCATTGCAAAGCTCAAGAATGCCCTTGCTGGTCAGCAGCTCAACAACTTGAATTTCAACTCCAAATTTTGGCAAATTTTGATGCAACAGCTAAAGAGTGCATTTGTAACCTGGATACTTCGTATGCAGGTATACTCATCTTCTAGCTGTCCCATCTTTATTAGGCTTCATCCCACTCCAAGACTTCATTGTATTGGCTCCATATAACACATTATCTGCATCTAAAAGTACAAGTCTATCCAGATTTAGGGCCCAATCCTTTACATACAAATGCTCTTTAAATGGATCTCAGCATTGCTGCAATAGATTTTCGTTCTGGGATTGCAAGGGGAAGGCTGATCTTTGTTGTGTGCAGTAAATCTGAAACTTTAATATGCCAATAATTCCATTTCCATGGAATAACTATGGATCTAGGGTGCTGCACTGAATCCATTTTAGCTTGTGTTTAGATGTTCATTTTGTGACTAATATTTGATAACTGTGGTGGCATACAAAATTTTTGTTTCCTGGGAAGGGATTGCTATTGTGTGAAATATGTCTAACCATGGCTAAACACCCTTTGACTTCTCATATAACTGGTTCCAGCTGTATAAAGGCTGTTTGGTGTTACCTTCGCATGTAGGTGACTGAAACATTAATGTTTCTTTTATGAAAGCAATTCTGACTGATGGATTGATACACAGAGTTTATGATTCTTGTACTCCAGGATTATTTTTTCACCAGCACATTAGAAATTGTGACCAGTCAATGAAATGTCAGCATTTTGGCACCTTCTGAATCAGGGCCTATCTCAAAAGCAGTTGCAAACTACTGAATGTGTCACTGAGGTTTACTATGAGAGGTACATGAAATATTAGAGGATACTGAAGGTTTCACACTGTACTTAAAAAGTAAATTTTTAATTGGCAGATGCACAAACAGAAGAGATTTATTTTTTTCCTCTTAGAATTGATGAATTTTATAGGTAGAGCATGGACCTTTATTTCCAGATAAGGAATACATGCATTTATATATTCAGAAGTTGTTGTCTATCAATACAAGCAGATAATTGGTTACCCTAGTCAAATCTCTCTGTGTGTATGTATGTGCTACTTAAAAGTTTACCAACAGACACAGTACTTTTAGGAGCTTGTTGTATGGCAGTGCAACATTTTATGCATTAGAGGATTAGAGCATGTGAAATTGATGTTGGATATGCAAGTTTTATGTTAATCTGATTAAATGAATGGAGAATTGCCCAATGCAATCAATTGAAATATTCAAAAACTTTGTGTTGAACTTGAAGAAAATTATCACCTTGAGGCTGCCAAACCCATGAAACAACTTTGCATTTGCAATAATATTTGCCTGTTTTGCATTAAAAACCGTATATATATAAAGAGTGTTTTTGTAATGAATTAAGATTAGTCCATCAAGGAGAGGCTTGTTAGAATTGGAAATGCAACAGTCTCCACAACCTAGGTATGTTAAATGTTGGATGCAGTATATTAGAGTGGTTTTACTCATACTGCATGTTTTCTTATAAAAAGAGATGCAAAGGCATCTATATTATTTTATCACTTTATTATTTGTTTATTTTCCCTAAAAATAAAATGACTTGATTTAAGTGCGTGATGCTATTTACTTGTATTTTAAAGCCTTGCATAAGATTATACAGCAGATTGAAATGCATACTTATGTCTGTTTCTTTCATTGGACAGCTATGCTAAAGCAAATAAAATCAAACACATACATTCCCTCTCAGTGGTTTACAAACTGTAAGTGATGGGAGAAAAAACCTGCAGCCATTCCACTGAATTCTATTATTGACAACAGCAGAAGTAAAAAAATTAGAAAACAAATCCCTTTTTAAATAGAATGAAGTAAAAGACCTACATTGCTTGGAGGAAATGCTAATTGAAAATACCTTGCTAATGCTAGCTAGTCACAGGAAGGAAACATTAAGTTATTATTTTTAATAATGTTTACAAGTATATCCAGCCATTTCCAGCCAGTGAAAAATGTTAGCCTTGGTAAAATGTGGCAGTGCTACTTTTCACTGGTGATGCTGCTCATCTTCTCTCTGATAGCAATCATTAATTTTATTTTTTAACCCAGTCTTCAAATGAAGACAGATGAGCAGGAGAGTTTTAAATGCAAGCTGCTTATGTTCAGAAAAATGGCTGCGAGATTACAGATCACTGTGCCTGAGCTGAGTCCAGTGACTGTTTGGAAAGGGGGAGAAAAAAACAAACAAGCATTAGGTGAGCAACAAACAGGCAGAGCCCTTGTGTGTGTGTGTGTGTGTTTGTGTATGTGTGCGTGTGTGTGCATGCTCCCACCTGTGTTTTGGGATGTGAGAGGACCACAGGGAGGGAGAGGTAAAAGAGTCCTGCACAATGGTACAGCAATCCAATTCATTTCCTAATTGCTATGGAGACCCACAGATATGATTATTGCTAATTGCTCTTGATAATTTTAATGTTACGTTTTAACATCTATTTTTCATTAGCACCAGCAGGATTGTTGGAGACCAGAGTGTGTAATGTATCACATCACTGGTAGCATCATCCTGCAGCCTTTTATTTGTCCTTCTAGCATCACCAGTGTTGTCTTTTTAGTCAAGTGTCAATGAGCACAATGTAGTTTCTTCATCTTTTAAGCTGTGATTTTTAAAACAGCTTTACCTTGGTTATTTCTTACCACAGACACACTGGATTTGTCCTCATTCTCCAATGCTCAGAAGAGCAAAGTTTTTAGACTTGGTCCTGCCCACAGTGACCTCATGACTGGTTATTTGGGTACACCTTGTCCTTTTGGAAAGGAACAGGTGACTTGGGCAGTGCATTAATAACAACAAGAGGTAGTTAAAATCTCCTCATTCAGTGTAGTAGAGAGTTGACTGTGGCTCTGCAGAGCCAGTCCCCCACTGTTGATGCATTGCCTTGGACAGACCTCCCAAACATCCTCCTTTCTGTAGCCCCACGGGTGACCAAACCACACCAGTGGGAGCTGGATGTCCCTGTGTTGCTCATGACAGAACTCCTCCGTCTTGTTGAAGGGAGATTCTTAAAATAAAAGTCCAAAACTGGTTAGATCAAGCCAGAACTTTCCTGTGAAAGGACAGAAGGGCAGATCTGGGACTTCAACTCAGCTCAGGTACAGGAGTCTGGTGCCTGCAGTCAGGGAGAGCAGTCCCTGCAGCTCCTCTAACGTGCAATTTTTGATCAGTTCTTGTAAGGAGCTCTGCTGGCTCAGAGTTTGAGCAAAGACAGCATCGAACATGCCTCCCCTATACTTCAGGGTTTTCTGCCAGCCCAACTGCTCCTGGGGAGTGACCTTGTCTCTAGGAATTAGGCCTTTCGTTACAGTCCCTTGTAAGGAGTTGAGAGAGGATTAATTGGTTTGCTCACTGCAGTTTCTGGAAGTATCTCACATTTTTCAGTGGAAGATGACTCTGGAAGTACTTTCCTACAGTGAAACAAATCCCTGCCAAAATAAAATGATGAATCCTGAATATTACTGGCAGCATTTCATGCCAATTTTTGAGCAGTTCGTTTCTATCTGCACCTCCGTTGCACACGTTTGGTGAGTTTAATGCCCAGCTGTCAGTGTTTTCCTCCTGAGCTGACCATCAGTATGGGAAGCACAGGTGCAAGTGTCCTGAGCTCCCCCAGGCCTCACATGGGAGGCATGAACTGGGCTCAGCAGAAATCCACCACCCTGTCAGGGCAGATGTGAGTCTCCATCTGAGACTGAGGGTGGCTCCTGTGAGAAAATGCTTATAGGATGAAGGAACATTTCGCAGCAAAGGTGAAATGTTGCTTAAGACTTTTTTTTCCTCTATAGTCACATCACCTGTAACTGGGAGGTCACTAAAAAATTCTTCAAGGGAAAATATTTTTTTCAAGAATTACCAGAATCACCTCATCCTTGTGGTGGGATAACATCCCCATCCACACTTGGCAGAGGATGAGCAGACATCCTGCTGACCCAGGTGAAGTTTCATTGTCCTGATCTCAAGGTGGGAGATGTTTTGCCCTTGGCAGTGAGGAGGAAAGGGGTTGCTGCCCTTCTTGGGGCCAGCATCAGCCAGAGGCAGTGTTTTGGTGTTTGCCCTTGAAAGGCTGCAACACTTGAGAGATACCTGGAAGCTTTCAGGATCTTCATGTGTTAGCTATGGGAGTGAATCAAATAACCCATAGATATTTAACTCCTGATCTAACTCTCTTTCCACTCTCAGCTGAAAGGGAGTGGTTTGGTGCAAAACCAGCCCTTGAAAGGTGAAAGCAGCTTCTGGATGATGGCAGGTCCTGGGTGGTGGTGGCAGCTCTCTTGCATTTCTCACAAGGTGAATGCAGAGGTAGAGAGAAAGTTGGAGAGTGGTGGGAGGTGTGCTGAGAGCTAACAAAGGCCTTCAAAGTAAGAGTGATGTTAGAGGGTGTCAGGAGGCAGAAGGTGCCAGCTGCCTGACAAAAGAAATATCATTACTCACTATTAAAGAACACTCCAGATGCTTGATATAGTCATGGGTGTTCTTCTGAAAATTTTTTTAGCAAAGCTCCTAGCCTGCCTACACTATTGTTTTCTGGAGTCCAGGCCAAAATCTGTGAGCTTTTGTTCAAGCAAATAGACCATGAATCTCCTGAGTAAGAACCAGTCTTACGGTCTGATGCTGCAGAGTGGTGGTTGCCTCTTCAGAAATGCTAAAATCCTCTTCACACTGTCTTATTCCTCCGGGACATCATTACTAACAGGGACAGATTGTGCAGATCCTCTCTCAGCAGTCCAGAGTGGGATGAACATTTGCTCTAGGCACTCTCCAGTGTTTCTGCATCACAGATCTCTCTCCATCTCCACTCTCTTCCGTGCCTTTATAACGAGCTAATGGACAACTGTTACTCATGCCTAGAGATGTGTCTGTATCAAGAAAAATGAAAGCATGAAAAAATGAAAAAGTTCATCTGTTAACTTTCATTGGCAGACATGTTATAGTGGATTGTACTCAAACTGCAGGACTCTTCCCAGACTTTACAAGCACAGGGGTGATTGAAACAGAATAGGAAAAAAATGGTGTTAAAACGGGACTGCTGAAATTAAACAGGTTGAAAGTTGTCTGGCAGCTCCAAATACAGCCGAGAAGTATAGCCCTAGAGTGCAGCAAATTTAATCTTTGAACAGGTTTATTGTTTTATCAGGTTTTTGTTTAAGAAGGGTTTCATTATATATAACATTGAGATAAATTTTTACATAGCAGATTTATTCAACAGGTTTATCCTTTTAACAGCCCACATTGTATTTCAGCAGTTGGTATGTAGGGTCTTATACATCAAGCAAGTTTATTACTTTATCAAGTATGAATTTTAAGAAGTTTTCCTAATAATAGAAGATGTGTGGAGATTTATAGGCAGCACATTGTTCTATTCAGTGTTTGAGCTGTTTTACCTAATGTAAGCTACATCGTAGCTACATGACAATGCTGCTCCAAATGGTGGTAATTGTGCTGTAACTCATACTATCTTCCCACCACTGTAATAGATCTCACTTTGCTGTCCCAGTGTTTTAAAAACCCTTAAAAGTCCAAGTACAACTACCCTGACTAAATTGTCTCTGTAAATTAGAAGAACAAAGTGAGGTAAAAAGCAGTATTGACATTAGTAAGTAAAAGGATTGTGCTGAGCTGTTTTGATAAAAATTCAGTACTTCTGGACTGCAGGAATTACAAATTCTCCAAAATGGGATGGAGAACTTGCTTTGGCATCTGCAGTAGGGAACTAGCTGTGTTTGGTGTCATCATAAATTTTTGATCCAAGGTTTTTCTTCCAAAAATATCCATTACTGATTATTCAATCTGGAAATCAGTTTTGGAAGTTATATCTTCCAGAGGGAATGGCATGAAAATTCAGGCAGCTGTCCCTGATTTGTGGTTCTTACTAAGCAAAGTAATTAAAGAATACTTGGGGTTTATGGCTTTTTTTAGGATTGTTTTAATCTTTCTGCTTCTGCTTGGAAGGAGAAAAGAAATATTAAAAAAAAATCCTTTGAGATGTAAAGTCAGTTCTCTATAAATGTTATTATTATTTTTGTACTTTTACAGCATGCAATTCAAATCAAGCTGTATCTCACTGATTTGTTCTAATGACAAAAGAAAGATCTATCGCAAATTTCTTCATGTTGTGAAGTAGCAATTAATTTGTAGAGCTGGTTCAGTGTTTGCTGATGAAATGTTTTCCTATAGGAAAATGCTGATTAATCAAAACTAGCCTGTTTATAGATAAAAGTTAATTTAAATTTATTTGTCTCAGAAATATTGGAGGAAATCTGAAAATTGGTTGAATGACAACCTGTATATCTATAGTTGAGGTTAAAAGGATTTTTTTTTAGAAATCTAAAGTAATTTAAACAGAAATTAAGTGCTTCAAAATGAATAGATGATTTGTTTTGTCCTGTGTCATTTTTCTTTTTATTTCACACTTTGATTCATTAAAACATTTGAGAGTTCAAGTTTTCATCATGGCTTTGGACAAGACATTTCTTGTACCTCACATTTTTACAGATGAGAGGAGTTTCCCTCCTAGCACATCGGGAGCAAAAGTATAAAAAGAGTATTCCACTGCAAAATACACTACAGATTTATATTATGATGCAAATAATCTGCATATTTAATCCTTGCCTCTAAGAGGTCCTGTTTTCCTGACACCTTTGCTCACATGAGGAGTTCAGACTCAAGAAAAGCTATTTGTGGTTATGGGGTACATCCAGTAATTTGTGCTCCATTGGCATGTTTATTTCTGAAGATATTGTCTTGCTGCTCTCATATTAAAACTTTTCTGATCAGTTGGATGCTGCCATCTAAAATGTAAAAATTACTGGACTTATTTATTTGAGAAGAGAACATTAGCCATGTTCTCTTTTAGACATGGCTATATTTGTACTTATAAAACCCTTCTTGTGAACACAGGAATTAGTACAATGTGATAGCTCTAATAAAATAGGTATACTTCTATGCAGTAATCACATAGCTCTTTTCAGTGGTTCTAGTATAGAAGTTCTTACTTTTAAAGACTAATTTGATTGACATCTACTTGATATTCTGTGATGACTTTGACATATAGTATATCTGGTTGACAGGTGCGTTGGGTGTACTCTACAGATATAGATAGACTTTAAAAATGTATTTTCTAGAGGTAATTGTATGGTTTAGATAAAATCTGCAGTTCCTCCCAATGTAACTGTTATAACTGGCAGCTCTCAGCTCATGAAATATTCTAGTTTAAGACCACTTTAAAAAAGAGACTGACACTTTGGATGAACAGATAAATTCAGTAAGAGTTTTGTCAGTGCCTTAGTGTGGCCAGGAGCTGTGGCAGATCTCCTGCTTCGAAGGGACTTGGGTAGGCAGGGGATTAGCACTTTACCTTGCTCCTGCTTCCCAAACAGTGCCAGGCTGTGCCCTGAGCTTTCCTCCTTCCCCTCCCAACTGTGTGTAACTTGTCTTCACACCACTCCCAGTGGGACATAACCACCTTTTGTTTATGTTAACTTGATTCCACTGGTATCACTGGGGTTATTTTTCACTTCAAAAACATAAGTTGGCACAATAAATAGGTCAAATTTCTGTAGCATCTTTAGTCAGGGGGTGGGAGGAAGATGTTAAAGGAAGATGTTAGGTATTTCCCTATTAAGGAGTATTTCTAAATGATGAGGTTCTTGGAGCCAGGAGTTTGATATTTGTTATGAACATTTGTTTCATGCTTCAAGAAAGGCCAGGGTACATTCATGTTAAATTGTGGGATTTCCTTCCTGAATCTCATGCTTTTAATTTAACAGGCAGGTTTGAGGATTACAAACACCGTCCTTCATTTACAAGACTGCTGACAATCCAAATCTGCTGAGTTCCAGTGTGGTGTTGATGGTGCCTTTCTGCCTGCATTGTTTCCTACTAATTGGTGTTCTTCCTCTTCCTGAATCATCATAACTACTGGTGTCTTCCTTGAAAGTTTTGATGTATCTAACGTGGTTGAGGGTCTGGCATGGTGGCTCTGAGGTGAGGCGAGGTGGTGCAAAGTTACAGCAGCACTGGCACCAGCCAGGCACTGTCTCTCCTCTGTTCCTGCACAACCTTCCTTCTCCCACACTTCTAAATTGCTCTATGGAGATGATCCATTAAGAATCACAATAAAGCATGAACGTTTGAATAACCTTTGAAATTATTGACAAATTGGCCCCAATGGACTGCCTGGGAGCCTAACATAGAAGAAAGAGATCGATGACAATGCTGCAGAGACAGGATCCAGGCTGCACAAGCAAGGGGGTATGTTATATGATTTTTTTGCATGCTGCCACTGGAGCACAAACATAGCAGGAATGATGCACTCTCAGAGTGGACCTGCTTTTCTTCTCGTGTCCTTTTAGCATGTTCACCAGGTGCCTTCTCACAGCAGGGTCTGGGTTCATCAGGAACTTTGGAAGAAGTGACAAGCTGAAGCCACCAAGGGCTATAACCCAGTGAGGACTTAACACAAGCTTGAAGCTTATGTTGTGTGAACCTGGAAACTCCAATGCACCTTCTCATCTTTGCAATTTCACCCACCATGTAAGGAATTCACTCCAAATCCTTGCGTGATTCCCTGCTGCCATCACATAGAAGCATCTATAATCTAGAACATCAATTCAGCCACAAACTGGCCTCAAATTATTTCTGGTTTTCAACTGGGGAAGAGGTAGCTTGTTCAGAATCTCAAAAGAAATCTGTTTCTTTTGAGAAAACCCAACTCACCTTTTTTAAGTCAAGTTGACGGTACTTTTCTTCCTTCTGTTCTCATGAGACCTGAGATCCTTGAGTTTAACCATTTCCATAGGAGTCCTGGCTGTTGGCAGGGGTTGGCACAAGGCCCATGTTCACATTTTTTACTCTGATTCTTCTGGGCTACCCAGGAGGTTTGAAGTCAATATGCACACACTTGAAAGGTATGTAACAAAGTTAATTTATTAATGGCTGTTACACCCCATTCTATAGGAAAATCACTGTTTAGCAGAGTTTATTCATACAGCTTAGATGTTTGGTGGACTAAAGCTCCTTTATGCCACTATTTTCTTTTACCAGATAAATGTGTCCCACCCGGGCCTGTTTGGCACAACAGTGACCTCTAAAGGCTCGTTAGATTAGTGGTGTCTCCAGAGTTATCGGGCTTTAATTCTTATTTAAAGGTAGATGTGTGGCTCTGTATCAGCTACTACCCCCTTCATGCTGAGCACATCTTTAGAAAGGTCAGCTCTTGGTAGGATCTGGATGCCTGCTTCTTTTCCCTTGTGCTGTATAAAGGCACCTGACCTTTCAGTGATCCTAATTTCTCTTCCTTTCCTCTTCCCTCCACCCTCCCTCCAGCCTACTATTCATTGAAGTGGAAAGGATTTCCACCCCTCCCCCCTTTTTTTTTCTCCAAATATTTTCTAAAATAAGTGACAAAATCCAGTGATGACACAAGTTAAAATCCAGGCTACCTTGATATTTCACCAGGAACCTCCTCTTTTCAGGACAATCCCATTGTGCCAATTTGGAGCTGTGGATATGGTTATGCTCTGTCTTGCACTGGGAGACCCTATGTTATTTTTAGTAGATGAGTGCATTTAAATGCAAGGTATGTATGTTTGGGGGGTTTTCACTTTAAAATGTGTTTTATACCAAGAAACTGGTGTTTGATTGGGCTGATTAAAGATTGTAAGAAGAAGAAGAAGGAATAAAGCCCAGGGGAAGAGGCAAGAGAGGATAATGGGTTAGTGAGGGTTGAAATAAAGCAGAGGAAGCAGAGTGTAAATATGAGCAAAGGGGCAAAGTGAGAAAGGGGACAGTGAAGGCCTGGGGGAAATAGGAAAGCCTTGAGTAATTGTAGGATTTTGAAGACAACTGCAATGGGCAGGAGGCAAAAGTTGAAGCAAAACCTGTGATCCTACCTAGACACCTTAATTATCACTGCAGCTTTGCAGCTGTGGGTTGTACATGTCTCCTGTTCAATTGACTGGCTGTCCCTTTCCCCAAACCACTTTACCTCTGTTTCTAAAGGGGAAGTTTTCTAGTTTAACAGTTGTATTTTTTTTAATTGAAAAGTGACATGGTTTTGGCAAACTTGTTTTCTGTCAGCAAGAAGCTGGTTAGCTCTTTGGTTGGTTCCACTTCCCTGGGAATTATCACTAATTGATTTTTTTTTTTTTTTTTGTTCAAATCACTGCACTCCAGGGACTTGTCTTTCTTGCTAAAATAAGACTAAAACCAACTACAGTTGGAGGTGGTATCCCTGCCTGGGCTGTTCAATTCGTAGACTTTTATCATGAACATCTTTGCCCTTTTTGTATGGTCCTGATGGCATTCTTTGCTTGAGAGCTTTTCTCCCAAAGGGTTGGTCTCTCCCACTCATTGTAGCTGGGGATTTGCTGCTTGTTTTTCTATGGAGCTGGGTTCATCTGGGATTAATAAAAAGGTCTTTTAATTCAGTTTGGCCAACTCCAGCATAGAATGATTGAGAGAAGCACATTATAGATAAAATTATTTTGTTTTGGACCTCACAAGAGCACCCTTTTGCCCAGGTTTGGGACTCAGAACAATGAGATTCTTCTGGAGATTTATCACGTGCCTGGTGACAAGGAGCTGGAAAATTATCTAATATTACTCAAAAGGAGTGCACAATGCATGCAAAGCTGTTCAGAAACAATATTAGCCAGAGTCATTATTAAAAACCTTCTAGAATTCAAAGTGTGACTGTAGACAAAAACTTAGCTTGAGGGGATGGGAAGGAAATGAAACACCCTGTGCTTTAAAGGACTCATACGAAAACGTTGTGAAGGAGAACTAGCTCCAGTTTAGAGGAATAAAACCAACGGCTGAGAGATCTGAGGAAGACGATGCTGTTCGAATTGCTGAGCAGAGCATGTCTGGGTCTGAGGAGTGGGTTCACCTCCTGGCCATCCCCAGAGAGAGGCACAAACCCCCCAGGAGCACCGAGGGTCCCCCTCTGTGGTGGCAAGTGTGTGTGTAGCCCAATGCAGAGTGAGCCCAGGTTGGTTGTGAAGCTGGCACAGGAGAGCCTGGAGTGAAGCTGGGGGGGCCATCCCCTGTCAGGGCTTGGGAGGGGTGGGTTTGCCTCTGCTTGATTAGCACTGCCTGTGACCAGGGGCACTTCGGATGTATCTCACTCTGTTTATGTTTTTGGTTCTTATAATGAAAATGAGATCCCTCGTGTAGCCCTCTGCCATTTTGCACGTCAAACTGAAAGTATATATGCTCGTTGTGGGTATTAGTGTCTCAGCTTAATGACAGAAGCCTCGGACAAATAAATCCGTGTGCCATGGAGGATTTTCCTAATGAAACTGAAGTACAATACTGTTTACATAATGTCCTTTAGACTCTATTCAAAACAGCAAATGCTGGACGTCGCTGTTATCCACCGACACCAGCTAATACAGGCAGAAATGAAAATGTAATGCAAAGTGGCAGCTCCTTTTAACTTTTCTCCAAGTCTCTCTGTAGTGGCTCTGAGCATGCCCTCTGAACTTTTCCCCTCCTGGGTACTGGGGTTTTTATATGTTGGTTTTTGGTTGGCTTTTTTTTTTTTTTTTTCCTTTAATATATTGACATTCCAGCCCTTGGAACAAGGTCTTCACTCCTTTTCTCATTTCGAGATCTTGTTTTGGGAGAGCTCTAACACCTGTCCACTGATCGCCTGCCAGTCTGCATCTGTGCCCAGCTGACAGAGCTGTCTGCTTTGACTAATGATGTGATTGATGGACAAAATAAGGAAGAACACACAAAAAAACATTTCTGTCTGGTCTGGTGTGTCAGCAAGCCTTCATCAAGTGGCTGCTGAAGGTATATTTTGCTGCATGCCTCATTACACAGTAATGGCATTCCCAGGCAAAGCTGTTTCTTTTCATGACACAAGACAGCAGGCAGCTTTATGGACTCTGGGCCTATCGAGCCTGGAGGAGAGAAGCACTAAAGAGTGGTCATTTCCAAAAGTGCCTCAAGTTGCTTTTTTGTTGTCATGAATTTAATATGAATCAACACAATATGAAATGAGCATGAGGAATTTTAGTGACTAGTCATTTTTTAAGACTGCTGTCTAAACAGCCATCAAGGAAAAAAACCCAAACATTTTCTTCTACCAAACCTGTTGCAAAAAGAAGTCATCTGTCAATTTTATTACATTAAAAAAGTACACAGAGGTGTATAGTCCAAACAAATGCCTGCTTCAGTGCTAAACATGTGGAAAACACCACACATGTAAAATAAAAAAAAAAAAAAAAGGCAAGTGACTGGCAGAGTGAATGGAGTATTTAATAACTGAGGTTTAAATGGCTGTGTGTTCGAAGAAGGCTCTTGTGCAGTTCATATATCACGTTAGGGACTGCCTGCTCCAGGAAACACAACAATTAAGTGATAGTCATTAGGAACAGGGTATGGGGCTGTGGAAGGGTGGCCACAAAAGCCCCAGCACACCTTTTGCTGCAGCGAGGGAGGGGCAGGACTGATCCAAGGAGAGAGGGAAAGAGGTGGGAGGTTCCTCCCCTGCACACAGCATCAGCCTCCATTTTCCCCCTCTGCTCAAAGTTCTGCTATTCAATTCTATCCTCCATCCTTCCCATAGCTGCAGTGTCTCCCCTCTTCTTACTTCCCATGGACTTTTTGCATTTTGAAATACTTAATTTCATCCATTAAAAGAACCAGAAAATTAGTTATGCTTGTTCACAAAAAAATTTGGGATTGTTTTCCTGTTCCTAATACAAGAGGTCTTTTACCATGGGCTGTTTGGGATAATTTGTGAATTTAATGAGTTGTGATTAGTTAAGAAATTGTTCTTCATGTAATAAATACTACACACTAAATTAAAAAATGTACATGAGTTCTTTATACCCACTTAAAGAGAGAAAAACATCGATGTAAATTCTTGTTATGACAAATGTAAAAGATAATCTTTTAAAGTGCATTTAATTTACTGTAATAGTAAGAACCACTTTATCGATGCCTAAGAGTACAGAAAAAATGAATACAGGATAATTCAAAGCAAATAAATAGCACGATTAAATTCAGTATGGCACTTACTTACAGACACAATCACGTTACCCTTGCATACCAGTTGAAAGAATAATAACAGAATAGCATTTTTTGATTCAAGAATAAAAGGCTTTTGCATAGATGTGAATAACTAGGCAGGCTGTTAACCTGCTTTCTCTAGTCTTGGTACTAAATAAGGCAAATCTAGGCTCAAGGGAAGAAGAAATTCTGTTGATTGAAAAGTTTAAACAAAGCAATTATTTTATCAAGTGTAGTAGGGGAGCTAAGTACCACGAAATATCAAACACCTGCAGGTTTCCAAGAAGTTCTCTGCTGAAAACCAGAAGCAGCTGGGTGGAGGAGAGACCATTTTATCAGTAACCAATGGGTTTCTGTGCTCCACTGACCTTGAAGTCAATACCAGTGCCAAGAGCTCACTGTCTGCTGTTTCTTCTTGCGTTATTGGTTTGAGAACCATAAAAATGTCAGAAATTTACTATAAATCACAATTCAGTGGGGTTTTGTTGTCTTGGTTGCTTTTTT
>VZRH01007799.1:665737-685765 GCA_013397555.1 Urocynchramus pylzowi
TTTTTTTGCTTTAGCTGAGCCTGACCATATTCATTTGTGAATTGAGGGCAAGTAGTTAGCAGAATGTATCTCACTGCCTTTTCCAGGGAGCTTTGCTGTATCTCTAACAGGCAGTTTTGTGTTTCTATGCTAATTTGGCAATGCTGGTGGGTGGGGCTGGGTGGGGGCAGCTGGTGGGAGCTGTGGGGCTCCTGCAGTGGGCTGTGGTGTGAGCCCAGACAGGACAAATGGTTGTTTTCTTATCTCCCTTGCTGCTTTTTTTTTAATCACTCGGATTCAGTTTCTGCTTTGGTAAGGTAGACATTCCATTTTTTTGGCCTGTTTTCCCTGAAGTTGTTGTGTGTGTCAAATTTGTCATGGTTTAATGGCTTACTGTATTTCCCTGCACTGGAACCACTAAACACATTTTCATTTAAGTTGGGATCTTTAAAGAATGATCATCTTATCCATCTGTTCAGAAAGCACGAAGACACAAATCTGGGTCAGAAAAGAGACTTGGAAAAATCCCCTGTACTCAATCAGTTTCTGGCAAGTGAATTTGTCTCATGACTTCAGGAGCTGGTGGAAAAAGAGAGAATTTAGC
Source organism: Urocynchramus pylzowi (assembly GCA_013397555.1). Classification (NCBI taxonomy): domain Eukaryota; kingdom Metazoa; phylum Chordata; class Aves; order Passeriformes; family Fringillidae; genus Urocynchramus; species Urocynchramus pylzowi. The sequence continues at coordinate 666,321 of VZRH01007799.1, forward strand.
TGCAAAAATATTGTTATCAGCTCTTTGCTTGGAGCCATGGCAAACAGGTTTCCAGTTTTGTAGATGGTAGCAGAGAAACTCAAAAGGATATTTAACCTTAGGTTATTTTCTTTAATCTTAGAAGAAGCAGCCACCCGTTAACATGCCTATATATATATATATATATATGTTTATATATAGGAACATACAATCTTTTCTTTCCTAATCAGGCATGTGTATCTCCCTTGATTGATTTTTCTTTTTCCTAAATCTTTAATAATTTTTCTTCATGGTTTCTGCATCCTGTCCAGGCTTTTCTCTCTGTTCTCTGTACGTGATACAGTAGTTAAAGGCTATGGCTCTAGAAGAAATCTGCTTATTTCTTCATTGTTTCTGGCAGGGGGGAAAAGCCTCTGAAGATCAGATGGCTTAATTAAGTGTCATTTGGATTGGAGGACAGGGGGGCAGGGAGTACATTTGAGCTATTGGAACTATTTTATGAGAATGTATTTGTATAGGGATCATCTGTACATGAAGAAAAGCAGGTTTTGTCCTTGCCTGCTTTTTGAACCCGGTTCCTGGGAGTGGAATCCATAGTTCATTGAATGTTTGAACTACAGATTCAATTTTTTCTAGGATGAGCACCTTACTCCAATGGAGTTCCTAGTGATTGAAAATGGGGATTTGACAGGTGCAAGGCTTTTGAGTGGTGTGGTGTTGGCCTGTGCTGCTGAGGTTGAGCTGTGCTCCTTGCTCCTACTGGAATCACCAGGAACCAGTGAACCCATCCCAGAACACCTGGCCCTCTTGGGAAAAGCTTTTGGTTCTGCAAAGTTGCTATTGATGTTTGCAATAGTTGGTTCTGTTGAAGGCATTGTGAGGTCCTCTCAATTGTTATTTATCAATATTGGTTGTTACTGATATCATTTGTTCATATTAATTAGCACAAAGGAGCAGGATTGAAAAGACAAAGGCTGTGTGCAATTCTTGCTGGGGAAGGGAGTGAGATGGTCCTGCACAACCAGGATGGAGTTGTTCTTTGTTGGTAGTGAGGAGCTCTGTTTCCTTTGAAGAGATGACACGCCAGGTCCTGGGGAGGCATTTGGCTCAGGCCACGCTTTCCCTGCTCCTTTCTCCCTGCTCACTTTGGGTGTGGTCCTGCAGTGTCCCCTTTGAAACACAGAGAAAAGCATTTTCTGGGAACCACCAGCCCTGCCTTTGCGTGGCAAACAATGGTGGCAGCAAGGCTGGCACACACAGCACTGGTGATGGTCCTGTTCTGGGAAAAAGCCACAAAAAAATATTCAATAAACCATGGATTGCAGGACCAGAATGCTGCAGACTCATCAAAGCCTGGAAAGTTTAATGGAAAATCTTACATTCTTGTTGATTATTAACATGAGGACATTTTTCCACTTAAAAAGGAGAAAAACTAATTATTAGTTCTTGAGTGCTCTGTGACCACTGATCTTTATAGAGTGCTATGATGACTGGAGCTGTGTGAATAACTGATGTTTCCATTCCTTGGCAATACTAAATGTGGATAAATAGTTCAGTCAAATGATTTTTTTTTTTCTTCTGCTTCTTGACTGTTGACTTTTATTTCTTTTTGTAGCTTTCAAAACAGAATGGAAGAAAATGTCAAAGAATACTTCAGTTTAAAATGCTTCGGTATTTTCAGATTTTTATTTTTTAGTGTTGCTGTGCTCTTAGCAATGCAAATGGTGCAGTGAAGTGGAAGTAAATTTATAGCTGTTTTCCTGTTTTCATATTTGGTTTTGGTTTTGTTTGGTTTTGCTGGATTTTTTTTAACTTGAGAGGCGGATTTTCATAGAGTAATTTGGCTTCTATTTAGTGACAGTACCTTGCATATGGAAATCCCTAAGATGTGAGATTAAGAACCTATCAGCTAAAGGCAATAAAATCAATTTTGAGCTTCTGGTATCCACAAGAGGGGAAGAATTCTGCTCCTTGTTAGCACCTCCCTCAGGTTGTAAGGCTGATTGGGAGTTTAAGAGCCCCATACAGTGACCCCTCAGACCAAGCTGCTGAAGGCTGCTGTGTGTATTTGTGGGTGAGGAGAGATCCTCAGCCACCACAGACGTTTTCTCCTCATTTATTCTTCATTTTTTTTTGTCCCTGCAGAGTTTTGGATGTGGGTCAATACATCCAAAGCAGACAGCTCCAGTGCATTTTGACCACAACTTTGGCCCTTAAAGGTATCCAGCAAGGGGCAGAGGGGAGGAGCTGTGCTGTCCGTCGGTTCAGAATCTGCTAGTGTGAAATGCACAGTGAATATACACACTACTGTATTAAATGTTATGTGTATATGTAATACATTAGAAGAATGCTGTGTGTAATGCAGCCACCATATGCCATATAAAATAAAAATGAAGAGGGTATATGAGCAAATACCGTAGAGCATATGGCAATATGAATATTAACCTCAATCTATAAATAGCTTCTGAAGTATCTGTTTTAAAACAGGGAAAGAAACTTAACATAATAGCCATTGAGGAGAAATTGGGCGTCTTTTAAAGTTCTTGATGTCAAGGAGGCAAAATACCATTTCAATACTTAGATTTAATATGTACTTCCCACAAAAATAAATCATGTAATATTTTCATGGCAGGCATAGAATTTTATGATTTTTATGACGATCATGGAATTGGGATTCATATTTTATAGACAGCACTAATAACAAAGAAAATGCATGTGAGAAAAGGTCTTAAGGAAGGAGGAATGGCAGTGAAGTCACAGAAAGGAATAGAAAACTTAGAGTAATTAGGCATTTTTTATGGGTTTGGGTTTTGTATTCAGAATAGCTTTTGGTACATTCACAAGACAGGCACATTGATTTTAAATGTTTAAAATGGAGAACAATAAATTTCCCAGTTTCCGACTGCAGTCACAGTAAGATTGAACTAATTGCTTTGGAGGTAATTTAACGTGTGTTTGATCTTAAGGCTGGTTTTGTTTATAGATGGGGTTCGTACCTGCTGACCATTAACCAGAGACAGATGCTCTTGCCCCCTGATCTCCTGAAAGACAGAAGGGTGTAACACACTTGGGTCACTACAGTTTGCTCGTTGCATTCCCTATCAGTGAATGTTCCAAAACCTAATCTCGTGTGGAGAGACTCTTGTTAACGATGCCTTGTCAGCCAGCATTACCCCAAGGAAAACAGGGTTTCCTGCTATGTGGGATGCTTTGAAGGGAGGGCAGAGAGCACTATGAATTTATGCCCTAAGCAAAATTAAAAGATGAACCTTGATTATCTTGAGCCTCCCTGGCATATGGGGCAGCCTTAGAACAGGGACAACAGACAACAGTTTTACCAAGCAGCTTAATTGGGATATTCTGCCAGGACAATGTGGGGACTTGGATTCGATGCCCACCTTTGCTTATCAGGGGACTTTTAACTTGGGTTTCCTGCTTCCCTAGATATGCAGTACAGATTTAGTTGCACTGGGGTACCACAAGGGAAATGTTCCCTATCTTTCATATGGAAACTGCTTCAGTGTTCACCCAGGCTTAGGTTCCATTCTGTTTACTGTATTTTGCTTTCTTTGCGAGTGGTGCTGCCATGTGAATACGAGTCTGGCTGGCTCTGGCTTCCCAAAGGGTGACTCCAGTCCTCGTGGGCAATTTTCAGCTTAATTAATTCTCATTTGAGTAGAGGGTCCCAGCTAGCTGGAGGAAAAGCAGGCTGTAAGGAGACGGGAAACTGCTTGGGGAAGAAGGGGGAACAGTGCAGTAGGAAGAGAGGGAAATCTGTTTCTGTTACAGAAGACATGAGGTGCTCAGGAAGGAAGGCCCTGGCTGTGGGAGTATTCAGCTTCTGCCTTGAAGCAGCCAAGCTGCAGTGCCTGCCAAGAAAATGAAAAAGGATATTTTCTTTTACCAGGAATTAGCCCAGTCCGTGTTTTCATTGCTGAGGGGGCACAGGATAATGCTGCTATCAGCTTCGTTATTTACTTCATCTCTGGCTCACTCAGCAGCTGCTTCCTTGAATCAACATGTCCCTACCAAATTATGGTAAGGTTTTTTTACTTAATTTCTGGAACAAGCCAAAAGTCTTTTAAGACAAGGAATGGATTGCTAGGACAGACTGATTTGGGGCCTGTTTTAACAGTATTTCATAGAATAGAAACCTTGAGGGATGACCCTTTGATGTTCTAAAGACCAGGCTGTATGCAGAGGGCTCAGTCCATGCCCCTGTCTTGGGATGTAGCACTAAGAAATACAGTCATGTTATTGATGTAGTACTTTCTCACAGAATTTGTAGGAATTTATCCTAGGAAACTTTCCAGGCCTCACCTAACAGGAAAAATTTTAAAAGCAGCAGCTCCTTCCCTTCATCCTGATGAAAGACCAGCAAAGGCAAATACTGGGAGCACTGGTAGCAGCGGGCAACATTTCTGCTGTAAGTATTTCTATTTCTACCACCTTACCTCAGGTGTCTGGACTGGTACTGGCCTTAGGCATGGAAAATATGCTCTGTGAGGGTGAATTACAGCATCACCTGTTCACAAACCATATTGCAAATGCAGAGGGGCAGGTGCCAAAGTGCAGCTTGTGCTTTATCACGTAGTCTTGTGCATGTGCTTTCGCTGCTGTCAGTGCCTGGGGTTTGTTACCTGTGCACTAAAGACCTGAGGGTTGAGAATCAGGTTGTCCCAACTCTAGATTTTCCTGGGAATTTGAACTGTGGTCTCTAGAACATGAGAGGCCAAAGGTAGATGCAGACTGGTTTTTTCTGGTTTTTTTTTTTTTAGAGATTAGTAACAGCCCTGCACTAACCTGAGCCACCCACTGCCACAGGTCAACCTTTTAGAGGAGAAACCAACTTGCAGGGTGACCCTGCAGCTGGCTGCTCACCGGGCAGGAGTTACCCCTAAAAACCTTGTGATACTCTGGCATTGCTGATTTTCCATATTATTAGGACATGACGGTCCCAAAAGACTTGTATATATAGGTTTGACTTCTTTAAATGCACATTGATCTGATTGAGCTGGTAGCATGCTCTGACAGTGTGTCTGTCACACTTCCCCTCAGCTACTCAATTCACTGGGGTCTGCTGGTAGGGTATTTCATGTCATATTCTGTAGTATCTGCCTGGAAATAAGGAAAGAGCTCCACAAGATATCTGTATTTTACCTTTACCTTCTAACTTATTTTTTAGCTCTAAGTGGGTTGCTTTGGTCCAGCCATGTTTTGCTTTCCACCAGGTTAATAACAGTTAGCAGAAATAATACAGCAGAGCAGCTTTCTCATAGCACTTGTCATTACTAGCAAGCATAGTAAAGAAAAATAATTGACTAGCAAAAGGTTTGATAACTCAGAGTTTTATGTTTCTCAGAAATGACTCATTCCCATATGCATCCTCCAAACTGCATTCTGCACGCTGAACTCGCCATAACCTGCTCTTAGAGAGGCTCTTCTCTCACATTCCCATTTTGGCATTAGAAGCAATAAAAGTAACAGCAGCTTTGAAGAGCATGTAAATGTATAATGGCTTTCCAAAGCGGATTGATAATTACTTATTGCACTAAATAATCCTAGAAGTGTGTTAGAGGAGGAATGTGAGAAGAACGAATGAACTTACATAAGTAGAGAAATCTATGCATCCCTTCTGCTGTCTGATTCATTTAAACAGTCTTATTACAGTATCAGTGTGGAGGGGAGATAATGAAGGCTGTCTTATGTTGTTATATCTTTTTTCCAGCTTGTTTTATTTTAAGAAATGCAATGGTAGCTCTGGGTGGAGCTTGCAGTCACCACTGCCACTAGAATGTAGCATTTACTTCACTCTGCATAATGTGGGGCATACAGCAAACATGCTAAATGTAAAAAGTTTAATTCTTGTGCAGTAATTATTTAGTATCTTGATGGTAATGGAGTTTTGTTATTTTGAAAATTATTTCCTTTTGTAGATTTTTTAAAAAAAATAAGCTTTCAGCTGGCACCAAGTAGATTAATTTGACCTTTTTAAAGCTAATTTCCAAGAATTACCTCCTCTTTTAAGCTAAATTATTTTGTAAATAAAAAGGTGTGACACAAGAGCATAGGAAGCAATTGAGCTTTATTCATCAATGGCTGTCTCTTGAAATCAGTCAGCACAGCAGAGCTCAATACTTCTGTGAGAGGACAGCTAGTAACATGTTGCTGGCTACTTTTTTTCTTTGTTCTCCTTTTTTTTTTTTTATTTAATACTTTTTGGAAGTTGACTTTTCTGCAGGTAGCTTTTAATTTAGTGGGTAAGAAATAACACTTGTTCTTTATATATTCACAGTGAATATGAGTTTCATTCTTATGGTATGAAGGACTTGTTTTGGTATCTGCTGCAGGGATACTGGGAAAGTGGAATTTTTAGAGGTGCTGAATGACACATGAAAAGAGGTAGCTCGGGTTGCATCCAGCTGAAATTCAAGTCTTCAAACTGATGCAGCTGCAAACATCCATTTAAACGTTCAACTGAGTTGTGAGTAATTTAAAACTAATTGTTACTTGAGATGTACACAGAGTGGCACTGAGAATGTGTCCTTCCCCCCTTCTGATGGTTTGGTTTGAGCTGAATTTTCATGGGCTCTGCCCTGTGCTTGGCCACCAGGCCCCCCTGGCTGCCAGCAATGGGGCCACCAAGGGCTTGAGCAGCAGCTATTTCTGAAGCTGTGCCGTGGTGGAGAACAAGGCCTGGATGCTGCAGAGGGGGAAAGTGCACGTCTCTTTTTCAATGTAATTTATTTTTATTTCCATCTGTGATCACAATTCTTGCCCTTGATGAAATCTTGGGACCGGGAACCTTATCCCTGGTGTAGGTGAAAGATGATGCAATGCTGACACCGTTTGTGCCTCCTCGTGTTCCCGTGTCCCACCTTCAACTCTGGCAGAGGGGTTACTGTGCCAGGCATCTGCAGGAATATTCACTTCATTTAACCAGTTAAGGGAGCAATGATTTTGCAGCTGATATTTCAAATCTCATCTATCTGTCCACTCTCACTGAGGAGGATTAAAAAGACTACTTACTTGTCACAGAATCCATGACAAATTCATTGATATTGAATATATTTCAATTAGCAAAATTAACTGGAAATATTTAACATTAATTGGTCAGTGGTTTGTTTGGTTTTTTGGTTTTTTTTTTGTTTTTAAATGCCTACGTCTCCCTTCTGGAAAAGAACATTTGTTTCCCTAACAAAAATTCCATGGGAAATGTTTGGAAATATTTTAGGGCTAAAATCCTTGGAAGAAATCAGCTAGAATTACACCTTCTCTGCGAAATAGCAGCAATTAGGACAGACGCCCTCCTCTAACTCTGAGCCAGGCAGCTTGGGTGACAAATATGTCAAATTAATACATCACCAGGTATGAAAGCGCAGTTAGAATTTGACTGAGGTACTTCCAGCCTGAAAAAGAGAACGATTTATCAATGCAAACTTAATAACATCTATTTGAATCTAACTAAAAATCAATATTTCATTACCAAATTGTTAGTGAGAATGAAGAAAAATTGCGGAAGTCGGGCAGTTTGGTGGAAGAGAAGCATCAGGAGTTCAATGCGAAGACGGGATGATTCATGAGGCCAAACTGGTGGAAGGGTGAAGGAGGACGAATGCAGAAAACTTGGAGGGCCCTCTCTCTGGTGACCTTGGCAGCAAAAGGGAAAAAAAATACCAGAAAATGAAAGTGACTGTCAACTCCCAACAGGGATGGATCACACCATAAATCAAGCATAGCCCTGAGAGAGAAGAGAGGGGCTTAGGGTGGGGGTCGAGCGCAGCAGAGGAAACCGCTGGGCAGTTTAACTCTTTGAACCTTGGATGCCTTTTATTTGTAGTTTAGCAAGTTGGTAAAACATATGTGAATCCCTTCCCTTTGCAGTGGTTTACATAAAAGTGTGTCAGGGGCAGATAGATGGTGAAACATTGCTTTCCATTGGCTGGGATTTAGAGTACAGTACCAATAAGTATTTCCTTCAGCCCAGGAAAAGAGAAAAATGAGAGACGGAGGCTCCTGTGACACATAACTAAATCAGTTATTTATTATTAGGTTGGGAGGCCTAATCCGGGAGAGACTTTTGGGTGATTTGCAGGGGAAAAAAATATAGATTTAAGGACATTAGTATTTCTATTACTGAAATAATCTATTGATCCAAACAGCAAGCAAAAAAAAATCACTCCTTCAAGCCTGAAATACAAAGGAAACGGAAGGTCTCTTGGCTTTTTTTGACTTTTAATATTTGTTTAGTTCTTGAAATCTGTTCTCTGACAGAAGTGAAGGAGGTGACTACCACAGAGGGGGAGGTGACTGCCACAGAGGGGCTTGTAACTGTCATCTGACAGGGCTGGAAGGGGATTTGCAGGAAATGTGAATATTACCTCTCTCAGTCAGAATTAAAACAGTGTCTGAGCACTTTATTTGCTAAAGAGAGGTACAGAGTATTCCTTCCTGCTTTTCACAGAGACTATTTTTTTACCCTTTGTCCTGATACATTTTAAGGCTGTTTTTCCTGGTTTTTTTCCATCACAATAAGAAACCTGTGTTTTCTTTGAGACCCAAATGGATGTGTATTTATACCATCCATGAACAGTGAGCACCTTTCATTTCCAGTTGTAAAAAAAGACTGACAGCAGAGCATCTGGAGTCCTGCTGTAGTGGGAGGCAAGCCCTGTGCTCATCCACAGGTTTCCATGAAGACAAGTGCAGCCTGTTCTGATCCATGCTGCCAGGAAAGGTCACTATGGTTGTTGCATTTGACTTCTGCCTTTCTGAATATTGAGAAATAACAATGCTAGAGGCATTAAAAATCCACCTTGGGAATTCCATGCTGGAATGTTCCAGTGCTGGGCCTCCTGCTGCAGTCCAGAGACTGGGGCCACATCTTTGGAAGCAGCATGAGGGAGTAGTTGATGTGTTTCCACACCCCTTACAGTGGCCTTCACCAGGGGTATGGCACAGTTTTCCGTCCCCTGGGGAGAAGGCAAAGGAGGCAGCTGGCTGCCAAGCTCTTAAGGCTTGAAGATGGTGGGAAGATGCAATGAGATGTGAATGGTTGGTTGAGGGAGAGGGACTGGTGTGCTGTGTGCTGTGCTGAATAGCTCCCATTTCCAAAGAGGAGGAGAGTCCAGGATCTGTGACACTACACTATATTAGGCCAGTGAAATTCAGGCTTTCTTGTACCTGGGGCATCCTTTGGCCCACCTTTGTATGGAGTGAGCCTGAAAATTAACATTTTGGACTTAGTTTTGAACCAACTTGCTGCTCTGTCTTGAGGCATTTTCCTGCCTGGTGCTGACCACAAGAGGGGATGGTGTCTGGCACTGTGCAGATATGGGGCACCAGGCGTGGGCTGGCACCTCCACCAGCACTCCCAAGGTCACCTCTGCCCAGGAAGCCATCACAGACTGGATTCTGGGAGCAGCCTGATGCTCTGAATTAGTAAGTAAGAAATTGCTTGCTGCAATTTCCCAACACACAGGTCATGCTGACAAGGTACATGGCACTCTAGGAGATGCTCCCAAGGACGTGGGTACAAAGAAAGTGTCCAGAGAATTCAGAGGGCTCCTGAGATTTTGTTAGCAGGTTGGTCCTGAGAGGTAAATCAGCTACCAGGAGGAGAGCAGACAAGGGGCAGCGGTGGGGTTCAGAAAACAGGGCACAGTATGTAGAGATCCTTACATGCCTGGCAGTTCACTTCTGGTACTGCTTTTTTATCTAAATATAGGGCTCATCTCAAAGCCTCACATGAGAAGTTGCAGATCTAATCAAGGTCAGAAGAACATTAAAAAAAATTGGAACAGGAAAAGGCCATCAGGACCAATGTTTCTGTTCCTTTTTTCCTCCTGTCTTAGCTCTGGATCTTGGCTCTAATTGCCATTTATTTTTTATTGCTCTCACTATACTTCTCATATAATGTTTATATTAATGGGCAGGGGGAGGGGGGAAGTGAAGAAACACCAGGAAATGGAGTGCAATTGGAGTATGTGAGATGTGGCTTTTGTCTTCTTTATCACTGTTTTCTTGTAGTACTTCCAGCTCAGATATTAATTTATCATTGAGAGTGCTGCAGAAGTGTGGTCCCTTGTATTTTATTGAAGGCTTGATCTAAATTCCAGATGGTCACCATGTGATCAAACCAGCCCTGGGCAAATAGGATATTTCTTTGTGTCTATATTTGATTTCTTTGCCAAATTCATACCTATCTAATCTTCTGCCCATGAGCCTGCATTCATTCATTCATTCTTTAAAGAAGTGTGCAACAGCTCCACCTCCTCATGGGTTAGAGACAATGAGGGTGATTGCAAATATTCCACATCTAAACGCAGTTAAAATGTGATGCTGTTGCAGGCAAATAATAGCTTTTCACGTCACAAAAATGTCTAGCCAAAGTTTGCAACAGACAAATAATTCCTCTCCTCAAAGAATGAAGGGTTCTCAGAAAATATGCAGTGGGGGACGTGGGTGTATTGACACGATGCTGCTGCAGGAAAGTGCTTTGATTTTGGGGATGCGAGATGCTCTGAAATATTACTCGGGAAAATCCACAGAGCCCTTCTGCTTGTGGAGTCCCTGCTTTACTGTAGGAGTTTAATAGATGTGAATGAGAGACTGTCTGTACCGAGCAGGTTCTTTCTTAAAAAGAAAGGCAAATTTCAGATTATAACAAAATATACTTCAGAACACAGAAGTAACAATATAAAAACCTTCTTAATCATGATATGATTAAAGGATTTTTAAAATCTGCTTTGTAGTCACATTTCCATTTCCTGATAAATTCCATACTTTCTTTCAAATCACTTCTCATCATAATAATATGAACTGTAAAAAATCCTTCCATTTCTGCAGCGTGCTACGAAAAAAATGGGGGTGGAAAGGAGAGAATTAAGAAGGCTCCAAGTTTTATCATTCTGTTCATAAAGCAGCACAGCAACCATAACTGCAGCACAGAAAAGAAACAGATACTGTAATGTCTGAGGTATTCTGTGCCATAAACTCCCATAATAGAAACAGATGGCAAAAACGCGTTGGAAGTAGGGGAAGTACTGTACATGCAGCTCTACCCTAACATATGAAGAGATTCAGGCCTGACACGTAAAGGAATACGCCTGGAGCTCTGCCAGCGCTACTGTGTGGTGCAGCAGTTGGTGCTGGAGAGGAGAGAACCTGCGAGTTTGGGGTTGGGGCTCCGTGGCAGCTCAGCAGCAGGACTTCTTCCTGTGCTTCAGCGGGTGTGGAGTTCTGGCTGGGACAGCAGAGGAGGGTGGGAACCCCTGTGGGGTGTCACTGGGAGCTCCCCCCAGGGCCCCTGGCGCTGTGGCAGCTTGGGCATGCTGCACAGAGCTGTGTGCCAGGTAGTGCTCTGCTGCCTCTTTCTCTCTCTGCCTCATCTTTTCTGCTGAGCAGAGGTCTTGGTATCTGAAGAGAGCCAAGCAAAGTTGTGTGGTGGGTATCATACGTGCAGTGAAAATGGTAAAACAATTTTATTCATTCCTGGCATCTCGCTGAGGAAACCTCACTTGTTTCATCCGGCGTTGTTTCACTGGTCCTGCTATGAGTGAAAGGAAATATAATGTGTGCATTGCACTAGAGGGGGAGCTGAAGGTCAGGAGTGAAATATGGCTTTCTGCTGCACTTGGTCTCAGTCTGAATGTTACCTACATTATCATCAGAGCTTACTGTCATAATGGGGAGACCTTGTCACAGGAAGGAGGTCACCTAGAAACAGGAAGAAAAATTGGGGGGGAAATACTAAATAAGATAAACTAAAAAGAAGACCAGTAGGGTACCCAAACTTCCTTTATGTATTTTTGAGAGCAGTAAATTATCTGCAAAAGGCACTCTTGTCCTCCAGCACCTGAAATCCCACTGTTGTCCTGGGCTTGAAGTGCCATTCTCCAAACTTCCTTGAGTTTTGTTATCAGCATCTTTCCGACAGGGAGTCCAGCTTTGGCCTCTGTGCTTTTGTGATGGGTTGGGTTTAAAAACTCCAGTTACATTTCAGGGCAGTCACCTTTAAAATACTCATGCAAAAAGGGCATAAATCAGGTTTTCATTAGAAAACAGATCATGGTAAAGAAACTTCACTATTCTCTGTTGCCTAAGACTGCAGTCAGACCCCTGGGATGGGCACTGTGCTGCAGCAGGGCCTGAGAGCGTGGCTGGGAGAGAGCTCCTCTTCAGCACTATGGGGGAATTTTGCCGCAAAGTTTTTGGAGGTGAGAACTGTCCTCCCACTGAGTGTCTGCTTAATTGCGGGGCAGGAGAGATTTTAAGCATCAGTGCAAAGAGCTAAGTGTTGTGTGGGTCCACACTGTTTGCATGCCCTCCGGCCACCCAATTACCAGCCTAATCTATGTGCGGATCCACTTTCATCTAAAGACGTCAAAGAGCTTTGCAAACATTAATTCATATTAATATGTTACTAAAAACAAACAAACAAACAAATGTTTCCTTGGTGCTTCCAGGCCTCTCTTCCCCCTGACATGAGTTGAAACCAGTAATCTGCAAGGTGGTGCTGGTCACCTGTTTTGACAAGAGGTGCTGTGTTTTGTTGGCAGCAAAGTTTGGGTCTCCCAAGACCATGAGCACTGACTGGAGTTCAGCAAGGCACAGACTCACCTTCACTTTTGTGTGCCACATTAAAGGCTGATGTGGTTTCTCCCTGGTGCTGCTGAACTAGTCTGGCCCAGCAGCTGTGGTTACTAACAGAGCAGGAGTTACTCCAGATTGCTGTGGCAGTGCAAGGGGAGAAACCTCTGGGGCTGCAGCAGCCATGGAGGGTGTGAGCACAGCCAAGCCTTGGGGCTGCCACCTTTGGGGCTCAGCCTTGGATCTGGGCACATCTGCCCCACGGTGCCTCAGCTGGAGACACAGCTGTCTGTCTGTCTGTCTGCAAATGAGATTAGATAGAATTGCAAAGCTATTGCAGTAAATATCCAAAATTCAGATCACTAATCATGTGTTGACTCCTCTCTGGTTTGCGAGAAATCCTTTGGGGACTCACCAGAATTTAAGATTTAACAGCTAATGTTTAAAAAAAAAGATTTTACTTTTCAGTTTACTGGAAGGAAGTTCTGGGAAATAAGCCTAATTTTATCTTTGTCTAAAAAAAAAAAAAACCCAACAAAAAACAGAAAACCAACCCAGCCAGCACAACCAGAACAAACTGAGTCTCAATATTTAGAGTGATGGTTTGTACGACTCTAAACCATTCTGATGGGTTTCATTCTTATGTCAGATGTTGTGGTATCACTAACAGGTATTTGGAGATGGGAGTGCAGCTGTGTTAGCACAGTCACCAGGAGCTGGCTGAAGGGGATCTTTGTGGATATTTCCTTTGGAACGTATTCAGCCACTGAAATCCAAAGCCAGGTACCAATATGAGCATTAGTTCACATAAAATGCACTCTTTCATCTCAGTATAGTTGTTGCTCTGACAGTTTAAGCTTCTCAAATACCATATCTCTTTTTAATGAAGAAATTGCACACTCATGTACAGAAATCATGTATTTACACCATAGAGCACCTATTGATATATTTTGGTCATTTAACTGAATTTGGAAGACTTCAAAAAGTGAGAAATACAACGTTTCATTACACAATTACAGCTAATTATTTTAGAAATACAGTTTAAATGCAAGTTATCTTAAATTTATTGCTTATCTGACTGGAAAGATCTAAGCAAAACCTGAAAATCATAAACTCTTCCAGAACATTATATTTTATTCAGTCCAAAATGTGACACATGGGGTCTTTAATAATTCACTGCTTGTTAACATTAAACAACTGTTAACATGCTCAAATAATTAGTTATGCTTGCTTGACATGTTTGCATCTTTAATAATTGATGCATTTATCTTAATTACTAACAGTATTATGGTCGTAATATGCATCTTTTTTCTATCTTAAAATTTTAACAAAAACTGACTTTTTGCCAAAAATGATTATCCTCTAAGTTTTAATTACTCATTGTAATTAAATTGCAAGCTGCAGTATTTTATTAAAAATATCTTTCACAAAAAATATTTAATGGAAAAGAGGTGATTTGTTGTTTATGCATCACACTTAGTAAATATTTCATAAGTTTCATATTACCCTTTCAGAGCAGATATAAAAAACATAACATTCTTAATATAAGAGTCAATTTAAAAGCTGCTATAGTAGTCTTCATTTCTCCTCCAAAAGGTTTGCAGAAGTCAGTGAATAAAGGAAGACAAAAAACAAACAAAAAAAATGTGGTGGTGATTGCAAATTGGGTGCCCACAGTGACAGGAACCAAGGTTGAAGATGTTGTGCTGGTGAGTATATCACACGTTCACCAGTGGAATTAGTCTGACTTGAAATAGAGCTGAGCATTAAAAATTTTTTCATTCTTCAGTATTCTTCTGATTCAACTTTTGCTTGCAGGCTGCTAATAACAATAGTGGCAGTAGTTTGACTGTAATCATTTATTTATTGCAATGCTGATAGAGATGGGGGTGAGCTTTGTGTCAGCCAATTTAAAAAGACTGTGTTTTCAAGGCCTTCCCATTGCTAAGACAGGCTGGTTTAGATTAAGATGGTTGTTTCTGGTCCCTAAATGTTGTGGAGGCAATTACCACTCCTGTGGAATGACAAAACTTGTTAATGATGTCAAAGAATTCAGTCACATCCGTGTTCTGGTGTGCGGTTGTGTTCCTTCCCAAATGACACATGAAGATGCTTGAAAAGGCGTCAGCATATTGGCAGGAAAAAGTCCATTTGTGAGACAAAAATGTTGTCCAAAGTTTTAGATTTAAACCCCAAAAAGCTGTGTGATGCTGTCTCTCAGGGCTACGTTTAGCAAGTGACTAATGAGAGCCCAGCTCGTCTCTGAGGTAGGTGGTTTCTGAGAAGCTAATACTTGAGCTGTGAGCCAAAGTCAGCCAGAACACTGCATTTTTAACGACACTGTGCCTGGGAATAGATCTAGTATAATATTTTTTTTTAAGACAAGTCAGTAGACCTAAGGGGCAGAAATGTCCCTTGTGTCAGACAATGTGGGCAGGGAGATTGTGGCCAGATCCAGAAGTGTCTCCTCCAAGCCATCAGCTTAGAAGTATTCTTTCAGCAAGATTTACTCCAGATATGACCCTTTGCCAGAAAAGCAGCGTGAGATCAGGGGGAGGAGAATGCTGAACTGAGACATTGAGCTCTATGCTCTCTCCTGTCTTTGGGGCTTTCCTGCCTGCACTGAATAAAACCCACTCATGTATCCTCAGCTGCCAGCAGAGCCTCTGCAGCAGCGTCACCACTGTGGTGAGACTGGAACTGACTGAGAGAACTGGACTGAGAGCAAGAGCAATATGAAGCTGAGTCCCCAGGAATCACTCAAACCAAACTGCTGGAGTGTCTCACAGGCAGGGCTGTGCTCCCTCCTGCCATGATGTCCAGCACCAGCTGGCACAGCCACTGTGTGCAGGTGGGAATGGCAAAACCATGGCCAAGGCCACCCTTCCCTCTGCTGCTTCCAGTGTCACTATGTGCTTTTAATCTATGCTGTCTCTTCTGACAGATTTAGAAGATTCTCACTATTGCAAAGTCCTCATGTCCTTGACACAGTGTTCTTCAAAAAGCGATTTCTACTCTGATTTTAGAGTTAAATAAAAATTTACACATCACAGATCTATTAATCATTTTTTCCCTTCTGTGGGTGTATCTTCAGATTTCAGTGATTGATTTATGTGGCCAGATGGGTGCATTTGTTTCCTGCTGTCTTTCAGTCCAGCAGAATCCATGCACGCTGTGCAGTACAGTGGGCTTGAACTTTCACTTGAAATGCACTACTGTACATAAATCCTGAATGCTGTTCCTTCTTTGGAACAAATGGGATTCAGATGTGACTCCTTTGGATGTGGCACAAGCTGAGATTTTCCTCTCAGTTAGTAAAGAAGCCATTCCTTTCAGCTTTAAGAGGAAAACTTCAGTATAGCAGGAGGTCCTGTTCCTGTCCTCCAGGTTTTTGCTCCAAAAGCCTTTAACTTTCTTTCCTGTCACCACATAATGTGTGGTGGCTCATTAGCTGCTGCCAGAGAAGCTGATTGCAGGGAGAGCAGTCTGTGGTGTACACAAGCATTTCTGCTGACATGTGCTAACGTCGTAGACAGTATTTGCATATTGTCAGGTCAGTGTTCCTACATCCTGAACTGTGAGGACAGGACCATGAGGACCTGAGAGGGGTTCTGTGGGAAGGGCCAGAACTGGAAGAGAGTGGACATAATAGTTTGATTCTCAGCAGTATTTTATGCAAAGGTGCATGGGGTATACGAGGCTGTCCTGGGCTCCAGCAGCTGCATGTAAACCTTGATCCAGATGATGCCAAGGCTCGTGATGACAATTCCATTTCTGACAGGGGATGGGAAGTCTCAGGAGCAGCAAGCTCCCAAAGGCCATGGGAAGGCAAGCAGGTGGTAGGAGAGGGAAATCCAAATCAGTGCTCCTACTGAGGGACCAACTTCAGAGAATCCACATGTGAGAGAGGTCTCCCAACAGCACAGGCAGGAGCTCACACTTCATTAGGCCAGGAAGTCTCATTATGACATGCAAAGTCACAAGAAATTAGCTTCAGAAGTTTTCCCACTCGGGAAGTGAGTTATTTTGCATGTAAGGTGTGTGTATTTCTTTATGAAATGGAATTTTTTGCTTCTTTATGCAATTAAAAGATTACCACTTCTGGTTTATAATTCATGGCTACTTTTCCAGCCCTGGTGGTGCATGAGGGAGAGGCTGATAGAGCTGCACTGCTGAAAAAGCTCTGGCCAAGCAACAGCAGGTGTTTGGGTGGGAGTATCACTGTGGTGTGACAATGTTTTACACTTCCAGTGGAAAAAGATGCAGTGCAAAATCAGTGTTTTGATTGTTTTGTCTTGCTTCTGACATCCGTTTCTCTCAAATTTCTGTCTAATGGGATGGTAATTTCTAGTTTAATAAATTTTTAAGTCTCAACATTGACTGAAACCCTAACCCAGATTTGCTAAGACACAAGGAAGGCTGTCCTGGGTGCTACTCCCAAAGCAGGGGTCCTGTTTGCAGAGTGCCTTACTCCTTACTGCAGCACCCAATTCAGAGCAGGAGCTTTCATCAGAAACCAAGCAGGAGAGCTGTGAGGTAACCTCTGCTGCTCAAAGGGACTGCTCAGTCCTGCTGAGCTGGCACCTTTGGCACTTCATTTCTGTTTGGGTTTTTTTTGGTGTTTTTTTGTTTTGGTTTGGTTTTTTTGGGTTGTTTTTTTGTTGTTGTTGTTGTTGTTTTGTTTGTTTTGTTTTTGGGTTTTTTTTAATCTGAATATTAGGAAAAGAGTTTGTCTACAGCTGTAACAACCCCAATTATATGTTTTATTCCAAACCCTTGTGACTGGCTTCCCATGACCTGCAGGAGCTGGCAGGGGACACTGCTTTCCCCAGGGCACGTTCCCCTGGGACCAGCCACCCATGCTGCTCACTGCTGGCAAAGGTTTGGCCAAAACTTGGGCTGATTGCTGCATTCCCTGATGCTGGTGAAGGAGGGAATGAGCTCCTTACAAGTTCCATGTGGCCATTAAAAGTGTGAGTGCAGAGAACAGAGAGTGGCCAATGGCTGGAAACAATGGCAAGCTCTGATGTGCAGAGAGGTGAATTTCCAGGAGGGGACTTTGAGAAAATACTTCCACAGAAATACAGATGCTTTCCTGTGAACTCTGTGATTTGTTAAATATACATATGAGTTTTACTGTATTTTCAATGTGAACATGTTCATGTTTATGACCCAGAATGTTTCAGGTGTGAGCTAAATTCTCTCTGGCTCACTCAGGGTTTTGACATTTGTAAGTCTTTGCTTGCTCTAGGAGTATTTTTAACAGCTTGTATTAATTCAAGGTGTCCCTTTATGAACTTAAAATTTTAAAAAAACCCACTACCTTTTAATGACATTTCCATTTATTCAGAATTATTATTTAAAATCCTAAATTAACATTCTGCTCTTCGATTCTAACAGAACCATTATATTTTATACTACAAGAGTTTAGTTGATTTTAAATTATTAAACCCCATTGGCTGCATGAAGTGAGCATCTTTAAGCAAGTTTCGTAGTTCAGGTGGATTCCAATCAACTATGACTGCAAACTTAATTCGAATTTTTTTGCCTATGTTACTTTTTATTCTTATATGTGACAGTGAGTATTCTGAGTTTCACTTTCTGGCCTGAGAAATTAAACAGCAGCTGAACACAGTAACAGCATTATGGGGAGCAGCCAGTACTGGGCAACACAGCTCTTCAAACTGAAGGCAGAGAAAAATCACAGAAATAACAGTAAGTCTTTTTTTCTGAAAGAGAAATTTAAAAGTTTGTGATATAAACTTTTCCTATATAGGAAAATAATTTCTTCCAGCAACAATATGTATTTACTTTGCATGTAAAATAATTTTATTTTGATTTTCAAAGATACTTGTTCCTTTCAGATGTCACCTGGCACGACTTAGGTAACATTCTGATTTCTTCATGAATTAAGGATGATCATTTCTTCAGACATTTAAGCAGGGAAACAATTTCAAAGCCACTTGTCCTACTGGGTGACATCTAGTAGGTGGGAAGGGCTTTGCATAGGTGGGGTCTAACAGTCCTAATTGACTGCAAAGGAGCACAGTGGGGATTAAAATAATGTATGCAAAATGGTTCAGAATATAATGGAAAGTATGGACACTTTTCTCTTAAAACTGAAATTACACTTCAAGGGCAGTATGGATATCTAGCAATAAGCATCATTTTAAAGCCCTTCAGCTGCTGTGACTTCAGGTAAAATTTGCTGCAAGCCATATAGATCTGCTTTAATTATTTTTTGAATCTGCAAACTCTGATCATTTGCATGCATTGCTAATACACTCGTCTCCTGAAACCTGAGCTGCACAGTTTGGGCTTTACAGATTTATCAAGTGAAACAATTCAGCTAATATCACATTATTTTAATTAACTTTAATTTTAAATGACTTGCTGGAGCACCTAACAAATGTAACATCTCCAAGACATTTTAGCAGATAGCTGTGGCTTTGTTGTATGCTCTTGTCTTCATAGTGAGAAAACATCTTGTTAGCATGAAAGGTTCCTCACTACTTTAGAAGAGAATATTTTGTTTATGCTCTAACGTTTGCCTTGATTGCCTGGCTGTCATTTCAGAGGTGAAAGAAAACAGCAGAAGTGCAGATTGGTGGGGGGCTGATATAATTTAACATCTGCACTGTTGTACAAGGATCTCTTTCAATTCCAAGTGGTATTGATAATTTATTGTCAGTTTGGGATATCCCCAGGGAGCTGCCTGCAGCCTGGGTGTGTGAGTGCATGCCCAGCTCCTGGACTCCAGTGGCTTCAGGAGAGCTGGACCTGCATTCCTGCTGAAAAAAGAAGCACCAGGCTGTATGCAAGGCTGGTCCCAGAAAGGAAGACAAATGTGGGACTTATTCTTCCATACTTCTTTT
>VZRH01007799.1:687090-704365 GCA_013397555.1 Urocynchramus pylzowi
TTTTTTTTTTTTTTTCTTGGCTATTTTTTGTTTTGTCTCTTTTGGTTCTTTTATGCCTTATATTTTCATGAATTCACGTATGAAAATTTTATGTTAAAAAGGTTATTTTGCATATTATTCTGAAAGTTATTTTCTGTAACCCAGGTATAATAATTTTAAGAATTCCAAGATCATGGCTTGCATGTTAATGAAATGCAAGTCTTATATCAAAACTGGCAGCAGCATTATTTGGAGTGGGTTGTGTGGTGGAGTTAATCAGTATATTTTCACGGTGGAGGGAGGAGGAGAGAAGCTAATCAGTAGATTTTTTGCTAGTGATTTGCTTATCTAACATATAGTTTAAAAAAAAAAAAAAAAAGAAGAAGAAAACAATGGCATGGTGTTTTCTTGACCAAGCTCCTTGTGGGTAATAGTCACTCTTTTGAAAGGTCAACACGAGACCTCCAACTCAGAAAGTCTTATTTTTTTTAAAGAAGATTGATATAAAAGTGCTTTGTATCTTTAAAGCAATCTACTAAACCAGCAGTAATAATCATATAAATCAATAGACTTGTACATCACTGATGTATGACAGCATGAGGGACACAGTTAAAATTGTATATTCAGCTTTGGCATTGACATTTGTGAATTCTTGAGAGTAACTTGCTACTTCCATATCTTTAGCCTTAGAAAAAAATAAAGCTTTACTGAAGGTCTAGCTGTACAACATTTCTGTACTGTTAAGCTTGCTTTGATTTAAATTATTTATAGATATTGATATAATTAGCACTGGGAAGTAACTATCTTAACAGACAAAAACATTTCAAAGAATAAATAAGTAAATTATTAGATATTAACATCAACCTCTCTATCTCTAGTCAGGTAACACAAACCAGATACATGTGCTGAATTAATAGAATTGTTATTGCAGATTTATTTTGAGATATACCATACACTCAGTATATAATTGTGTTAATTCATCTTTCCAGTTTCTACTCTTCTGCCAATAGAAAATTCTGATCATTTTTGGTTTTTATCAGATCTTAGTATACAGATTTCATTGTCTCAAAGTACATTAGAAGTAAATTAAGGCATTAAGTATTGCCAAATGAATATGATTTTTAGAACTTACTACTAAATTCTGTTACATATCCAAAAGTTTGATCCTTTCTTTCTGGGAGGATGAAATTGGTCATTATTTCCTCTGGAGCAAGGCATTCCCATTAAATAATACACTCTCCTCTGTGTAGCTTTTGTTTTCACCATTTTAGGCTTTTTTCTCCCCTGTTACTTAATCTCTAAAGTAATCTCATTCAATTATAAGAGATAATTGATTTTAATAAGTGCTAATTGTTCTGCAAAAATTCTTCATATGCATACACATCCTTATATGCATATACACAGAAGCATTCATGCTACAGAATTTAATATCAATTCCAGGGAAATTACTTTGAGCTGCTTAACTGAAATATGGAAATCCTGTGGGCTCCTGCTTACAAGTGTAGCAGGGGCAAGAACATGTATAAGTCAGGATCAGTAATATACAGGTGGTACCTTTAAGTTTTAGGACCATAGTTGGGTATATCTGATGAGGGAATAGCAAGGGAGGAGAAGAGATGGTCAGAAGGAGGACAGAAGGAGGGAGCAGTGGGTTCTCCTAGTTTGTCTTCCCAAGGGAGATGCCTTCAAAATGGGAGGTGCCTCTGGCAAAACTGGCTTCCAGAGCAGGGTTTGTGCTTGGTGCACCAGAGCAAGCCCTGGGGCCAGGGTGGCCAGGGTGGGGCCAGGGTGGCCAGGGCTGGGAGCACTCCTGCTTGGCACTCATGTAGGGGGGTCCTGCAGCCACTTTCTCGTGGGGAATTGGCTCCATGCTGGCTATCTGGAGAGATTATTGTGGGATTTTTTTTTTTCCCCCCATGCTTTCTTTCCTTTTCTTCCCTGTTTTGTGCAAGAGCAGGTTTTGTGAGTCACTTTAAAAATATTTTAATACCAGGGCACTATTGATTGACCATGAAGAAACCTCCTTGTGATAGTCAGTATACTCCAAGTAATAATGTAAGTGAATAATGTTTTACAGTCACTTTGCATCAGTCTCTTCTTCCAGGTCCAATCCATCTGTATCCAGTTAGAAAAGACTCCTCCAAGGCAAGTTATTCATGGGTTCTTCCCAATTCCCCTCTTTAGATCCTGTAAACAAATCCAATCACTGGCTGTTTAACATTTTTATTACATAAATTCTAACATGCAGCAGAACATTACTGGGTACTGCTAATAATGGTGTGCTTTTTAGATGTATTCTCTTTTTGTCACAAAACCCCTTAAACCATATTCTAATAACTGTGTATAAGATATAATTGGAAAGAAGCATCACATTCAACCACCAAAAGAAATATCTCTGTAGTGCTTTTTGTTGTTTCTGTTTTCATCTGAAGTAACCACCAGACATTTCAGTTCCTTCAAGGAAAAACAACCCATGTCTCCTGTGATAACCCAAATGTGCAGACATGCTGATAAATAAGATACATTTACAGTTCTTTTATTACTGCATTCTATGACAAGATCAAATAAGCAGTAT
Organism: Urocynchramus pylzowi; assembly: GCA_013397555.1. Lineage (NCBI taxonomy): Eukaryota > Metazoa > Chordata > Aves > Passeriformes > Fringillidae > Urocynchramus > Urocynchramus pylzowi. The sequence continues at coordinate 689,645 of VZRH01007799.1, forward strand.
TTTGTGGAATATTACAACTTACAACAAAGCTAAACTACTGTCCAAAGATGCTGAAAAATTCCAGTATAAATACACTTTATTTTCAGCTGGCTCATGGGTGATTAGGGTATCCCAACATTTTGACAATTTTTATATAATACTATGAAGGATTTCATGATTTCCCTTCATCTTACTGCTGCTGCCAGCTCAATGCATCTTTTTCTAGTAAAAATTATACAAATCTGTGGTTTTTACTTTCTTCATATGCCATAAATCCTCAAGATGGTTTCATATATGTTAACTACAATCTTTCTTCCTCCACCTCCCCTCCCTGGGGTTCAACCAGCAAAACCTCAGATATATTGCACTGAAGAGGAGCAGAACATAAGGAAACATCACTTTGGTGAGATTTGAGGAATTTCTATTTATAAATATCTACCTGTATTTCTTTCACATAAACAATAGTGAAAGACCAGGAAAAGGTTGGGTCATCAACTGGCATCTGTTTCTCTGCATGAGATGTCCCAAGAGAATAATATTTACTGAGCAAACATGAGTTACATGATGGACCATAATGTGGAGTTTTCAAATTGTCTTGGCAGCTGTTCACCTGTTGAATAGCTCTGTGACTTTTTTGAGGAATTATTTGCTTGATCCTGTCAAGGCAAAAGAAAGAATTTTGATATATACAAAAAGCCATCTATGCTTTTCTCTTCAATAATCTCCCTTCACAATATACTCATTTATGAAGCCTGACTTTACTGATGAGAAGGGACAGGCAGATCTTTGGCCTTAAGAGTTTTATCTCTGCCTTTGTTTTAGAGGACTTTCTTTGGGTTAGATCTCTGATTTTTCCTGCTTTGCTTATCCTCCAGATACTCCCATTGCTCCCTGGGCCTCCTGGCAGCCCGGCTCTGTGAGTCTGTTGATTCCTCTGTTGGAGGGAAGGTGTTTCTTACAGCACACAACCCTGTGTGCTCTCTCCATCCCTTCCCATGGATCCCACTGACCAGCTCTCCATGGCCACCACAGGGGCCTGTCCAAGGGGGTCACCCTCCAGCTTCCATCCAGACTGGTGATGCTGGGAGGATGTGCTGGGGTCCCTGCCTGGCCCCTTCAGATATTGGGAAAGAAAATCAAAATACAATTTAAATGTTTCCAAACTGGATATCCCACCAAAGCTCATTTCCTTGGTGTTCTCTTCTGCTCTGCTCCTCTCTAATTAGCCCACATGCAGGGTAAATTTTTATGAGAGAAGGCTAGCAAAAGAGGATAATACATTTTTTTAGTGTGCCACTGCCTGCCATTTCCCCTGTTTTTCTATTATACATAGGGGTTTATTCTCATTTAAAAATTCCATTTACTGTCCACTTATGCTTCCTTTCTCTCTGGATTTAATTTTTTAAGTGCTTTGATTATTTGAAAAATAAAATTTCCTTTGTGTGGGTCAGGGTTTTTTTTTTGCATAAAGAGAAGTTCCTTGTAGTCTATCCCACAAAGTTGTTTTTGCATTCAAGGAATAGTTACCATGTTTTGGAAAGCANCTCAACTCCCACAACTTCAAAAGGCATTCAGAATATATTTTACTCTTTTGTTCTTAAATAATTTAATCCGGATTAAATCTAGATTAAATGCCAAAGATGGAAGCAAATCTCTCACTGGAGGGAGATTTGCACTTTCAGTCCATAGCTTGAAGTTGCTCTGTTTGAAACCATCAGAGATGATAGTGAGAGTCCCAAAAGCTTAAAGATGTCATTGTGCAGGACCCTGAGACTGAGAGTCTGCAAAGAACTTTTTGAAATGAACCAAAAAGCTTTTCTTCTGTCCCTCAATCGTGTTGTGGGTCCAGACTGGCTCCTAAATTAGGTAGGCACATCTGTTGACTTAAAACATGCAATCTGCACGTGGAACAGACTAAAAAAATTATATTTCTAATTTTGACAAATAGTTATGTTTTGTTCTCTCTGCCATGAGTTAGGGCACACTATCGTTCTTTGTTTCTAGCAAGTAACTGAAGCATTATTAAGATTTTCTTTCCATTTCTTAGAACTCCCCAGGGTCTATAGTTTTCTTTGCAGAAACAGTTGCCATTAAATATGCTGTATGTCAATGCAGCAGTGAGGTGGTTAATTTTGACTGAATATTATGCTATATAACCACTTGGCATTTAACTTGAAAAATGACTTTCTGCTTCACCTGTCAGCAGCCCAGTTCTCATCAAATAAGTGAGTGAGAAAAATTTTTAAATTTCAATTTCCTGATGCTATTAGACACTACTTCTTCCATACTTAAACAGTTTAGCAGTGCATGTACATGTTTTGGTATTCATGCCATGCATCACACTACATGCTATTACAATAGCTTTTTTGTTTAAAGGGTAAAGAGATGCATGGATCTTTATCTTGGGGTTAGGAAAATGTATTGCAGGAACATGGCCAATCAGGTTTCTGAATAACTTTGTAACATAGTACCATAACCCTGGTGCAGTGCAAGGAATTTAAAATACGAGGTGCCTATGAGTCCACAGAAAGAAAGGATTCTAGATGGAGACACCAGCACAGCAATCCTGCACTGCACTTCCTCAGAAACCAGTGTCTCGTGGAGTATTCATCTGTTTTATCCTTTCAGCTGCCACACACATAAGTCTGATAAATCATGCAAAATATTTTTTTTTTGCAATTTCAGTATATTTTAGAGATTAAACCATTGTAATTTAACATTTGTGGTAGGTTTCCTTTGTTTCCATTTCAAATACAAGACCAGATTTCACTGATGGCTAATGCATCCCCAAACAGAAAGTACACTGCATTGAGAGGGGGAAGGCATTGAGAGAAAGAATCAATTTAGATTTCCCCATTTCATTTTCATTTCTTATGCTTCTTCACACAGTTTTCAGTTTACCACTACCAAGGTTGGAGACATTTTACTCAGGTGGCAAAATGCATCATCTCTGCTGTATTTCCCTTTAATTTTTGCATTAGTTTTTATAAAATGCATACATCTATAGTTATAAAGTAGCAAACATATAATATTATTTGAAATAATAAACATTAACAGGTATCACTAAAATCATTATTTGTTTATTCATTTAGTTAATCTTGACAATTGAGCCAGTCCAGTGGATTACAGAACAGGGTGGGTAGTTTGGTTCAGCAGTGTTTACTGTCTTAAAAATAGAAATATAGCAGACAGGTTGTATTTAGGGACCAGGGGTAAAAAAATACACACTGGTGTTTTAAGGCATTCTTACAGTAGGAAAAAAAAAAATTACTACTTTTTAAGAAGTACCAAGTTATGGTGGATTGGAATAATCTGTCTACTGTTTTCATTTTATTGTAGTGTAACCTTGCTAAAATAAAGAAAGGTTCATCAGCATGAACATAAAGCCCAGTCATGAATGAGGCCCAGCATTAAAAGAACTGCAGAACTGCCAGGTGTTTTTTAAGTGCCTCTATTCCTGGTAACACTGTTCAGGGGCTGTAGTCTTTCCAAAAATGTGTGTTTTCCCAGCTTGCAGCTGATCTCCTGAAGCTGTGGAGGAGAACAGCCCCAGCACATGACTCTGCTTCTAACACCACAGGGATCTTCTGCCTTGGTGCATGTTTGTAGGCACAAAACCACATCTAGGAGGGAGCACAGTCTCCTGAAATTCTGATATAAATTTGTGAGAAGGTAAGGTTGTGTGAGAATATTAAATATACCTTGTACCATGTGGAAATAAGTATGGTGGTTTAGTGACAGTGACAATAGGAACACCATGCCTTTAGGGTTGATTACAGTTATGCTTTCAAATTTACAGGAATTATTATTTAATGAAACAGCAGTAGACACTTCTAACCTGTGGGTAAATTAGTATACTGCTTCCAACTGAATGTTGACTTTATTCATTGCCCTGGATTTACCCTGTGGTCATAGGGCAGGCTTTGCCCTTCTTCTCCAGCCCTGGCAGCAGGGGTGGAGTACAAGATGTCCCCTGATCTGAGGGGCTGATTTTTCCCCACTGAAATGTCTGCTCTGCTTTTCTAGGCTGAGAAATGTGGAAACTCATCAGTAGGTTCAGCATTCTCTGAGTAAAGAAGAAATGAGATTTTTTTTTTCTATGTACAGATATACACACATTTAGGATTATGTTCTGTAGGGTCTCCATATGAGCTTAGTAGGGTTCTTGCAGGACTCCACATCCTATGGACAGTTACTTCTGCTGCCAAAAAAGATTTGGCCTGTGATCAAGTATCCTATCCTTGGGGTGGTATGCCCTCTTAAATCATCAAAGGAAGAGTACAAGTTCTACAAAGAGCCCCTTCAGAAGATTATCTGCATTAAATCAGTGAGTGAGTTGAAAATTGCATCTTCCAGTGTCAGCTGGTTGCTCCAAGGTTGACAGAAGTTCTGGGATTGTGAGGCCACGGATGGTGGGTTGTGGAGTCCCTGTTCAGCCCCTGCACAGGTGAGGGTCTGTGACAGCTGGACATTGCTCCTTTCCCAAGAGCTTATAGCAGTCCATTTGGAAGTGACCACACCGGGCAGATCCAAAGTAACAAGGAGAGATGTGTTGGTTGTCTTCAACTCAGTCCCAGGGACTGGTATGGCCAGAACAGTGAGAGCAAAAACTTAAGGCAGCAAGGTGCAAAAATCATTGAGCAATCCCAGGCGCAGTCTCTGGCCACTGGAAATGTCAGTGTGGTGTTGCACCCATGCCAAGCAGCTCTTCTGGGAGGTGGCTTCATTGGCAGTGGCTTTGTGCTGCTCAAGGCACGTGCATGGACACTTCCCTCCCTTCCCAGGGGCTGTGCAGCTCACCAAAATGATGTTCCATGTGCCAGCATGTCCTGCAGAGGCCTGTGGAGGGATGATAATGGGTGTAAGACTTGTCAAAGTCTAATTAGTTACTCACAGAAGAGAGATTTCAATATTTTTGGCTGAATCTTTTTTGTTTGGAAGGATCCCAAACCCCTGTTTCCTGGGAGCTTGCCTTCGCTGTTAAATCCGCAAAGGGCTGCTCCATGGGATGACAGATTTTATTTGTAATTTTTTTTTTTTCAATAATATTCTGCTTTACAACGGGATTTTTTTCCCAAGGTTAGGTAAATGATAATTAGAGTTGGGTGTGTTCTAACCCATTGGGTTGTATGGGATGTTTCCTCACTGGCCTCCTTTCTGGCAGCACCGAGGGGAGTGAGTTCATACATCACTGCAGAAAGCTTGGGAGTCCCCTCAAAGCACTATGAAAATTGCTGTGCACAGCTATTTTGTTTCTGAAAGACAAATTCTGTGCAAAAGGTAAGAGACAACAGGTGAACAGATGTGGTGCTGCTGTGGCAGCACTGGTCTGTGCATCAGCTCCTGTACACTTGGTGAGAGCATCAGGCAAGTGTCAGCCTGCCCTGTGTTCTCCTGCCCTCTGTTCTCCTGCCCTCCAGCCAGAGGTAAAGAAATTCAGACACAGAAGTTCACAAACACCCCTATGCAAAATCCCAGGCAGTTGAGGCTTGTATTCAGATCCATTAGTCCCACCTGCTCAGATTCCTTGCAGCCACAAGAGCAGTACTTTCCACCCCAACTCCTGTTGATGGCTGAAGCCCCAGAGGCTCACTGGGTGAATGAGACCCCCACACCTGCTGGGTGTGGGGTCAGCTCCTGTGGGAACCTGGGGCAAGCCTGCCCTGCAGGGTTCAGGGTTAAAATCTAGGTGGTCTGGCTTCACAAACTTTCAGCTGGAAGGAAAAATGGTTACAAGTGCTCTGATTCCCTCTCAGTGCAATAGCACAGGGAGAAAGACCATATCTCCTAATTCTGTTATCATCTGTTAACATCTCATCCTCCACAAATTTCTTTAATCACTGGAGGGTATTTGCAAATATTTAAAAGTGCTTTCTCTTCCTTCAGGAATTTTTATATTGGGTTTTATAGAAGGTTTATAATAGAGCAAATAACAGTTTGGATGAAATTCTGGGAATTCTTCTGTAGTGTGCTTCTGCATGATAATCATTATGAGATTGCTTCCCCACTGCTTGCTTAATGCAGCTGTCCAAGTTTTGTATTTACTGGGAATCCAATTTGTTTTAAGAAATTAACAAAACAAATACTTAAGTACTGTGCTGAACCTATCGTAAAGTTTTTATTCATTTTTGGTGAGAAGGAAAAAAGCATTATAGTGCTTATGGAACAGCATTTGAGGCCACATTTATGAAATTGAATCCCTACCAAAATAATTTGCTCATGTTAATACAGATGTCGTATGGCATCGAAACAATTATTCCGTTGGCTTTGTCTCCAAATTGTGTTGAAGTTCACTGTGGCAGTGGGCAAATATCTGCTCAGAGAGGCAGGCTGGGTGCTTAGCTAAAGCTGCAATGCCCTGATCTGCAGAGATGCTGATGGGACTGTGTGGTCCTCAGATCCAGTGACAATATTTATGGTCCTCAGATCCAGTGACAATATTTATGGTCCTCAGAGGAAGCAGTGCCCTGGCACTCGCAGGCAGGGCTGCCAAGTCTTCTTGTCCCTTCTGTAGCCCAGCACATGAGATAATTTCTGTGCTCTTCAGGGCAGGCCCTATACTCCCTGTCATCTTGGTCACTGTGGCATCACTCCTCTGAATGTCCTTTGCTTAAAAGTGGAAAAAAACCAGATCTTTCTGGTGACAGGACCACTGTGTATCTCATACTGGGCTTTCCAGCTCATTTCTCTGCCAGTGGGGCCTCTGGAAAACTTCCTGCAGCCCAGTGGTGACAATAACTGTGCATCAGGTCCCAGTGCCTTGCTCTGCTGGGAGTCACTGCCATCGCCCTGCCAGCCCCAGGACCTGCTGCACCAGGGTCTGGCTCGGCTCTCTACCTCCCTCCTCTCAAAGTTGTGCAGATTTGGGTCTCTTTGTTCATGTGCACTTGTAGAATCAGTTTCTCCCCACAACAGACTGTCTTTTGCTACCAAATTATGAGCTCTGTCAGCTGGATAACCCAAATGGGGACCGACCCCTGTTTTTTCCCAGATATCTGCTGGCATTTTTAAAAACAGCATGTGTAATTGTGCTCCTAACAGCGTGGGTAAAAAGTATCTGAGAAGATCCTTGGTTGTTATTGTTGTTTCTTTTTTAAGGAGAAAATACTTGCTAAAATCAGAGTTGAAAGGTAATACCTCATACCAACTTTTTTTAGGGTAGAAAGAAGTTCTTGAATCTTGCAGACCGCCAAGCTGTTGGATGAGCTTGGTCCCAACTCATACCCAGTACGTTACATTTTTTTATGTGACATAGTTTTTTTTATGTAACATAGTTTTATGTAACATTTTTTACATGTAACATTTTTTTATTTTTTACATTTTTTAATGTAACATGGTTTTTATTTCACTTTTAAAGATTTCTTTTTTCTGAAAAACCAACACCCTAACTTCTAGATCTTGCCTAGTACATGTTCTAAAACCTTGTATACTTGCTTCCTATGGATATCTTTGTGCTTGTACCAGCAAACCCAAACCCATATATTGGACTTTGTTCTTACCTTTTTAGGGTAAAAATGAGCTGTGATGCAGCAATGAGCTACAGGCCCTCCACAAGAAGCCTTTAATTTTACCCAGATTCTCTCAGACAGTAGGAAGTCTGTGGCTTCAGAATATGACCCCTGTGCCAGGGAAATTAGCAGGGCTTGTCTGTGGAGCCCTTACCACACCCCACAGTCAGGGCAGGCACAGGGGGAGGCTGTAGAAGAGCAGTGTTGGGCACTGGCTATTTACATCTGTGCTGGCAACAGGTGACATTTTCTTATGGGAAAGAATAGGGCCAAAGGAAGGATGTGCAATCTTGGAAATTATTATTCTTCAAATTTGAAATGTGTAAAATCTGGAATACAATAATACAATAATTTATTTGGCTTTGCCTTTTGGGGAGGAGGGGAATTTGGAGGGCTTTTTTCTTACTGGACGGGGCAGGGGAGCATGTCCTGGGCTGAGTCACTCCCTGGGCCTCCCCAGAAATGGAGCAGGGTTGCACTTCTGGCAGGAGGGGGTTTATTTGCTAGTTTGTTTTTTTTCCTTTTCCCCCTCAGTGATGCAAATGGCATTAGGCTTTCCAGCTGCTTGTTCTTTAACATCTAGAAAAACTTCACTGGGCAGCGAAGGGGAGAAAAAAGGTGTTCTGGCAATGAGATGTTTCACTGGTTTCTGAAACTGGGACTTTAAAACCTTTCTTAATCTGATGGCTGAGTGCCTGAATCAGAATAGGCAGATTTCAGATAATTTTGCTGCCTGTCCATTAACGACTCCGACTGAAGCAGCAAACCACACTTTGGTTCAAAACTAACCCACAGTGCAACTCGCTCCAAACTGATTTGAGTCATGCATCTGTAACACTGCTGGGTCTACAAATACCTGTGACTTCAGGATCTGATCTGTTTGTACGTTAATTTATCCCAAATTGCTTTCCCAGCTACGTCAGCACTGACAGTTCGCTCTCTCTCCTTGGAAGAACGTGCAGCACAAAAGTTTCCTCCCTGTGATGCTGACAGGGATGTGATCCCACCCTCCACAGGGCTGCCTAATAACTCTCTTGCTACGTTGTGTGTTGGATACTAACAGCAGGAAGCATTATTTTAGAAGATTTAAATTAGCAGATTTTATTTACCACACCAGTATTCTCACGAGGCATCTCACTTCTATCTAAAAGGGTTTTAAATTATCAGCTTTTATTTATCACAATAGTATGTTCCTGATTTATCACACTTTCCTGTGTCTTATTTACTCAGACCAATATGGCATAAAAATAGCTGGGTAATATAGAGAACTCAGAAACACCATGTGAATTTTCTGAAAGCAGGGAGGAATTGCAGAAGTTGAAAATATCACAGAAACATTAGCTGACACAACTCTTGAGACTGCTTTTGACTGTATATGCTATTGAAAGCAATGAGGGCAAGAGGACCTAATTTAACAGCTTTGCCAGTGCTTACAAAAACACGGTTTGAATTAAAGTCTAAAATTTAAGGCTACTGCAGCTGTCATTAAGACTCTAGGTTAAAGCCATACCAGTTGCAAGACAAACTGATAGGAGCTTTTGGGCTTTTTGTCATTCAGTAGACTGATGTCTAGTTTCAGATGTCATTTCAGTTAGATCCCAGTGTAAAAAAAACATTTAAGAGTATCTATCTCGTACTTTTTTCATCTCTGGAACTGCTTCACTTTTTTTCTACTTACAGAAACATCAAAAGGAACTCAGGCTCACTTGGTCATAGTCTGGACATCAGGTTTTTTATAGGAACAAAGAAAGATGTGGTGTGCCCTTCACACATGCTCATATTAAAAATTTATTAGGGAAGTTTCAACATCTTTCAATTATGAGGCAGATTTTAAGGCTCTTGTAAGTGGTACAATAGTAGCAAATGCCAGCTGATATTTTACAGAAATATTCCAAATAAAAATACCGTTTGATTGCAAGGGGGAGCAGAACCTCCAGGAACATATCTTCATTTTTGGTAGTTTAGTCCACAGTAACAAAAACCACATTGTACCAATCAGATATTTAATGAGCCTCTAACTCCATTTCTACCTTATCCCAAAGGTATAGCAAATAGTGCTGCTTTTTTAAAATATCAAGAAAACATCATTTGCTCTAAAATGTCCCTAAAAGCAGGTCTAAATTGCCAATAAAGGCTAGGTAATTGTATCAGCATGGATCAGAAAGCATTTCTCAGAACTGATGAAATAGTTTGCGGTATTGCAGAACCTGAATGATGCTCTCTGTACATTACACTGGAAATATCAAAGACTGGTCTCAGCTTAATTTGCTCACTACTGTGTATTTTGGATTTTCAGGAAATATTTCTCGCTAATGTCATTCTGTTTTGCTTCAAATGTAATTTGTTTGGGGAAAGTCAGGCGATTTCTGCAATCAAGGGTTCACTTGGAAAAACTTTTTGTTTGGTTTTTGATTATAGAATACCACTGTTCCAAGAAAATGGCATGATTCAAAATTCTCAAATCCTGTATTCTTTATTGTATTCCAGATTTTACACATTTCAAATTTGAAAAATAATAATTTGCAAGATTGTTGCCCGGCTTATCAGCTCTTTCTCAGTAGTTATACAATCATTTGACAACCAAACACACATACAGTATAAATATTTAAGAAAAAGTAAATTCCATTAAGCTGCAGTGTGATAGATGCAGTAGTAGGTACTTATCTTTGAAATATTAAACTCTAGACATTTATATCTGTACAAAAAAGAGTTTCCTGCCATTTGATGAGAATTATGTGCCTGGCACTAATAAAATATTAAACTCCAATTTAAAAGATAAGTATCTTACGCACTTTTTTCATAATAAAACATTTTACAGTGCATATGAGAGCTAATATGCATCAGAATTTCCATACAATACTGTATTTACAAACTTTTATGAAAGTTTTGTGTCTGCATTTATTAGTTGCTGTCTCTATTTAAGCACTTATTATTTCATATAATGACATTGTGTGCTTCAATAATGCATGATAGAAGGTATACAAACAGGCTTTATTTTTTGCAGTAGAATTTTCTTTTGTTACAGGCGACTGCTGCTAGTTAATTAAATGTAGATAGCCCCTGAAAATTGCATTATCCTTTTCTGTCCCTATTATATAAATTAATGTCAAATTGATGCGATGTTTCATGTTTAAAATAATAGATACATGTGTTAAAAATTATAGCCTGCCGTTTTCCTGTTTGACAATGCATTATTTTCAACTGGAAATGTCAGTTTCTAACCTTCTGGCCAGAATACTTTGCAAAGGGCAGTAAGCATTAAGTGTTAGTTATCAAATATAGTGTCTTTTGAAACTTCAACAATACTATTTGTAGAGGAAAAGACATAGTATAGGAATTTTCTGTTTTGAAACTAATCTAATAAAATTAAATGTTCAACAGATGGTTATCAATAAAAGGAGAAGTTCCTTTGAATGAAGAAAAGGTACCTTTTCTGGTAAATAGGTTTCAGTGTCACCTGGTCCATTTTCAGCAAGTGGCTCATTTGCCTTTTCTTTCCCAACTCTTTATATAAAAAGGTGAGAATTAAATTCTACTATTTTTTTTTTTAAATCTCAGGTGTCATCCCATGAAGTCACCTGAAAGCTGCAAAAGCTTAAATATCTTTGTCATTGTCCTATCAAACATCACAATCTCCCAACTCTGCTTTACTACCTTAATTGAGTGATGTCATATCAATGTCATTAAAAGAAGCTGTACAGTTAGGGTGCTTTTTCCTGTTCTCATAATTATCCTTTTTTACAATTTACAAAAATATTTCATTAGACTCTTTGTACTACAGCTTTTTGTATTGTGATCAATGTCAGTTGACAACTCTGCTTTTTTTTAATTACTGAACTGGGTGATTAGAGTTAATAAGCTATGAGATGTAAATACTGCCATTTCAAATAAACAAGAAAGCACTTAGAAACCAAAACAAAGCCTCTCACTGAACTCAGGCACAACATCCTCTGAGAGATATGTGGCACAAGCGATTCAGTATATTACTTGCTGTAAAGAAGGATGCACCTTGTTACTTTAAACAGCAAAATCCAGCAGCAGGTTTTCAGGGTCTGAGATATTCTTTTAAAAGGTGCAGCTTAAAAACTCCCATATTTTCAGATCACATAGGTCTTTTATTTATATTTTGTACTTTCCAACCAAAGAGAAAGTCGTACTCTCGTAAAAATACTTTATAAAAAGAGCTTTGGTTTTCACTTTTCTTCTGTAAAGGACACCCTCCCTGCTCTCAGAGGCAGCAGATTTCCACAGAGCCATCCACTGCTGCTGTTCCAAAGCAGAAAACCTTTCTATGTGTATGTAGTCTGTAACATTTAAGATATGATATATATAAACTTGGGGTTTGGGTTGAAAGCTAAGTAACACAGGGTTTTAGAACAGCAGGTACATGTTGGTATAATAAGAAAATTTCCTTCCACATTATGGATCCTTGTATTTCTTCCTGCAAATTCTGCAAATATTGATGGTAAGGTCTGTGTACGTATGTCCCTGGGCATCACTAATAACTTTAGTGGCTTGTTTTTAAATCCGTTGTATACATTGCGTAAGAGTTAATTACTTGTAAGATGGATACATTTCTGTAGTTTCTGATGAACTTTCCATTAATCCCTATTTTTTACTCTTTTCATCAGGTATCTATTAACAATGCAGTGTTTTGTAAACTCTTTAATAATAAAGAATACCTGTTATGATCATAAAGTGGGGAAAATGCTGCCTAATTGTGGCCAGGATAAACTGCACTTAATATCTGTTGTCAACAAAGCAATTTGCCAGATGATATCTTTAAATCCTTTCCTTAAATTGTTTCTAGCACAAATTATTGTAGATGGTTACATTCAAGAGCCCATTCCAAAGAACTGAACCACTTTAAAAGAAAAAAAGAAAGAAAAAAAGATGAAAAGCCCCCCAACAATTAGCTCAGTCTGTGCTAGCAGGATGAGGATTTATTTCTGTTTTTCCACGGAGGTCTCTGTGCTCACGTTGACGAGTCTGGAGCAGCACAATATCCTGGGAGCAGCACAATATCCTGGGAGCAGCACAATATCCCGGGAGCAGCGTGCGCTGCTGCCGCGTGATTCCATTAGCGCGGCTGCCCAGCGCTCTACAAGGTTACGTGGCTGCTGCCCCAGGCACTCCTGCAGTGCCCTGGGACAAGGACCTGCTCCTTCCCCACGGCCTCTGGCTGGGGTGCAGGGCCCTCAGGAGCTGGGGTCAGCCCAGTGCTGAGCGTGGCTCGGGCAGTGCTGCCCCACTGGGCACCCTGGCTTTCGTGGGTCCCTCTGTTACGGCAGCTCTGGATCTCAAGGGCTGCAGCTTCGCTTTTGCAGTTGGGGATTTTTCCTCTCTACCCTTAAATCTTTTTGCAGTGAGATTTCAAGTCAAACGTGTTTCAGCACACTTTTCCTGAGAAGGCAGATTTACATATGCATTAGGTTCATTTTATCGGAGTACACACACAGCAATGACACATCTCATTGACAATGTGCTGTCTGATGGATAACTCCATACAAAACACATATTTGAAAGGAAAATTGGAGGAGGAATAGGATTAAGAGTCTGTACATAAGTGACATCATGTTTTGTGAAGATGAACTGCAGGAATGTCTTGCCCTACTTCACAGTTTTGGATTATTCAAAGATCCAACAAGTGTTTTGCAAGTGTAAAAAAACTTGCTGCACACCGTCATCAGGCAGAAACCGCTGGGACCAAGTCTGTCCATACCTGAAATCACTTTGTATATGCTTTATAATGAAAATAGTAAAAGAGCTCTTACAAACTTTGATTTTCAGTGCCTCATTGCCACACAGGACTAATTCTTTGTCCAGGCAATGCAGCATTGCGGCTTTTTCTCTCAAAGGTGAGCAACAGTGCATAAATATTGTGGTTTAATCATGTCCTGAGTCATGGGTAACAACAGCCCTGCATTTCCAGCTGGGTGGCTGCTGTGGTCCTCTCCTGCTGGGATGGTGTTGGGCACTTTGCTTGGCTGGATGGGAGCTGGGACAGTTTTGGTTGTCACTGGTCAGCTTTATAGGGTGTCAGTGACCAAGAATTGTGGAAGATTTTAGATGCCAAAGTGTGTGTTCTAACATTCCTTTGGGATGTCCATGTACTGCCAGCCATCCTTCTTACTGCACTGGCTTCTTCCTACTTTCCTTCTTTTCTCCCTTTCTGTTTCTTGATTGCAAGGATTTTTAATAATTTTAAATATATGCTGACTCAAGGCAGACAGTTTCTTCTCTATGTCCATGGAAGAAATAGAATATTTATTTAACAAAGGAAAAATATAAATAAAATCCAGTGGTGTTTCTAGGGGAAGATGCATTGTTTCTGGGATTTATCACCATCACCAACACCAAGGAAGAATGGGACACCAACACTTCCAGAGCTGGTATCCTGAAAATTCAGGGCATCAAGCTCAACAACCTTTTCAGGCTTTTCTTGGACTAGTTACCCAGGAAGTTCTCTTGTTTATTTTTCTGCTGAAGGAAGATGTTACCCATCATGTGCCAAACCTAGAAAATAAAGATGTCTGAATAATTTCCTGTAGACCCTGATGTGTGGTTTGTGGTAAGGGTGTTTTCTGTGGGGATGACACTGGTCACACTCAGGTCTGTGACTGCACCCACTCTGCACGTGAGCTGAGCTCCACCTTTGCTGCTGCTTCCTGCTGGTCATAAGTTAAAGCTTGCACAGAAGTGCACTTCAGTACAATTTTACCTTGGGAGTGAAAAATGCTTGGATTCCATCTTGGCCTGTTCATTTAATGTCTTGGTGAGCTAGTACATATCTTTGAATTCCTACCTCAGGTTTCCCCTCTATAAAATGGCACAATAATACTGTCTTGGTGCCTTTCAAGGAGACTCTTCTAAGGATCTGTTAATAAATGTCAGTGATGCACTTTAGAGATCCTCTGAGGAGTATCCTGTAGAAGCATACTATGAATTATTGACTCACTCTTTCTGACCCACTCTCTAGCACACATTCACACTCCTGAAATCCCTTAGAAATAAGGTGCTGGCACCATAGCTTTAAATTACTCTGGTTTATGCAAAAGTAAGCACTTAGGCACCCAGCTGCCTGTATATATACCCTAACCCTAACCCTGTCTTTGATGGGAAAGTTGGCTAGTTGTGTACTAAGTAGGCAGATTTTTTTTTATATATAAACCAAACTTTTACAGAAATAGGAACCTCCACCCACCCCCAAAAAAAAAAAAAAACAAAAAACAAA
>VZRH01007799.1:704411-732400 GCA_013397555.1 Urocynchramus pylzowi
CCCCCCCCCACAAAAAAAAAAAAAAAAAAAAAAAAAAAAAAAAAAAAAAATCAATGTCTAAAATGAGGCTGAAGTATTGGCTGTGTTTTAAAATATATCTAATTCTTGGATGCTGCACAAACCCCATCAGCCCTCTGGAGATCTGGGGGACTTCAGGACTAAGAAGGACCAGAGGAGAAAAATGCTCCCACTTCTTCATCCCATGGGGAGGTGGGGGAGAGGAAACAGTGATGGCAGATATTGTTCATGTGCTCCAATTCACCCTGGTGAGCACTACAGTCCAACTGCCAGGAGCACCTAAAAAACTACATAGCTTTGCTCAGGGTTTCCAGCTTGGGGGGGCTGTGCAATAGCAGAGCAGATACCTCAGCCTGGCTTCGGGGTGGGGCTCAGCATCATCCTCAGCCCATCTCCAAATATGAGCTCTAATTTCAGATTTGTAATTAATGATTGGTTGAGGGTGTTTAGCACCTCTCCAGATCAGCTGGGTAAGTACCTATGTGTTGATTTACATGAACAACAGAGCAAAAATTTTAATTTGAATCCTTTTTTATATGCTTGTGTGTGAAAAAAAAGAGAATCAGCAATACTAAAATATTGTTAAATTCTTCTTGGCTGTGCTAGATTGTTCATATAAAGAAAGGTAACAAAAACATCCAGAAAATTTTTTACTGTTTCACCCTTGTGTTTTCCAGCTATGTCATTTCACTGTCTTAATTTAGCATTTCATCCAGAAATTTTCAAAACAGATAATGTTGTTTTATTTCATTTGACTTTATTCTGAATTTTCCTTCTATTTTTTTTAATTATTATTATTTAATTTGCTTCTAATCTAAATTTAAAAAATGGTTTGAAATAAACACAGCACCTTTATCCTCTAAGGATTACTTTTTTTCTCTTCCAGGTAACAACAAGTTGAGGAAAAAAAGGTTATCCTCATTCAGTTGAAGTTTATTTTATTGTTTTAGGCCTGTTGTGGAGTAAGAAACCTCATCTACAAGCATGGTTGTGTACAGACCAACCTGTGACCTTGCCTGGGTCAAATCACTCTCAGGAAAGGGAGGGAATAGGGAAGAGATGAAGAAGGGATGGAGTGGTAGGAGAGATCCCTGAAGAGGTCAGCCAGAAGCAAGGGCTGTCCTCCCAGCATTTGGGGATGGGGAAGGAAAGGCTGGTGGTGAGACCACAAAACCTGGGCTGCTGTAACCAGCACTAGCATTCACTGACATCTGTACTTTTGCGCTAAATTTTGGAGGAGGAGAAAAAGAAATGTGCCTCTCAGCCTTGATTTAAAGGTGGTGTTGTTATCTTCATTTGGTGTACATTTTTAAGAGGCTCCACCCAGGTCTCTGTGCAGTTTGAGGTAAATTTTTGAGCTAAATTTTGGAGGAGAAGAAAAAGAAATGTGCCTCTCAGCCTTGATTTAAAGGTGGTGTTGTTATCTTCATTTGGTGTACATTTTTAAGAGGCTCCACCCAGGTCTCTGTGCAGTTTGAGGTAAATTTTTGAGCTAAATTTTGGAGGAGAAGAAAAAGAAATGTGCCTCTCAGCCTTGATTTAAAGGTGGTGTTGTTATCTTCATTTGGTGTACATTTTTAAGAGGCTCCACCCAGGTCTCTGTGCAGTTTGAGGCACGGCTCCAGGGAGAGCTCCCTCCTCGCTGTTGTGCCAGTTGATCCTGGGAAACAGAGATGATTCCTAGGAGGAGTCACAATCTCATCAGCTAAAGGGTGGATATTCAGTTTTCACTTGTTTGAGATATTTGCACGTGGCAGGTTGGCCTTGCTGGCCCGGCTTGTGCGGGAAATCAGCTCGGCATTTATGGGTGCTCCTGCCTTGGAGAAGATGTCAAAATGATTGTAGACCATTAAAGACAGTCTAATATACCTTGAGGTTAACTCACACACTGCTGATGAGTATCAGGATTTCCATAATTTTTTGGCAAGCATCCTTTCTATTTATGTAGCCAACTATTGATATTCATAGCATAAAAACTGGTTATTCAGCTAAAACCCCTTTGCCATCAATCAGTGATACAGTCTATCAAATGTCTCAGTCAGCCTGTAGTCATTACTATGTTGGGATTTTTTTTTTTTCCGTTTGGAGACATTTGGGATGACTCAATTTCTCTGATCTTGTAGCATTTTCTGTGTCTTTAGAGGGGAATTTGTAATTGTTGAATTATTCTTGGCCATCCTTCATTCGGAATTTATGTTGTAATTTCAGCAAAAGCCAGACCTTGTACGGCAGTTTTCATCTTTTTCAAGGCTGCTTCTATTTCTTGAAATGCTGGAGGGTTTCCAATTATTCCTTCTGGTCGCTTTGGATGTGAATTGTAACAGATCATCCCAGAGTCGTGGTTCAACATTGTTAAGCTTATCAATATAAATATAATGTTAAACCCTTTTTAGATAATTGGGGGCTAGGTGTGAAAATGTGACCAATTTATGCATAAATTGGTCCTACACTTCTCTTTTTTCCCTTATCAGAAAGAATCTCATCATGAACAGGTTTCAGACTGTTCCTTGTCAGGGCTTCTTCTATACCTGTTAACGGTTGATTAGGTTGTTATATCACATTTCAATACCTGCTTAACCTGATGCCAGTCAACTATGCAAACAAAATTCATTAAGGCAAACAGAAGTCTCTGAGCTGGAATTGTAAGGAAAAAAAAAAAAAAAAAAAAAAAAAAAGGGTTGATATATNTTAAGGAAAAAAGAAGCTTCTGAGGTGGAATTTAAAGAAAAAAAAAAAAAAAAAGAAAAAAAAAAAAGGGTTGATATATCAGCTTTTACTGTATGAAACAATGAAGCCTTGTAAATCCATACATATTGGAGAGAGCACTGGATCATAAGTAAACCTGAAAATGAGGAATAAGATAACTCAAGAGTCTTTATATCTATATCCACCCTTTGATGCCTGCTGTGTGAGTCTCTCTGCCAGGCACATGCACATGCTGGAGGGCAGTTTCAGGGGGCAGCTGAACACGTGGCCTTACTGGTTTAGCTCCTGGTTCCAGTTCCAAAGTGCATCTTACAGTAGTTTGTCTTTTTCACCATGCTTACTACATCCATAGGAGGCTCGTTTGTAGCCCATCATTATGATGAAGTGAAGTTTAAAATTACATTGGGAGCCTGCTGAAGGACCATCATGCAGGTCCAGGGAGAGGGCTTATCCAGCCTGCTCACACCCAACTCAGCCCAGGAGCTCCATTACTCATGCTGACCAAAGCAGCTCCTCAGGACAACTTGCAGGGGCAGCATGGCTTGTGCAGAGACACAAAATGCACCAGAGGGAATGTTCAGAGAGGGATTTACCTTCAGAGAGGGTAAATTATTCTTTAAGAAATATTATGGATAAGAGAGTTGAAGCCAGAGAAGTTTTGTATTCAAACACGTTGTTTCTGGATTTCTTTAGTGAGTGTACACTTAGAACAAGCCAAGTGCATTGGCAAACTCTTCATGCTCATCCAGGGCGTGCTTGAGATGTGTGAATGCCTGTAAAAGAAAAAGTGTGGTTTATTTTGGTAATGTCTAGTCATTTGGTTTAAAATATAAAAAGAATGTTCTCTTAGTATTAACTATAACAAATAGAAACTGAATTGTGAAAGAGAGGATGTCCCTGCTTACTAAATATGCATGAAAAGACTAGAATTGCTACCTCTTACAACAGAATCATGACAGTAATTTGTCCCTTGTTGGAATACATCAATTTTACCCTCTCCCTTTCTACCTTTGGAGAAGAGGGAACGGGGATTAAATGTGTCTTGATTTTAAAACATCTATAGAAAAATATAAAATAAGCCATATTCTCAAACAGTTCCTGTTATTTCAGATTTTTTTCTGTTAAAAGCTTGGTATGTTTTAATGAATTGTGCTGAAGGGCATCATTACCTGCTCCCTAATACTAGTTCTTTTGGGTCAAGAAAGATGATTATTAGGAAATATGATTTCTACCACGTATGCTTTGGTGGTTCCAGTAAAATTCAAGAGCACTAAGTTTGTTTGCATAGCTTGATTTGTATAAATGATCCCGTGCCTAAGCAATTTCAGCATCACCATTATATCCATGCCTGAGCCCTGGGACACAGTTTCAAAGCCAGGATTTCATACTGGACTGGATATTTGGCCCACACAGTTTAAGAAAACCGAAATTCTGGTGACATGCATTTAATAGCAATATAAAAATAAAACCCAATAAAAATGACAAGAATTATATTTCTATTGGGAGAACATTAAAGTTATAATGGTACAAATGGGCTTTAGATAATTGATAATACTGATGTAGAAAATTATTTTCAGTTCCCCCTCCTTTGCAGTAAAATACAGCTGCATTTAAAGAGAAGAAAAAGTAACTTTTTTTTCTTTTCTGTTGGCAAACACTAAGGGCTCTTTGACCAGCATTGCTCAGTAAACCTCAGAGCCACGCTGAAAATGAACCTGTGAGTTTGCTGCGTTGGCAAGTCCCAGCCTGGGAACCATGGGATGGTGGAAGGATGTCACCCCTTGGCTACAACCTTGCTGATCACTGCAAAGCCGAGTAAAGGTTAATCATCCTTAATCTGTGGTTTTACTGAACCTGTGTCTTCCTGCTGCTGCTGCGCTGCTGCTGCAGCTGTGGAGAGGGAGATGGCTCCCTCAGCTGATTTGCATCCAGTTTTACTGCAGTTATTTTCCTTTGAAACACAAGGCCTGGAGCCTGGGAGAAGAGGAGGAGGAGGAGGGTGTCCTGTTTCTCTCCAGGAGAAGATAATGGGGCTTTGCCTGCCTGGTGCAAGAGCAAGTTGTAGGTGCTCTGCAGGAGAATGGAGTAAGGGATGTTCTTGTCTTCTGTGCTGTTTGAAGTCACTGGTATTGCAGCATTGCTTGCTGAGTTTATCAGCCCATCTACATTCAGTCACCACCCCAAATTCAAGAGGAATTGCCATTCATGCCATCTTGAGGCATCTTTAGTGACAAGGCAAAAAACTTCTACTTGGGTTCATGGATGGTGGGGTGGATGTCCCTGATTTTGTCCTAGTTAGACCCCTATGAGAACCTTCCCATTACACAGCTTCCCCATGGTCTATCTGGATTCATATTAAAGTATAAAAATGCAAATCAGCAAATTTGACTAAATTTGGGAAAGAAGATTTGAAGTCTATGAAAAGGGAACATTTTCGCGCTGTCAGAGTAAGTGTAGACTTACTCTGTGGGCAAGCGCTTACACAGCCTTGGAGTAATGGAAAACAAGAGCAGGTGGCAGAAGTGCCAAAGCAAAATATATTCTATCAACAAACTGATCAAGAAAGAGATTTCATCCAGGCCAGCTGGACTGGCCAGCCAGCCAGTCTGTAGGGGACAATGCTCTTCTGTTGAAGAGCCTGCCAGACTATATTTAATGCTGTGGATTTTCACTTGAAGGCTCTGAAGATTCTGTTTTCTCCAGCAAGGCAAAGGGAATAAATAAGTCAGAATAGCTGAAAGTTAAAATAGACTTGGACTGAAAAAAAAAAAAAAAAAAAAAAAAAAATTGGTTTTTTTCTGCACTTCAGCATCACCTTTCACCTNAAAAAAATCAGTGTTGGTTTGTAGTACTGGGACAGAAATCTTGTAATTTGTTTTACTTTATTTGTTAACACTTGTTTAGTATTTCTGTGCTTTAGAATCCTTAACTTACAAAAGACATAGCTCTGTATAGTTGCCTGGATTGTTTTATGAATGATTGTTGCACTGAAACTTAGATAATGTAATATTTATAAAGTATTTTCAGATCATTGAGTAGTAGACAATTTGGAAACCTTTTCTATTGTACTGAATCTTAACTAAATCTCTAGTTTTTGTCAAAAGATGTCTCTTCACATTTTAAACCAGGAAGCGTTTGTGGGTTTGTTTTATAAATCAGTCTATATGAGGTTGATTTTACAATTGAACAAATTAAAGAAAAGATTGGAAATGTTACTAAGCCACAGCCACTAACCTATAAAGCAGGATAACCAGTGGTGTCCCTGGAAGTGTCACTGTCATAGGGACCACAGACATTTTGCTGGGGTTTTGTTGTTGATACTGACAATGTAGATTGGTGTAGGTAAAATATTTTTTTTAATTTTTTTTTTTCTTTTTTAGCTATGATATGCCTAATATGCCTGATATGTTGTGCTAATTGTTTCAGCTATTCTCTGATGAATTGACATGATAGTTAAAAAGATGTGAGAGTGGCCAAGCATTACAGCTTGAAAACTCCTCAGTGTGCTAGGGCCCGTTCCTGGGGTTTAGTTGGTATTTGTAAAGGAACACCAGTAGATCAGGTGAAGTGCCTGTGGTTTTTAGCTGCACACCCTTTTAGAGCAAGCTTCCCACTGGTCATCCTGCAGGAAGGTGGGGGCTTCTTTGCAATGTCCTGCTGTCACCTCTGTTATTGCTGCAAATATTCCTTGTGTGGCTGGAACTGAAAAACATGCAGTATGAAAATAGCTGTACACACTCAATGGCTCTTCATCCTGCAGTGAGTGTAAGGTAATGGTTCAAACCAAGCAGTGGGGGAAAAATAAGAGAGAAAAAACAGAGAGAAGGACAGGTACCTTGTGCAAACATCCTGCTGCTTACTGGTCATGGAAGGCAGGGTCTGGTTTCCCCTTAGAGCTCCTGGTGAAGCTGCCTAAGAGTCATATAGTGCTGCTGGAATTGCCAGGAGTGCCTTCCCAGGAAATGTGGTCTGAGCTGCCCAGGGCACAGGCACTCTGGAAGTGAGTACAGTGACCCCCACCAGGTCTCTGCTGTGCCCAGCACCACTGCTGCAGGCTCTGGTTATGGACTCACAAGTGATGGCAAGTGTGGGCTGACAGATAAAGCATGGAATTTAGCACAAGGAGAAATCTATGCTTGAATCTTATTGCAGTGTGTTATCTGACTGCTCTGACTGCAGCATGTGACTGAATTAAAGTGAATGATGAAATTATGTACAGTCATTTTCATAAGCAGAAGTCAGTTACAAAGTGCTTCCAGATGTATGTTTAATGCATTTCTGTTTTATTATGGTGTCTATTTGATGTACGTGGTACTGACTAAATGGTTAAAAACACTGCAATGTGTACAGAAGTATATTGTACTCAATTTTTTCCCAAAGTGTCAGTGTTGATAACTAAAAACTGAAATACTGCAATCTAATCAACAGTGCTTTTATGGGCCTATGAGCATAGGCTTTTAACATTTGGGTAACTCTACTGTTGGTAGACATAAAAATAAATGGCCCTAAAATTATTTTAGGATTGTAGGTTTAATATAGGGAACTAGATAAAGCTACAAAAAATAAATCAGAGTAGAATTATTTCTGGCATCACATCTGCCAGGCCCATCAAGGAACAGATATTTTACATGCCTGTTTCCTGGGGTTCAGGAAAGCAGCACTCTGCTCAGCTGGATTGATCAGGTGGACTCACAGAATTTATCTCCTTGGCTCTCTCTTTTCTGATATCTCATGTCCTACAGCCGTACTGCTCTCGTTTCAGATCCTATCAGGTGTCACAAACCATATCCAGAGCGGTCAATATTACACCTGTCAAGTCCTAGGGCAGCAAATATTGTTAGTGAATGAGTTGGTATCACTTCTCTTGGAGTTTGTGAGGGGCAGAAGCTCCACCATCCTGGTATCAGACACCTTATGTTGGAGGTTAATGCACAGAACTGGCATTCGGACTCCTAAAGATACATGAGCAGTTTTATAAAGATGGTTAATCTGAAAACCTTAGCTTCATCTGAATGTCAGAGTTTTTTGTTAGTTTGTTTTTTTTTTTCCCTACCTAATATTTCTCCATGTAGCAGATACTGTGCTAAAGTTAGTTATTTAGTCATAGGGTGAATATTCTCTGTTCAGTGTTGTGACATCAAGTCATGCTGAAAGTTCCTTGGCTGGATGTCACAGTCTCTGGAGGTGACAGTGGAGGATGCTGTGATTGTCAGAGCAGCCACCCTGATCATGTGCAGAGAGTCAGCCCCACTGGCTGACCATGGCCCAGGCAATGCACTCAGAACTGCAAACTCCCACAGCAGAACTGCCCAAGCAAGGAGGACTTAACTGGGCATCAGCATGACTTAATCCTGGAGCACTGATCATTACATTTCTTATCATTCTGTGGGACAATATTGCATATTGTTCATCTTTTGTTTTCTTCTCTAGCCATCTTTTTTTTTTCTGGTTCCTTTTTTATCTTTTTCCCTTCTACATTTCCCTTGGGGAGCAAATTTTGATTTCTCTCAGGAGAACCAACTTTTCACTTCTCCTTCTTATCTGCTAAGATTATTAGCAATTAAATAGGTAGTGTTAACATGTACAGAGTGATAATTGACCCAAATTAGATGAAAGAGGCTACAGCAAGGGTGACAAGTTCAGTTTCTCACAGGTGGTGTTCTAAATATTTGGTTTTGCAGGCAAAAAAGCCCGGTAAATAACCATTTATAGCAAAAACAATATATAGATGTTTCTGTGCCACATGGGTGAGGACTTAGACCTCTTAAAATAAAGATTCAATTTCTGTAGAGTCTGGAATGTGAAGATATTGGATGGGCTTAATTTGGTCCAGTGGCATAATGTTTTAGATTGTTGCCATGTATACATATTAGTGTATATTTAAAATGCATCTGTTTTAATTTACTCATGTAAATAATAATTTATGAGTTCAGGTGTGGTCACCATGAAAAGGAAAGTTGGGATATTTACTTTGATGTAACAACACCTGGGGTGATTGGGGCCTAATTAGTCAATTTGTACAAAGACCCCAATGCTGCAATGCTGTGTGGAACCATAGGCTGCAGAATGTTTGAGGAGCACACACAGTGGTGTGCACAATAATCCTGTTTCTCACAGGAATAAGAAGTCACCTGATTCTCATAATTAATTTTCTTTTCATTTTTCTTTTTCTTTTTTTTTTTTTTCCAGAGAAGCTCACAAGTTTTGTGTCTGTTAATTTGCTTGGAAAATTTAATTCTTTTTTTGCCAGGATGTTATCCTTGGTACATTGGCTTCCCCTCTGCTGTACAAATCACCAGATATATTCCATTGTATCTCCTTGTCCCTGACTTTTGAGGATAGGAAGGAGGGAAGCTAGAGGTGGTCATTCCCTTTGATAACTCACAGCTGGAGATGGGACACCAGAGTGATGGACCAAACCTCTGAGTTGGGAAGGAGAATCTGCTTTCTGTGAGCCCTGCTTGGTCCCTAAAAGCCCCAAAGCTGACGGCTTGAGGGAGAGGTGGGAAACTCTGTCCCAGGGGAGACCATCAGGGTCTGGTTTGTTGTCCTACCATGGCACAGAAAGGCTGAAGGAGCTCCTGGGTGAGCAGGATCAGGACACCTGAGGAGCTGGGCCTGGGAGATTGGTGCTCCTAAACCTCTCTGCCTTGCCAGAGGCTTTTCTTCCTTACCTGAGAGGATCAAAGCCTACCTGCCCTGAGTGCAGTGGACTACCAGGATGAGCAAAGGGAATCAATACACAGTGCAGTATGAATTTAATGTATGTAAGCCACACTGCATTTTTAATCAGCTATATATTTATTGTAGAGAAGAGTAACAAATTACAGTACCACTAGCACACAAAAGCTTATGGCATTCCATTATTCTTAATTAATAGGTAAGTGCAAGCCTTTTTTATTTATACTGGAGGAGATCTTGCTGCTAATTTGGTTGCAAATGTATCTGTAAAAAGGAAAAAATGTATGTCTATTTATTTTACTATTTTAATAATAGAGCACTCATTCTTTCCTTTTAGTTTTTTTGATCGTTCCGTGGTTTGCAATCAAATATTAGAATGTTGGTTTTGCATATGTTTCAAAGACATCCACTCTTTTTTTATAAGGAAAACAAACTTGTTTGTAAAAAACTAATAAAATGCCTCTAGAATCTAAAATGAACATTGGAAATTACACAGGTTCCCTGGCTCTTTTACCTGGAATCTGGTCAAACAATCTGCCACTGGAATTATCAATCAATAGATCATTACCAGAAAAGCCTAAGAGCAGG
The DNA here is from genome assembly GCA_013397555.1 of Urocynchramus pylzowi. Classification (NCBI taxonomy): domain Eukaryota; kingdom Metazoa; phylum Chordata; class Aves; order Passeriformes; family Fringillidae; genus Urocynchramus; species Urocynchramus pylzowi. Next base: position 714,405 of record VZRH01007799.1, read on the forward strand.
TAACATATTTTGCTGATCTCTTCACTGGTTTCCTTTTCCTTTCACATAGGTAAGAGCATAGAGGTATCAACAAAACCTATGAGCCTACATTTGGAGCTTCATTTTTAATTCTGGGGAGGTGAAACCAACTGTGTCAAGTAATTTTTATCCTTTAACAGAATTTAACTATTCCATAATTAGTAATTAGAATCTTTGCATACTTTCCATATTAAGATCAAAATGCTCTTGGGAAAATTTAAAGTGAGTCTTAAAATACAGAAATTTATATTTAAAATCTTCAAGCTTCCTAAACATAAAGAGTCATTCCTATGTGGTATCAGCTGGAACTGGGGAAGCTGACTTCTGAATATTAACCTGCTCTGCTAGATGTGATATAATTTGGAAAATGATCTTTAAGATGCTATTAAAAAGAAAAATGAATAAATATTAAATGTTTGAGATATTAAATAAGAAATAAATAGAAATATCTTAATATTGAATTTTAGTTTGATTTGTTATGGGTAGTTTGACGGATTTTGACGAATACCATGAGAACGTGCTGTTAATCTTGTTGAGGATCTGATGTTCTATCAGAAGAGTGGGAGACACATGACCTGAAGGTAAGCAGTGGAATCATTTCATTTCTCAGAGCAACAAAGTAAGAAGTTTTCTTCCAGGGAAGTTTTGTGTACAGTTTTTCTTGATCTCTTTTAAAATGGGTGCACAAGTGAGTGGTGAGTGGCTAACTAAGGTTGACTCAGGAGCCAGAATTTGTGCTCATTCTATGTCTTGGAAATTGTTTTCTAATACCAATGACCACAACTTAGTTTTAGATCTTGAAATTCTTAGAGTCTCCAACTTTGAAACATTTGAATTTTTATGCGCTGATCTATAATGATTTTCTGTAGGATGCTGTTGCTGGAGTCCTCTGTTGTGATAGAAACTGCCCATTTTCTTCTGATCATTCTCAAAATCTGATGTGTTGGTTTTTTTCAGGCTGTCTTTCTAGGCTGTTGGTTTTGTACAGAAGTTCATTTTTTGAGAGGAAGATGCTCAGAGAAGGTATTTTTTTAATGGATAAATGGGAGACACTTGCTAATTTCAAAAGTAATCCTTACACACGCCAATCTGCCTTTCCTCCTCTGTGAGGAATAGACAGATTGCAGTCCCAACAGGGCAGAGCATCACTGTTTGCTTAAGAGAGGCCTGTCAAGCCATTTCATCTGTGTGGTAATGGTGAAACTTTGCTTAAAGTATCATCACATACAGCAAAAAAATATAAGCAGCCCTCTCCTGCTGAGCTTTCCCGGACTTACTGATTGCAGTAAATGTTCAAAAACACTGCAGAACTTGATCAAGAACTGATAATTGAAAAGATGACACGACCTAATTTGAGAAGGGTTATATCTTCACGTGCCCCACACTTGTGTAGTTCAAAATAGTACACATCTTGTCCCTTTAACTTCAGGTGTATGTGTCTTGTCTGCTTCTTGGAAGTGACTGTGTACAGGCAGAGCATAATTGGCAGCCTGTGACATCCCTGTCTGCAAGTGTCTCTCTAAATGCAGCGTATTTCAGCCTTTATCTAGTGATGGCTGTTACCTGAGAGAAGCCCAGGGCCATCTCAAAGGGCTTGTAGCGGCTAATTGTGCCTGTTAGGACTAGCAATTAGCTGGGGATCTCTCCACCAGGCAGCTCGACACCCACTGGCTTTCAGCTGCTCTCACGTCCTTCAGTTAACTAGCTGTGCCAGGCTCAGGAGACAGGGACAGGGAGGCAGGCAGGCATCGTGCTGGGAGAGGGAGAGCAGGGATGTGCAGGACTGCCGGGGAAAAACAGCCACGGGGTTATAATGGCACACTAAAATCCCACCTGGTTATCACAGGAGCAGAGCAGCCAGCGACCCAGCCCTCGTTTGTAGGGCTGGGCAGCCAGGCCCCTTGCACAGGCAGCACTTCAGCTTTAAGAAAATAATAAAATCTAATTACGTGTAGGTCATAAAAGGGATCACGTACATATGGTGGTTACTGGTTACCATGGTGCAAACAATGGTTTCAATGGAAACATGAAGTAGAACATCGGAGAATTAAGATAATAAATCAGTTTCATTGAATAATAAAGCTTTGCACTTACCCATTAATTAAGGATAATCGTATGCCATAAGCTTTTGTGTGCTAGAAGTAATGTGTTACTCTTTACCATAAATATATAGATGATTAAAAATTCAATACACCTTACAGGTAGCAAATTCATACCATGCTCTGTATATATTACAAATGGAAGATGAAAGCGTTCTTTTTACCCTTATTATTTTTTGGATTGGGATAGCGTGTTTCAATTACCCACCAGAATTTGAGGTTTTGATAGTGATTGGAAGACTTGAGAAAATCTACTTCTTGAAATCTTTGTGGAAATCTTTAAACACTGATGACATAATTCAAAGATATCTACAAATGTTCAAAAAATAGGCTGGGCTTGTCTGCCACATCTGGTTTCCAACAGCGAATTGAGACGTACCACATAATGCAACACGCTGTAACACAATACAGCCTGATCTTGTATTGACCCTTCCACTTGATACATCTTTAGGTGCTTTATAATCCCTAACAAATGTACCTTAAAATCCTATTGAACTGTGTAGGCAATTGAGAACAAATGTCTTCAGACCAGAAATAGCATCTGATTCTCGGACCAAACGAGAGAGACCATGCCAGATCCACGGGGTGTGCAGACTAAAGGACATGAAGGCTTCTGCCTACTCCTGTGAATCAAGGGCAGAGAAAATCTTGGGACCCAGCACAGAGCACCAGACAACTGAGGTTTATTCCCTTTCTCAAATGAACAGAAATGTTTCATTTCTGTTCATTTGAGGAAGGGAATAAACCTTTTTTAAGGTTTATTAAAAACCACTTTTTAAATGACATCGTTGAATCCCTGTCCATCTCAGGATATTTTTTTCCCTTTATCTCTAAAGTGGGATTTGCCAGAGAAATTTTCAGACAGAAAAGATAGTCTCAGGCTGAAGGTGTGGTAGACACAGGCAGTGTGAACCCCAAATCCTGCTCTCTGGCTCTTGCCCAGTGCTCTGTGGAGTAGCCCGGTTCCTTGGCACAGAAATAAATGTTCAATAATATGCACGGACCATTTTTTCTTAATTTTAGAAAGGAAACTATGGAGATCTTGGCCTTTTTTTCTTTCTGTTGATGTAGAAAGTTATTTCCCTTTGATTCCCTGCCTCTCTAAAATTATGCCTCAAAATCTCTCAGTGAATCTGTTAGGCTGACAAATATGCACTTTTAAAATTTGTATTTTAGGGAAATACTGAATAAACACAGGCCTACAATACATCAATAATCAAACCAGCTCAGCCTTCCTCCTGTAAAATGCAGAAAGCCAGTTTTCTCACTGGCATTTCAACTCTGAGATCCCAGTTTAAGTCCAACTTGAACAAATAAGAAAAATTAATTAGGTGATTTGGGTCCAGCTCCTCATGCAGAAAACCACCATACATAACTGAGTAGAATTTTGGCTATTCACTCGAAGAACCTCTGCTTAGAAATGTGGCTTTGTCTACATGCAGCTTGAATTTTTTTTGTAGAGCTGACAGAGGGAATTCCTATATACTGCAGACTGATCATACAGTGAGGGCTGTGTGAGAGGAGCTTGTGCTGCTAACAACACACTGAACCCTGGCAGAAGACATGGAAAGAGCAATCCTTTAATGCTTATCAATATGTGAGTGGATATTTTGCAGAGTATTAACCCGAATTGCAGAGATGTATGCTGGAATGTGTAAAACACGCAATGCAAAGAGGGGGTGAAAGCCTTTTGTCTACTCTCAAAAGAGAGCTGGGGAAAAAAAAAAATTATGAGAAACAAATCCAAATCCTTCCAAACTGAACTTAAGTGTTAAACATGACCTTTGGATTTAAGAACCACAAATTTTCACAGGAAGTTGAAAACACGCTGGATGGGGGAACTAAAGAACAGCAGGAACAGATGCCATTATTTGGCACACAGTGGGGAGAGCAGCACAGAAAAGGCAGTCTCTGCAGAAGACATTTGCCTTTAACTCTCTTTGTTTTCTCTTGGGGAGATAAGGGTAGGCACTGTGTGAGATTTTCTCCTTACATCAAAAGGCTTGGGGCAGGGGGGAAGGACAAGTTTAAAAATATTTTAAGAACCTGGCCATAAAAATTTTCAGTTATCTGTTTTACAGCACAAGAGGGTTTGTGAGCAAAGGGAGCCTAGGAGGGGTCTCCTTAGATTAACTGCAACAGCCACTTGCTAGCAGGGAAGGAAAGACCTGGGAAAGGGAACAAATAGTGTGCAGTCTTTGTTAAATGGAGTTATATTCACGGGGAGTGTGTGCATGAAACTCACTGCATTGCCAGCTTATAGGGCAGAGGGATGAGCCTGGCTCCTGCAGGGTGAGCTCACCCTGTCCCTGCTGCTGGGGCTGTGAGACAAAGGCAAATGAGTTTTTCTCACCCACCCAGGGGACAGTCTCAAACACACACAGAAGAGTCACCCACTGTAGTTTTTTGCTTGGTTTCTGCATTGTTAGGAGCATGAGACAAAGCCAAAAAATACCTCTTGCACTTTCCTGTGGCTGTTGCATCCTTTAAATCCAGCTTGGACCAAAGGAATGGAGCAAGCACATTGCACTACCAGTGAATCTAAAGAAGGTTTATTGGTTGATGTGTGTTTCTGATTTGGAAGTAGGAGAGAATTGTGGAATTTGACACCAGATGTAATAAATGGTAGAGGCTGGGTACCCATGATGGGTACAACAACTATTCAAATAAATTATTCAGAGAAAGGACATGATATTTTGTAAAACTTGGTCCACTTACATGTAAGAGGTTGAATACTTGTGCCAGGGGCCTGATGACCTTTCCTGTAGCAGTCTCTGCTCCGAGACAGTGGGATCAAAGAATTCCTAATTAGTGGTATCTCTTTGGGAGGGAGGAGAGAAAGATTATTACTCTGCTTTCACTTCTGAGGATAACACTTATGTACAGAGGTAGCCTATCTTTGGCAACAATTTCAGCACACAAATTATAGCTTTAATGACCCTATCAGCATTCCTAGTTCAAATCAAAGAACTAGGGAGCAAAGATAAGTTGCAGGGGATGGATGCAAGAAAAATATTTTTAAAATAGAATTATTGTGAAAATCAACAAAGTTGATTTTCAGTCAGGTTGTGTCATTAGTAAAATTCCTTACTTTGTGAATTCCTGCAGTTTCAGAGGTGAGGCCAGCTTACTGACAAGGGCTCAAATGTCTAACATTGGAATTCCTGGGGGGGTTTTTGTACCCAAAAGTTACCAGTTGACACAGGGTGTTCTGAATATCATGGTGAAATTAAGCAATCGGACAAATCTTTACCACAGTGAAATATTAAACAAACCTTTCAGCAGATAGGAACAAGCAAAGAGACACATCATTTTTGGAATGCACTTCCTTTAACTTCATCATATTTATTTGAGGTCATAATCTTTACTAAAATTAAATTTTTTATTTTGCTAAATTTTGCTCTGAATGAAGCTGTCTTTCATGGATGTAGGAGCAAATGTGTAAATCTCAGAGGAGCTCACCAAAGGTATGAGCACAAAACAACTCTAAGCACGTAAATTAGGTAAATACCCTTCCCTATCCCTTTATGGAGTTGATTGGCAAATGCAGTGTATGGTTTATACTTTGAAGCTGTGCAACCTTTAAGTGCTTGAATTTCAGCATGCAGAGCCCTGTTGAAATTTATGGTGTTACTTACTTGCTTTAAGTTTTAAAATGTCACTAAATGGATTGGGATAATACAAAATGCCAAGAAGCTGTCTGTAGTCTTTGGGTGGCATGCCCCACAGTGCTTATTTCCCTCCTCATAAGGTATTAAATCCTGTAAATATTTATTCATACATACCTATTTTTAACATGGTGTTTAAAACGTAGCTCAAATTTTGGTGGGGCTTGAGGATGCTAACTTAGGAGTGGGTCACTTGTGGCAGCAGCCTAAGTGGTTTGCATGTCTAGGGAGCAATGTGCAATACGAAGGTAAGAGGCTGGGTAAAATGGGTATAATCCATGTTAAAAACTTTTAATTTTCACATGTCCTCTTACTTTAAGTATCTGTGTAGTCCATTGGGTGTGATTTGTGTGACGATCTTTTCACATCTTTGGCAGTGTGAGGAAGGGCCAGTATGTGCTCCAGTGTCACAGACCAAGCTGTTTAAAGTTGCTTTCAATGTAAATAAGAATTATTCCTATAGATTCATTGGGATAGTAATGCATAACCTGGAGATAAGCAAAAATGTAGTGAATAAAAGACTCATATGCCTAATAATTTGCAGAAGTGGACCTAGAGTGAGCAGATTTCTCTTTTGCAGGCAAAACTTAATTCCACAAATGAAAATTTAAGTGAAAGGAGTTAAGCCATTCTTCTCATATATAAATCTTGTTTTGCCAGTATATTCTAATTTCCTAAATTTTCTCCAAGTCGAAACTGTTTGAGAATCAGAAACATTGGAGTCCTCTTGTGTTTAATAAGGGCTGGTGCCTTTTGTCATTTGAGGGGGAAAAAAAAATAAATGGCAATGGAAGCTATTTTGTTAATGTTTTTATCTATTCTGTGACTGACATCAATAATACATAACAGTTCCATTGACATTGCATCCTGTCCAATGGAGCCACTGACCTGATTCAATGTCAGCTGAAATGCCTCGTACATCATAAACATACATGAATTCTCACAGATCCATTATCCTCCCGCCCGGTCCAGGAGTGCCAGGATCCAGTGTTAAGCCTACAAGAGGCTGAATTCTTTTTCTCTCAGTTTATATTTTCTTTCACACTAAGAAGGAGCAACTCCACACTTGGTAGAATGTAACTGGGAGACCCCTAAACATTTTATGAATACATGAATGATAATGATGTCAACAGTCGTTCAGATACTCGGCTGATAAGCCCGTGGTGTACAAACCCAGATAAATACCTCATACCTTGTCAGGAGAGCCTGCAAACCTGATATGTCATTCTGCTTTATTGTGCAAGAATATATGAATCATAATATTCCTATTAACATTGTACAAAGTCTGCAGTAGTTGGAGACTTCACCCAATGACAGTACAACTTTCATAAAAATATGGATAGTTATCATGTGCCCCCGCTGTGATTCCATTGCCACTAAAAGCAAAGGGAACGCAAATGAAAAATATTCCAAAGTTTTCCATTGGTCCTCCTGAACAGTGCACTGCAGCAGTATATATTTGTTTTACCATTGAGCCTGTTTAGCAGTCGAACTGTAGGAAATTGAATACACACTTACTGTATAAAAATGATATGCTTGGTTAGTGATACTTTAGAAGAAATAAGTGCATCAATCATAGAATAGCAGGTTGTCAAGGCTTTATATGTAGGAAAAACACAGAACAAAGAATGTAATGCATGTTGGGCACCTTTTTACAAAAGTTTCATGCCAAAGTTGATTTACAATGAATGTTTCCCTCCCTCTCTCCTCCCAAATTCTTCTAAAGAAACGTTCACAGAAATCTGAGCAAACTATCATGCTCTCTGTTCTGACGTGTGTGTAATTACAAGATCATCCTCATTGTGAATTTTCTGTTTGGTTGATTTAAGAAAAAAAAAAAAAAGGTGCATACTCTTAATGCTGTTCTGTCATTCAAACTCAGAAGGGTAATTTTCCTCACAAGTTAATGGGAAGGAGACGACTTAATAATTAGCCTGGTTTAGACAGGGCCACATCCTTGACAAGGAGCAGTGCCTGCACCCAGGATGTGCCTCGAGGGCTGAGCAGTTCTCAGGGCAAGCCCATCTGCAGAGTTTCATTTTAAGTACTCTGCCCCAGAAAGAGGGTTCTGAGGTGTGCACTGCAGCTGTCCTGGGCACCATTTTTGTCCAGTGGTTCTCCTAGGCATGTTGGTTATGCTCAATTTCCCATCAGAGCCCTCTGAGATATGCAGACCTGACACAGAATCTGTGCAATGCACAAGCTTTCCTGACAGCATGTGAAAACCTACAGATTAAAACTGCCACAAAGTAGTCTATTGCCATGGACTGTTGCATCAGTCTGCAGGATCCAGACCCCAAAGCATGACACCGAGCCTGCTTCTGCCTAAATGCAAACTCAAATGTTCTGTTTTCAAACAGTGTAAGACTTCAGCTGCTAAAAAAGTTTCTGGATTTTCAGCAGCTATTCTCACTCTCTGTTTCTTCTTTGGGGCATCCATCCACCCTCCCAGGTACATGACTCCCTCCATTATATGGATTTATGCTGCAGACATATGGCTCTAGTTAATCTGACAATAGCTCTTGCTCCCTTCCAAGAGATCTGTTCCGGACAGGTAATCATACATTGTAATGAAATATAACACAAAGACAGGAAAGACCCTTTTATTTCACCAACAGGCAAAGACATCTCTTGAAGTTCACCTTAAATATTGTTGGTACTAATACAACCATCCCAAGTAACAAAATAATTGCAGTTCATTTCTGTTGTTGGCCAATGTAAAGTCACAAATCTTCAAAATTCTTTGCCTAAATCCATATTTGATTGTTTCAATGGTCTGCCCATGCAGCCTCTGCTCACTACTAGGAAGAATCAAAGCAAATAAGCATTGATTAGACTGTAGCAAAACTACTGCAATGCACAAGTGACCACTTGGGCCTCATTACCCCTCTGGTTGCCATGTGTAAAACTCCCTGACTGCCATTTGTCAGTAGTGGTATAAGGGCTCAAAAAGTTCAATGCTTCTTTCCTTTCCCAAAAGGGGAATGAGGAACGGGGTAGGTTCAACCAATTTTTCCCTACTAGGAAAAGAACAAAGGGGTTTTTTGGTTCAGAGAGGGCAGTCTGTACCTCTGCAACCCCTGAGGCCCACAAGCAAGGACCCTGCATGGAGGAGCATCCCAACGCCACTTCAGCTTTTGGTATTTCTCACTCATGGATTTCTTCCACCAGAACTGTTCCTGGGGAAGTGCCAAGACAGTGTTCCAAGGACAACCGTCTCCTCCAAACCTGTCATTTTTGGGGAGACTCAGGTATGAGTCACAGCAATGACATCCTCAGAGCATGTTTTTTATTCCTGCACCTTAATCCTTCTGGAGATGTTTCTGGACTGGAGTGAAGGCCCAGTAAAAGCACCTTATCGATTTGACTTCTTAGCATTAAGCAGTTTAGTAGCATGAAGGTTTACAAAATCTGTTATTTAATATATCATTGTCTGGAAAAAATAATATTCTTAACTGAAACATACAGACATCTTTATGTGTCTTTTGGCAGAGTGATTTCTAACTGGTCTCCACCTTAATCTCATTTTTGTTGATTTCATTGTTTTTAGAGCCCTTCAATTTCCCTTTAAATTAAACAAACGCAACCCAAAACCTATTTTTCCTGGACCAAACAGGTACATATAAATAGATAAGCTCATGCTGCACAAGAATGTAATGAAGATACTAGTAAAAAAAAGAAAGCATCATCTCTGTGTGCAACTGGGAGCTGAACTTTGTATCTCAAAGTATTCCTGTATCTCCAAGTTAAGGCTGCAAGTAAGTGCAATTGAGATGTCTTCTATAGCACAGCTTTAAAGTGGAGTTTTCATGTAATCTCAAAATAAATGGATTCAGTGAATTACCCAATGGCTCTCTTCTCTTCCTTACCTCCTAGAATGTGTATGTTTTCTGGTTTTTCTGTTTCATTATTATCAATTGTTTGGTCCTCATCCTTTGGATTTCCTTCAGGGTCATTGCATAACAAATGGTTCAGAACACTCATGCAAAGTGATACAGAAGAGGATTGTGTGTGCACATATATATATATTTGTATATATTTATATCTTTAGCACCACCTTGGACTCTAATTGAGCTGAGGACTTTTGTGACCCAAACCCAACATTTCTATCCACTGTGAAAGGGCTGTACATCTTTATAACTGTTAAAAGCATGTCTAGATAAAGATCTTCACATTTTTATGGCAAGGTTAATTCTGCCACTAAATTGTCTAACACCATGCAGATTCCTTACTGCCTGGTGAGTTTTCCCAGTGACGGTTTTGTTATGCTGTAAACTGATTTTGCAAAGCTGCAAAACCTTGTGCACTCAAAAAATTCTGGACACCAGCCAGATTCCTTTCAATAGTCCTAAGCAAGGCACCCTGAGCTGAAGGCCTTGGGGCTTGTTAGCCTTTCCTGAAAATCTTGATAGCCAGGGGAATAAGTCTACACACAGCTGATGAGTTCTCTCTGGTGCTGTAAATATTATGAGCACACACCACAGAGGTATCTGCCATCCAGCCTTGTTGGCTGGCTGCTCTGGAGGGCAGCCCTGGACAAAAGAAAACAAAGCCAAGTTGCCATACAAAGAACACAGTGATCCTTTTTGTTTCCCACCAGGACAGTCAGACTCTGGAAGGTATGAGCTCTGTGCATTTCCATCATAGGGAACACTGTTCTGTCCATAGTATAACATGGTTTTATGAAGAATTGCCTAAGGGGCATTGCATACCTGCATGGAAAGCTGACTTCTTATTTCTAAGTGTGCTACAAAGCATGTGCTGGATTTAAATCACTTTCTGTAAAATCTGAGTCTTTTCATTTTTACTCTCTCTTTTTCACAGATTGTGTGCCTAGCTCAGTGTCTGGGAAAGAAGTGCTGCAGTACCTTAGAGCTTCAAACCCCAGCTGTGGGGTTTCAGAAAACCTCACCAGGAAGTACCAGCTGTAGAAAGGAGCTCAGAGAGGGAGGCTGCACTCATCAGATGCCCCTGTGGGACCATACTGTGGCCTAATTATATGAGGGGAATCTTAGAGGTATATTTGTCTGGGGATGGATCCCACCACTGCATCCTGATGGATGATGAGCAAGAGGGAGCCCAGCCAAGCTGTGAGACTGGATCAGCTCTGCTGCTGCTCCATGAGCAATCCCCAGGATGAGCAATGCTGCCACCAATGAAACCAGAGAAAAGCAGAGATGTCAGAGGGGACATTAAATGGATAATACTCAAAAAGTTGCTAAAATTAGGAAGTACTCACATCCAGTCATGTAATACATATTTTTATTTTATTTTTTTCTGGGGAAATAGGAGATGATTTGGAAGTGGTATTGAGGCCCCCCTGCAGCAGGGCAGGCAGGCAGCATTTTTTGTGCTACAGGGAGAAGCATGTTGTGTCCAAACACTTCAGATTCAATGCTGTCCTTACAAAAGGGATTTCTAATGAACACAAACAGAAAAATATAGCTTCAGTCACTGAGAAATCCAAAGATGCTGAAATAGGACAACTTGGCTTATCTGACTAAAAGGTTTGTTTGAAAGGCAGAGGTTTACCTAGATCCAGTTATATTTTTTCCTAGATCTTCTAGCTATTTCTGATGTGACCTGTTTTTTTGTTGCTTGTCTTTCTGTCAAGATAGGTTGCTATTCTGATACTTTTTTTTCCTTTATGTTATCAGGGCTGATATGAAAAAAAAAAAAATAGGTGAGAAACAAGGAGATACATCAGGAATATCTAGAAAGTATTTCCACACTACACAAAAGGTTGGCATAGAGGAATAAAAGACTGGATTTAATAAAGTACTGGATGTCTACTAAGGACTAATATAGGATATTATCCATCAAACACCTCACACTAACTTATCCAGTCTCTCTCTTCATGAGTTTATTGGCTGTGGTGCTACTTCTGAGTCAGTCCAGGTACCCAGCTATGCTGCAGAGTTAGTCAAGCAATACAATAATAGTGTAAAAGTTGCAGGAGGTGGATGCAATTTCTGGAAATGCTATTGATGCCATTACTTATTTATTTAGTAGACAGAATTTAGAATGGGAATAAGGATTTGTCTGTCACCATCACATCAGCCATCAGTTCAGTGCTGCCCTAGGCAATGAGTATGCTGTTACTAATTTTAGTTTGTTTTGTTGTCATTCAGTCCAGATAATTTTTGAGGTTCATTTAGTTGTTGCTAATAAAAAAGAAAGACAGAAATACTGTGTACTGGCAAAGCAGGGTACTCAGAAATCCACTCCTCAAATCAGAGTCCCTTCAGATTGTGCTGGTGACATGACAGGGAGTTAGTTATTTCCTTCAGAGACAGGAGCACTGACTTGACTTCTCTTCATGACTTGGTGCTTTCTCTTGGGGGACCAGTGTCACAGGCACATCCTGCACACAGCAGCACATTTCTGCTGCCTTGGGAAAGAGCACTTCCAGTGCTGAGCACCTGAGGGTTCATCCTGCAGAGGAAGAGACTGAGTACTAGAAAAACTCAAAATAGTAATTGAAGATGAATGAGTTGCTGTTCTGCATGGAGCCTCTAAATGCCTTCATTAGAACCAGCTGGGTAGTGGGCAGGTAAAAGGGAGTGCTGCCTTTGCTCAAGTTGTGATTAAACTGTGCACTGCAATTCATTTCCATGGGAAAATGAGGCAGAATTTTCTGAAATTTAAAAATACTCTACCTGTCATTTCTTTATTTATTTGTGTGACATTCAGAGCCCAGTAGACAGAGGTAGCTAAACTGACACAAGAGGTCACTTCCTGCTCACAATGGCTTTGGGGCACAAATTATTCACCTGCCAAGGCAATGCTTTGCTATTTCCTAACACCATCGTTGTATTGTCACCACTTTACAGTTATTAAGTGTCTCTAAATCCCTCTGCTGCCCCACATGCTGCCTTTGATATGGGTGATAACAGATATATCCATTTTACAAATGTGTGGTGTGTTGACCCTGGGGGGGACAGAGCAGGTGCCCATCAAGGCCAGGCTGTCACTCCCCTCCTCAGCTGAACAGGGGAGGGAAAATATAAAGAAAGGCTTGTGGGTCAAGATAAGGACAGGGAGCAATCACTCACCCATTACTGTCAGGGGCAAAGTTGATTCAACTTGGAAAAAAAAAAAAATTTACCAATCAGATCAGAGCAGGATAATGAGGAATAAAGCCAAGTCTTAAAGTCTTAAAAGCATGTTCCCCCACCCCTCCCTTCTTCCCAGGCTTAACTTTAGAACAGATTTGCTTTACCTCCTCCTCTACAACAGCCCAGGGGGACAGGGAAAGGGACTGTGGTCAGTTCATCACACACTGTCTGCCACTCCTTCCTCCTCAGGAGGAGGAGCCTTCACACTCTTCCCCTGCTGTAGCCTGGACTTCTCTCTCTGTGGGAGCACAGGTTCTGCCAGGAGCTGCTCCAGAGTGGTCACATCCTCCTTTGGGCATCCCCCTGCTCCAGTGTGGGGTCCTCCACAGGCTTCAGGGGGACCTCTGCTCCCCTGTGGATCTCTGTGCTCTGCAGGGGCACAGCTGCCTCACCACGGGCTGCACCAAGAGCAGCAGGGGAATCTCTGCTCTGGCACCTGGAGCAGCTCCTGCCTCTCCTTCCTCACTGGCTGGGTGTCTGCAGCGTTGTTTCTCTCACATATCCTCACTCCTCTCTCCAGCTGCTGCTCTGCCACCATCACAGATGGGCTCAGCCTCGGCCAGCTGTGGGTGCCTCTCTGAGCTGCTGGCATCAGCTCTGTTGGACACAGGGGAAGCTTCTGGCAGCCTCCCACAGAAGCCACCCTGGAACCCCTCCTTGCCACCCAAAACAAATACAAAATGAGAAGAGTAGCAAAAGGACAACAAGAATTTGGATGCTGCTGTCCTCCTCACATCACTGGTGGCACTGCATAATTGAGTTTTCTTGTAAAATGTTCAAAGCTGAGATTTTGCAAAACACACCTCTGCAAGCCCTGGGAGCATTTGGTGAGGATCCCAGGCCAGCTCCCAACAGGCAGGCTTTGCAAGTATCTGCAGCATCAGTGCAGCAGCACCCAGGAATGTCACCAAAGTGGATTGCCCTGCTGGGATTGCTGTGATGCTTCCAGGGCTTCAGGGATGCAGTGCCAGGATTTCATGGCACTGCATCAGACCCTGTGTGTGCACCCAAATCCCCACTGGTCCGCAGCCAGGAGCTCCCAGAAGTGGCAGAACAACATGTTCACAGAAAGGGCAACACTTCTTTTGTGCTAGCACAGCCACAGTTTTAATTGAGGTGAGGAATCTTGCCTCTGTTCCATGCCAGGGATTCATGCCATCCCAGAAGCTTTTGGAGGAGACAGGCCCAGATGACAGTGCAGAGGAGTTTCTCTTGCTCCTCTGAATGAGGAGTGAGTTAGGAGTCTCTCCTCATCAGGTCTCCATTCAGGACTATCACACACATGGGGGCACCAGGAGAGTGAAAGCCAGCCAGGCTGGATGCTGAGAGAATCTCATCTCAGCAATGTTTGTGCACCCACGAGCTGCCACACACTCACTTGAAAGCCACTGAAGGATGGTTCTGAAGGGCCCAGGTCCCAGCAGCTGCCAGGGTTCATTTCCTTTTGCTCTAAGAAGGGTGGTGAGGACAACCAGAGGTGCTGCCTTGTGTAGCAATAAGACATTTGTCACGGTCTGAGATGGAAATCCTATCTGGTATAATTATTTTATATTAAAATAGATGAAATTTTGATATGGAAATATAGAATGATGTATATTACATTAGTCTAAGAACAGGATATTCATCTTTAATTTGTAGACTTCATAACTTTGTTTGCATTCACTACAAGATAACTACTGTACATTCCTGAAAAATGACATCTTGCATGAAAAGACTTAACAAAAGCCACAGTGCTGATAATTTTCCTGTGGATCAGAGAGGACAGATCTCACTGTGGTCTCACAGACCTGGACCAAGGCTCACCTTTATAATTTTAAACTAAATTGTAATGCTGTCATGGCCACACATTAAAGGAAGTTTCTCTTGATTAACTATTTTACTCAGTCATGTGAAACTAGATTTATTCTCCTGTAACAAGCATAAAAAGGGCAAAAGTTTCATTTGGGGAGCTTGTTTGCTAGGCAAAATGCAGACATAGTGAATGTTATAGAAAGAGGTGTGTGAATTTGTTAATTTTTTATCTGCTGTTGCTCAACATATCTCAGATTTTCAGAAGTAGTTTGTGGGATTTTACTTTGAGACCTGAGAAACTGAAGGCAGAGCACTGAGTGATATCTGTGAGGAAGGGAGTAATACACTGTCCTTGATTATTTTGGACAGTGAGGAGTAAAGTACTTGTTGGGGGACACAGACAGAGGGTGAATGATGCATGTGCAGCTGGCTGCTTTCTGGAGGGTGCTGAAGCATTGGTTTTAAAAAATAAAATCTTAATCAGATGATATCTGTATTTTGGATAGCCTCTCTGGTACTGTGCTACTGAAGTTTCCTGAGACAACCACCTTTTTTAAGCACCTACACACACAATGTCATCTTGTAGTAAAGACACCTTTAGTCCAGCATGCAAAAATACAGCAGATCCCTGCAGCTGAAAGCTGAATCTTCACATATTTACAGCAGTGATAAAAAAGATTTTTAAGATCAAGAGTCTTTCCAAACTCATGGCCTAGTCTTGTAATTGTTCCCAGTCTGGTTCTGCTCTGTGGTTGAGGCAGATTTTCAGCTATGCTATACCCAAAAATAAATGCAATTTCCGTTTACTTTACATGTTTGAACTTATAGACACTTGCAATCAGGACATCAAGAGAAGTGAACTTTTCAGTTCAAAAATGTAAAAATACCTAATTTTAATTATTTGTAACCAAGGAAATCCCTTAAATATGCCACTTACACCTTAAATGTGCTACCAGCATTGATTTAGGAGTCTCTGTTCCACAAACTTAATATATTTCAATGGATTAAAAAAAAATAAAAAGAGAGAAACAAAGCTCAACAACCTTTAACTCATGTTATAATAGTTTAAAAGAGTATTAACTGAACCTCCAGGGAAAATGAAAACCTATAATCAGACACAGTCATTACTCTAGATTATGTTCTAAAATATTTTAATCCCTGTATTATAAAAAAAAAAAATAGAAGTAGATATTTATATTTTTGTTGTTGTTTTTCTTCCTTACCCTGGACATATGGCACTTAAAATTGTGCACAGACCCTTTGTAAAAACAGTGTGAGTTAGACACAGAGTATTGCCCAGACATGTAGCTTTAACTGTGAATTTCTTTACTTTGGCACCAGAGGGTCAAAGTCAAATTTTAGGTGTTAGCCAAACATAGGGTGCGTTCGTTTGTTTTGCCATCAGTTTTTTAACATGTGAAAAGCTTGGTGTCTCTTAAATAATTAACCATTTTTAATAAGTGTCAGAACTGTCTCCTGGTTTCCATTTGTCCTTGTGGCTCAGGCACAGCCCTGCTCTGGAGCTGTCTCTTGCTCCCCCCACCAAACTTTTGGGTGACGACAAATCATAACCGGTTTGGAAAGGAATCGATTCCCAAGGCCCATTGCCAGAGGTCAAATTTGCAATTGCATGGAAATGTTAAGGTGCAATTGCTTCAGGCTTTAATGAACTCCAAAAAGAAATATGCAGGCCTGTAAAGCTCATCCATTAGATCCTGACCTACAAATGGCAAGGAATAACAGCAACGCAGCCACGAGGTGTGCTGACTAAGGGAATTACCTGGGTGCAATTAGTTTTACATGTTTTGGCATTTAATCGTGGTGTCCAGGCACAAGAGAGAGCACACAGAAATTACGAATTATGGAAGAAGGGTGTTTCCAATGAAACAAGTGTGGATTTTCTCCTGCTCTCCCTTGCCTGGGCAGCAGCAGGGATCTCTCTCCTCCAGCTTTGGGAAGGGAAGGGTGGCAGTCCCTGGCTGGTGCAGGGGGCTGCACACCCCAAAAGGCAGCTCACCCTGGCCCCAGCACATGGCAACTCTCCTGGTCAAGGAAATGGGGACAGGACAGTGTTTTTTTCTCAGAACTCCTGCCTTCTCAAGAAGAGGGAAGACCAGAAATAGGAGTAATTTGTAGAGCTATTATTAGATTGCACTAGCCAACCCGAGAACAAAGGAAAAAAGTAATCACACTCCAAATGAATTAGTGGGTCTTTCTAAGGGGATGACGGGAGGAAAGTTTATTTTGTTTATGGCATTGGTGCTGTATTGTAGAAATTATATTTGTCCTTTGTTTCACAATAAAAATTCTCTGCTTGCTTAAGACCCCGAGATTTTAATTTAAAAAGTTGTTACCAGACAAGGACCAGAGATAAACACCCCTGTCTGAGCACACGTTAATTGCTGGCGGCTGGAGGCGAGCGTCTGCTCCAAGCATCCCTGCTAAGCTCTCCCTTCTAATGAGACAAACTTCCCACAATCCAGGAGAGCCAAAAAATTCAGCCCTGAACTTGCAGCTCCACCTGACCTCGAGTTTTCAGGCTGGAAAGTGTCCACATCCACTTCCATGCTGTTTTGTGAGGCTTGTGCCCTGATGCTGGGATCAAGGTACACTGTGAAGGGATCTGTCACATTTCAGTGCCAGGTACAAAACAAACACACAAACAAGAAAACAAATAAATAAACAAAACCAGTTATCATTTGGCACCAACCTCCTAGCAACATAAATAATCAAAACCTGATTAACAAACTGGTCAGTTTGAAATGAAAGAAATGATCTTCCTTTGCCTTCCTGCTCCCATCAGGACGATCACAAAAGGTTATCTATTTGAATAAATTAATTAGAGTTGCCAAGCTGGCTTATTTGCCAATGGGAGGGTTTAGATTTTGTGACCCAAGGGCAGATTTCCAGGATGTCTTTCCCCCAAAGGTCCCACCCAGTCAGTGGCCTGACCAAGGCACTTTGAGGTGGTGAGTGCAGGTCTCAGGACCAGCTCTCAGCCAGAGCAGAAAAGCCCTGGCCAGGCTGGCTGAGCCTCATCAGCTGATGCTGGGCAAGTGGGTGCACAGGGATGGGGATAAGATGGGTGTCACCCCATCAGCCCCTGCTCCTCCATGGCCAGAAGTGATTCCTTTGTAGGAGGTTAAACATTGGGGAAAAAAAAAAAAAAAAAAAAAGAGAAAAGAGTTTATCTTTGAGCCTGAGCACCCAGGAAAGCAGCTCTGTGTGTGTATGGAACATGATATCCTACACTGCATTTCTTTCTCTTTTCTGCCTTGCTTCCTTGCCTTTTTTTTTTTTTT
>VZRH01007799.1:732432-752432 GCA_013397555.1 Urocynchramus pylzowi
TTTTTTTTTTTTTCATTCAAGGGCCAGGTCATTGCTTCTGAACCTCTCTCTCAAGAACTGACACTTAAAGTGCAAATGAAGCTAATGACAAGAGACAATATTTTAATGTTAATTAGATATTTCATGTGTCTTAGTTCATCAGAGCAATATTGTGCTTTTATGTATTACATGAAAGCAGAGCTTTAGCTTGGAGGAAAACAGGGAACACAGTTGGCCATAGAAGTAGCATTCTTGGGTTTGTAATTATTAAAATTATTGTTACATTTAGGAAATCCAGGAAACTTTGAAAGGAAGATACTTAATAATAATAATGGAGCTACTGCACTATAGGAAGCCCTGGCAAATGCTTTACATCTTTCTTTTCCCTCCTACATGAGCTGGCACTGTAAAAGCTGTAGTCTCCCAAGCTCTTGCTAGGAGAGCACACTTGGCTTTTCTGGAGGATTATATTCTGATATAATGCAGAAATTAGGTCTCTCTTTACCTGGGCTCCCCCCTGCTTCCCTTCCTGTGACATATTCCCTTTTTAATAGTTTTGTTAAAACACCAAGATGAGCTGCTAATGCTGTGCATCCCAGTGAAATGGCCTAATGATGATGTTCACCAGAACTAGGTACACAATGTACAATATTTTCTGTGAATGTTTGCATTCCTTGTGGCCTGGTTTCTGCCCCTTTTGCGTTCTTTCACTGGCTATTTGAGAAGTTGCATTTCACTGCCAAGAAGTATTTATACAAAGCAAATTTCAAAGTTGTGCACATATTTGAAGAAAATGAAATTTAAGGCCCTGTCACAGCAATGAGCTCCTTCCAGAGAGACCTCATGTGTGGACCCTGAATGCAGAAAATGCCTGGAGAAGGTCACTGCCTCAGTGAGAGCTGCAGTTCCCCTGCTTCCATGATGTCCTAGCTGTGGACACTCACCAGTGCAGTCATCTCAAGATGGGTTTTGAAGAGGTAAAAAAACCCTACAAAACCACAAAAATCGTGTAGGGATTTCCTGACCATTTGTGCTTCAGCTGGACTTGCTTTTGAGATCACTCTGGGCAGAATAAATGCATTAAAACTAAATTTTGTGAGGATCAACAGGGAATTTCAAAGTGAATTTATATATTCTGGAACAAGAAACATTTTTTATTTAGCAGTTTGTGTGGGTGCCCACACCTAACAAGAACAGCAGAGTAAAAATGTAGTTAAGCTGTCTATTTTTGTCTACAGCGAGTATTTAAAAAAAAAAAAGTGTTAGGTCTGTGGTTTCTTTATGTGTTGTAAGAGCAAAGACACAACAGAGAGTGAATTCATTGAATAAAGTAGTATTGCAGATGATTTGCTTGGCTTGGAACATCCTGGCTTTGCTCTACTTTCATTTTCAGTGTTTAATTGCACTTTTTTTTTTCAACATCATGTATCCTGAAGGAGAATCAAATTTATGGGTAAGATTTTGATGTAAAACACTGATATTTAGGTGATAAGTTTTCTTAGTGTTGCTTACTCAAAAATACTCCGTCATCATTGAGGGTTTCACTCGCTGAGCGTGCCAGGGTGGTGTGAGGAGCTCAGGGCCACAGGGGCTGTTTGCAGAGCATTCCACAAGAGTTTGGGCTCCTGTGAGATTGGGGAGCTCCCACCAGAACTGGTGACAAGGAGCTGGGCAGTGAGAAGGATTGTGAAAAGCACAGACTCAGCCTATCCTGTTGGGGAACAATGGCACCACCAGCTCCGGAGCACCCCAGGTCTCATCCCCTCCCTGCTCCCAGCCTGTGCTGGCACTGGAGATGACATGCTGAAAGGATCCCAGAAGAGGGGGGTATTTTTTAATAAGGGTGGAAGTAATTTCATAACCCAATATTAAACACATACCCACACATAAAATAGACATATGTGCTCACACACCCCAGCAACATCAGACTTGGTACTGTAACCGTTTACAGGAAGGAATAAAACTTGTGTGTTTGGGGTTCATTAATATACATTAACAATTGTAAACGTTCTGCCTGAATAAAAGCTGTTTGCTTTTCTACTTCAGGGTTTCTGCCCTTTTGGGACATTCAATGGGCAAATGGAATACGCTGATAGAGGGCTATAAGTGCTGTAAGTTATATTTAACTAAAATAAACAGGCAGATACAGACACTTCTGCTCTGCTATAAAAAGACTGCATATGCTCAATGCAGGTTTTCTTAAGGTAAGGGACAGAGCTTGGGAAGCTCTAAGGCAGCTACATTTGCCCATATGGGAAGGCGGTCTTTCACTGATGATTTTGCAGACAGAAATTGCCCATCTGCACTGTTTGCAGGTGTTTTGAATGATTATATTATTAGCTCTGTCTGTTCAACTTTGCTTTTTTATGGTGGCTTTAGTATTGCAGTAAATAAAAAAAAAAAAAAGAAATATATAAGCAGCCATCTGGTTCCCAATTTTTGACTAGCGCTCTTTGTCAAGAAAGAAAAAAGAATTCTCAGATATTATTTCCTAGTTCTGAAACACTGGCAAATGAGGAGAACAAATCCCCAAATTCTGACCTGAATATAAAATGGGGACAGAATTTTCTGCTTTTTTATTTAACTTGCTCTGATTAATCCATTTAAAAGCAATTGTCTCTGTTCTGTTCTCATTTACGCCTCTGTGAAGTCAGCAGAGTAGTTCTGGGCTTACACCACCCTTTTAGGAGCAGAATCTTCTCCTGATGAATTTGGGGAGGGGGGCCGGGGGGCAAATTAAAGTGAAAGCAATCATTGTGAAACCATTTTCTGTTTTTCTAAATGAGCAACAAAGACAGCTGGGAAGTGGTCCTTTGCTGCTGGATTTTTCAGGGAGGATTCACATTTCTCTCTGATATTTTTGCAAAGCGATGACAAAACTTTGCAAGACCTTTGGAAACAAAGAACAAACTATTTGCTATCTCAGCAGTAAGTTCCAAATCTTTAGACTGCATTTAAGTTTCTCTGAGCATAATATTTGATTATTGGCAATATGTTTCCAGTTAAATATTTCATATCGTGCATAAAGGCCTTTTCTGCTCTCGAGCATTCTGTAGATATTAATGAAAGCAGTGGATTTGTAGATTTATCTGATGGCTGAACACCTTTTGCTGAAAATTGTTTCAGAGCTGGATAAGAGCTTTACACAGCCATTTAGTGTTGCCTCTGTATTCATGAAATCAGAATTATGTATCTAAATGTAGGTAGTCTTTGGAGAGATGATGCCAAGCCTCACAGATATGACCCAAATCCAAGTATTCTCCAAGTTCCCCAAACCCCATGTGGATTTCCTTCTGTTCTCCATCAGCAGCAATGCCACACGTGGGACTGGGGAGGGAGGGGAAGCTGTGCTGGCTCAGGGGGGCAGCTGGGAGGGTCCAGAGCCAGCGTTTGCACAATAAAAACAAGTGTATGGCCATAATCTGGCATTTGCAGTCCCCAAGGTTTAAAGACATCTGAGGCAAGCATTTAACCTACAACTGGAGCCTGTGTTTGCCCTCCTGTTCTTGGGCTACTTCTGCCTGAAGCTGAAGGCCTCTGGAGAGACAACAGGATTACAAGTGTAATTCCAGGAAAACCCCAAATCCATGCAGAGTGAGGAGCAAAAGGTCAAGTCACTGGGTGAACGTGGCAATGCTGACTGGCAAGGAGTCGTCCCTGGCTCTGTTTGCCAGCCAGGTGCTCAGTCCCTGGTGTGGTGAAATGGCACCACAGAGCTGCTGTTTATAGAAGGAGACAATCATAACAGGAACTTGGCAGGAACATGTTGGCTTTAAGGTTGCTCATCATCATAAAATTTGCTTGAATATGCCCTCCCCTGCCACTTGCCTTGCTAGTTTAGAAACGAACTCAGTTCTTCAGACCTTCTTGTCTTGTTCAAACAATTAACTGTAACCTAGTCATCATTCCTGAGTCTGGGCAAAAGATATACATCTTGGTTTTGGGCTATGGATGTAGCATGTGGCAGGTAATTGCTTGGGGCTTGGCTACTGGAGATTTTATAAATGCACACTTTATTTCTGCTTGCTTTCCTTCAGTCCAGCTGAACTAAAACAACACACTCACATAGTTCATTAATCTTCTATGCATCTGTGCCATTAATATTCTAGTAATTTGATCATGGTATCCTTAAATTAATAGAAGTCAGCATTCCTAAAAAGATTATGCACTTTTGCTTCAGCCATGTGACTGATAGTAACATAGACAGTGACTCCTCCTCATGCCGAGTGCTCAGGTGATGTAAGCACGGCTGGGATCTCACTTTAATCCTGAGGAGTGCTCTCAATTCCCTTGGCACCATTGCTAAGGCTGAGACATCATGTTTTCCAGCAGACATTGTAATCCCTGCACCGTTACGAGAGCGCAGCAGCTGAATGGTGATGTCAGAAATGGGGAAGGTAAACAGCTCTGAGCCAACTGTGCACTGCTCTGGGAACTTCTCCGAGAGCTAAGAGAAGAAAGTGCTCAGAGAAAACATCCAGCTCTTCATGTCCCCCGTGATAACTGTGTGGAAGACAACCCTAAACAAAAAAAACCCCAAACCATAATCAAAAAAACCACCACCAACCCCCCAAACAACTCCATTGATTTGTTCTCAGTATTTAGCAGCCTGTAGCTGTGTCTCAAAGGCCATCTGGATAGCTTTGTTAAGGCAAAAGTTTATTTTGTTTAGTAAGGTCAGCTGTCGTGGAAGGGAACTCACTGAGTAAAGGCACCAGAGGTCCAGCAGCTTTTGTTTGCACTTCCAGTTTAATAATGTGAGTCATATTGCCAGGTTGCCCAGGCAGGTTGGGGGTGCTCCAAACCTGGTAGTGCTCAAGGCCAGGTTGGATGAGGCCTTGACAGCCTGGTCTGGTGGAAGGTGTCCCTGCCCATGGCAGGGCAGGGTTAGGACTCAATGATCCCTGGGGTCCCTTCCATCCCTCAGTGTTCTGTGAGTCTCTGATATCAGCCATGCAGGTTTCTGTCACACCTGTACATGTTCCTCTACCATGCAGTGTGCAGAGGAGATCCTGGTCCTGTGTGCAGAGGAGATCCTGGTCCCAGAACCAGAAAAAACATAAGGTTTAGGATGTTACTGGTGTTGCTCCATGCTTTCTCATTTCAGTGGTGTTTGGCAGTTTCTGCTCTACAGGATTTGTCTCTGGCAGATCAGTACAGCAGAGCACAAGGAACAGGTGCTTTCAATGGTGACGAGCAGGTTTGGACATCAAATCACCTCTTCTGCATTTCCTTCTGCCAGCTATAACTTGGATATTTATATTTGTTTTCTTAGCTATAAGTTATTCTAAGACTGGTGGAGAAGACTAGACAAGAATAGAAAAGCACTATTTTGTTATCATTCATTAACAGATTTGGGAAACGGTTTCAATGGCTCCTGGATTATCCAGGGAAAATGTATATTGTGGCTGCAGATCCTCAAGAGAGAGCCATGAGATATGAATTCCTGTCCTCCAGATCCTGGGAGTGGGTGTGCTTTTGTTGCAGATTTTCAGTCACTGTTTTCATCTCCTAGTTGATCAGTACAAAATGACTAAAACCTGAGAGATGGATTTACTTTTTAACTAATGCAAATAATCATGTTGGTTATAATTGTTATTAGGGCTCCTTTGGGAATCTGTTGTTACAAGCACTCAACCCCTTTGTCTCTCCTTTGCGTCTCCAGGCTATGTTGCAATTTATAAAGATACTAGACCTTAGGCTAAATCAATGTCCTTAGGGTTATGGGATGTTGCTAAATATCAAAACAAAATCCCAGTGTTCCAGTTCTTTAACTTCACTATGTTTAATTAGCCATTCCAATTAACCTTCCCTTTGTGTTCCCTCATGTTTAAAGGGTTATATTAAAAGTACTGTAGAATTAAAGCCATTTAGAATATGCTGAGTATATTTCAAGGCATTCAGAAAGCCTCTCACATGATGCTGTCCTCATTTCAGTTTCACTAATGACTGGTCACTGGGGGCATATTTCCAAACCTCTGCACCTAGGTTGCAGAAATTGTAACAATATTCCTACCTGTGCATCCAGGTCACACCATGCTCTGATGGGAAATCACTTCTGCTGGTCTCTCACCATGTTGCTCTGTGAGCCTGTGGGCACAAAGGATGTGTAAGGGAATAGTTACACAATCTTGCTCAGAGAATTTAGACATGGACAAGCATTAAGTCAGCATTTTTTGCTCAGGGGCCTGACAAAAAGACAAAGACTGAATCAGGATTGCTGAATTCTGGTTTCCGAGGTCCTCGAGATAATTCTCAGACTCATAAAAAGCAGCGGTGCTAGAAACAAGGGAAAAGCATGGGAAAGCACAAAAAGCTTCTCCCAACTAGTTCATAAGATTGGATTCATGCAATATTATGGACAGATGAAAAATCCCAGGTAAAAAGCTTTTCAAACAGTAAGAACAATAAACTATCAGTGCTTTCCGTGGCCTGTGCCCCCAGCCACACACCTTGTGCCGTGGACAGCCAATGTCTGGGTCTGTTCAGGGTGATGGGATAAGAGAGTCTCCAAAACTATTTCTGTAGTCTTTAGGAATCTATGCATTTGGAAATGTATGCTGAGAGCACTCAGTGAGGTAGGAGAATACTATTATGCCCATTTTATTATGCCCAAGGGTGAGTACATTTTTTAGATTTATGTTATATTAGAAAGCTTTTCACTTATTATTCTCTGTGCCTAACTCTCTGGATGCATTTTATAAGTCATCAGGATTTAACTCATGGCTATGGATTTTGTTATGGTAGAGCAGGTACCTAAAAAATCCCTGACTTGTCCAGTGTCATTCTGTATGTCTGGTGGCAGAACTAGGAACAAAAACCAGTCCATATATCTAATGTCTGACTCTTCCCTAGGTAACTTTCTCCAGCAGTTGTATTGAAAGATCATTTTAATTCATAGTTTTGTTTGTTGGAGGATATAAATTTCTCAGGAGTGAAATATGATCACAGAACAGCATTTATTTTTCTATTTTCTATATTTCGAAGGAGCTGAGATAATTTGAAGACCAGACTATGGTGTTATTTTAGTTAAATTTGTTCTCTCTAGGAATTTGTCGTTAGATCTTCCTTTGGTTTTTGTAAAGAATAGGGAGGAAAAACAAAAGCCATGTTTATTTTATTGACAGTGTGATATCACGGGCTTTCACTTAAGAAATCTGTTGGAGTCTGTCTTTGTTTTCTAAGACAAAGTCAGTTAAAAATATATCAGGTTTTGTGTTAAATGGTTTGATGGCATAAATTCAATAAAGACATTGTCTGGTATCCTCACTCTATGACTCACATGAGATACAAAGGAAACTAAGAAAAGCAAAGATTCATTTCCCTTTCCTTCTTCTTCTTCTCTGCTTTTCATTGGCAACAGTAAAGTTCAACTGCAAGACATGTGATTGTAATATAATCAAATAACCTGCTGGTGTCTCATAAAGAAGTACTGGTTGTTTAAACGACTATTCATAACAGACTTAGATGTTTCATTGCTGGCGATGGTTTAAGATTCAGATAACATCAAATCAGTTGGAGTATGAGATTCAGCTCCTTTGAAAATGTACAAAGAACAAAGCCAACAGCACTACTGATGACTGACTGGTTGGGGGAGAAGAAAACAACGAATATATTTAGGATTTTTATCAAGCCTGTTGAAGAATCTCGATGTGAGCTGCTCTATAGGCATGTGATAAACATCACAGAAACTGGAGACAGTGAAAGCTGAAGAGTATGGGACACTTAGCATGTCTAGCTCCACAGTAAAATAGTTTATACAGAGGAAAGAGATGGCTCAATATAAATCATTCCCTAGCAGTTCTTCAGGGCACATTGTTGGGAAATACCTGCTAACAAAGCCATCAGTTTATTTTGTATATTGACTTTGAAGCCAGTGCAGGGAAAGGCAGAGCTGTGAGCCTGTCCATGTGCTGAAATGCTCCCAGTCCCCCCTGGCAGGGAAGACCCAACCTTGTGCCTTTTGCACAACCAGCCCTTCCTCAAGGGTGTCTCCACAGCAGATGCAGCTGCTCCAGCTCACTCCAGGAGTAACTCTTTCATAGCAAGATGTTCCTGCAGAAGCACAGCTCTGCAGGGAACCTCATGTGAGGGAACAAAAGCACTCTAGGAGAACTTAGATGTGGAGAAGTATTTTTTGAGATTCATTTATTAGCCACTGTATTGCTAATTGCTGATCTCCTGTTGAGCTAACCTCAAGTTCGATGGGGACAATGTTTATGAACCCAGTACTTAAAAGAGGAAATCTGGGGCAAAACTAAAAGTAGATGTAACACTGATCTTTGAAGATGTTTTCTTTTGCCTTATCAGCAAAGGTGCATTCAAAAATCAGGCAGTCCCCACTAAGAGTGAGAAATAAAACAACAACAAAAAAATCCTTCCCTTTGCTTCAGGCTTTTGGATGCACTGGATTAAGTTCACTGCTAATTAGACACAATTGTGAAGCACAATTATTTATGAACCTTCAATGGGCCGAATTCATGAAAGGAATAACGAGTATGTATTTCCCTTTTGTAGAATTTTAATGAAGAAATGGCATTACTATTCATTATTTATCCACTTTCAAATTGTAATGAATAGTTCTACTAGCAAACACCAAATTTCTGTATTTACAGAAAGGCGGAACATGTGTAGATAATAACACAGTTCAGTATGTATGAAATTCTGTAATTCTATAAATATAGAAATAAAGAAATTATCAGCAAGACTATTCATTAAATTTTGAAAGTAGTAAATAATAAATAGGAATAACATTTATTCATTAAAATCCTCCAAACAGAAAATATTGGGTCTTTCTTTCTTAAATAAATCCAGTGCAATATTTCTGAGAGAAAGCTGGAGTTTATTATGATTTTTATTTTCAGTTCTTTTTGACATTGTTTCATATGCAGCCTTTATCCTAAATGCATTTTAAATAACATTAACCCATGTGTTTTCATTAAAAGTTGAAATAATACATTATGCTGTGAAACAAAGACAATTTAGAGAGCCTGTCTTTCCTGGCTGAACAAACACTTTTTAGCACCATTCTGACCATGGGCACCTGCCTCCTACAGAAAACATCTTTGTGCCCAGCTCCCAGAGTGGTGTTCAGATGTCCCAGGCCCCAGTGTGTGAAGACCAGGGTGCAAATGGGGCATTTTGCCTGCTTAGAGCCCCAGACAGCCCAATTTGGATTGCAGAGCCTCAGCACCCAACTCCTGTGGGAGACCCCTCAGTGAGTGGAGCCCAAAGCTCCTCACCACCAGCAGAGGCAGGACCTGGCACAGAAAGTGCTGAAGGGCTCAGGAGCACAGGTAGGACTGCACAGGGTGTCTCTGATGGTCTTTCAACCTATTAAGTGCCAACAGATGAACTAAAATCCAAAGAAAAGTTTTTCCCATAATTTAGTTTAATATGACAGGGAGCTGAGCCCGGTGTCTCTCCCCCGTGCAGTGTCACTGCTGTCCTCCAGCCTCTGCTTTCCCAATTTCCCCAAAAGAGCTTTGCTATCCTCTGTTCATGGGGCCACAAGGTCAGTGCTGAAGGTTGAATTCATGTAACCTAAGCATGTCTTCCCTTAAAAATACACCTAAAGTTTAATTATGTATTGTATTAATTAATCTTCAGAAAGCTAAAACTTCAATACCATTTTAATTCCTTATACAGTAATTAAGCTCTCTGAACCTAATAAGAACACAGAGCTTGACTTTTTAAACTCCAATGAAGTACAGGATATTAGAAAAAAGCTCTTGCAGATGAGTCAATTACGGACTTTGATAGACATTACTTAATATTTTTGGTTCAGTGTAGGCCAACTTCAGGGCCTGAGCAGGTGGCCCAAGTTCCTTGCAGTTTGGGGCACCTCTCACACAGCTGAACAGCAACAGATCTATTATTAAAAGTTTATTCCCAATTAGGGAATACCTTTTCCCTTTATAGCTAAGAATCTGAGGTCCTGATAAATCTCAGTGAGTTTAACTCCAGAATCACATACAGGTTTGGGTTGTAAGGGATTTTAAAGATCACATGGTTCCAACTCCTCCTTCTACTAGACCAAGTTACTCAATGCCCCACTACAGAGAGACCTGTTTAGATGGTGAGATGTTCCTTTGATTTATTGATGGTATAACTAACATTTAGGGTTCAATAGTCACATAACTTCTATGAGTGTTATCCACCCCAGTCACTTCAAGTATTATAGCAGGAAAAACAGACCAGAAGAATACAGAACTAGTCACAGGTTGTTTGTTTTTTTTTAATGCTGTAGCTCAAAAACTTGGTTTATTTTGAATGAAGAAATTTAGTAAGCAAATACACACTATTTTTATACAACTAAGATTAAGCACTTGTGCACTAAGTGCTTGACATTGAGACACGACCATTATTTTAAAGAAAATCCTTTCCTTTTCAGGCTCATGACCTGGTGTATATTGGGTGCAGGGTGTGTTGTAAACCTCTTCTGGAAATCTGCAGGGGGCTGAAGTTTTCCTGTAAAAGCAACAAATTTTCCCATGGTCAGAGACATGGCAGCACTGGGGGAGCACCACGGAGCCTTCCCCAGCCAGAAAAATCAGGGCACCTCTGTGGCTGCTCCCAAAAGCTTCCTGGCCTGTGTCCTGCTCCTGTGTGAGGTGGGGAGGGAAAGCCAAGGGCTGGAGGGCTGGGCAGGAGGCTGGGCAGGGGACTCAGGCACCTCATCCCCTTCAGCACATCGGGACCCTGAGCAGCTCAAACCAGGACTCCTCAGATGGAAACTCAATCTGCATTTCTCACACAGCATTTCAAGGATTTCCACGTGGTTCTCAATAGCTGAACCAGGACTTACAACACCAAGTAATCTTGGCCTCCCTCCATAAGGGCTCAGTTACAGATGATGGCACGTGGCCCTTGCCACCAGATTAGCTTAAAAACATCTGTTTGGCTTTGGTGGCTTGGATCCTTCTGCAGCAAGCTGCTTTTCCTTGCTTTTTCAAGTTTGGTTTCTTGTACATAACATTTACATCATGATCTAAAAACAATTTTACACATAATAAAGTTTAACTATTTGATATTTTTCATTTCAAAACTAAATAACAGACATTTAAGAGAATGTTCTTTTTTTTTTTTTAATGACACACATGATAGTATTTTAAAACAGCAAATGACATCCACTGTAAATTTTTTTGATCTTTCTCTAGTAAATCCTCTATGAATAAAGTTTGCCTGTATTCATGATTTTCTTTTTTCTCAGGATGCTTTACTGCTCTTAGTAGAACTAACATCTGCTTCTCTGGGGAATCTCCTATTTATGACAATTGGAGATGGTTTGGAAAATTATTTGAATTAAACTTCACCTGCTCAGAAGTGTTTCCAGAGGAGCTGACTGTACATGCAGAGTTTCCACTGATGACATTTGACAGAGCTGTTAATCCCTCCTGACTCTGATGTATGATATCCCACTCCAGGAGCTGGAGCAATCCCATGATATTCACACGTGCACAATAACATTTACCCGTCACTTACCGTGAGCTCTGCTCCCAAACAAAATCCCTGAGATGAGCTGCTCCATTGGCTGAGGAGGAAGGAGGTGACTTTCCCCCTCAATATTCCCCTTCAGACTGCTCCTGGAATTGCCAAGGCACCTTCTCCTGGTGGTGACCAGAGGGCAGATCCCTCCCCTCCAACAGCAGCCACTTTGCTTCTCCCATTCAAACACAGAAATTTTGACAAGACTTCTGTTTCAACCTCCTGCAGAATGAAATCCAAGAGGATAATTGTGAAAAGAGAAACATTTTTGCCAGCTGAGTCTCAGTTATCATATCAGCAGCCATATTCTTGTGTGTAAAATATCTTTTTTTTTTTTTTTTTTTTTTTTTTTTTTTTTTTTTTGACAAAAAACCAACATTCCAAAGTGCAAGAATTCTTTTGGGATTCTTGGTGATGAAATCTCTTATTTTCTCTAAGGACAGACTGTCCTTAGAGAATTGCCATGAGTTTTAAGAAAAGGTGTTGTAATATAATTCAACATTATGATTTAAATGTAATACTGAATGATTATCAATTCTCTTAAGTGCTGAATTTGCAGAATCTTTTTTTGCACACTCTTAAGAAACCAAACACAAGAAAAAAAAATTCTCCAAAAATAGAAGTGATGCTTCTGATTAAAGCAATACCTGTGCACTTCATAAATTTGATTGCAAATATATTTCTAAGCATGACACTATTTATGTTGGAAATAAAAAAAAATATTTTCAGTTGTTTTCTTGTCTCTAAATCAAAGTACTAAACAGAGTCTTCCCCAGTAGCCTTTCTGGGCATTTTGATCATACCTGAATCTTTACATTAAGGTCAGAATATGACAACAGGAAAAATAAAATTTTTTAAAATATATATATATTTACTTCTTTTGGTGAGGTAAAACCACTTAAGGTTTGATGACTTGAATAAGCATGGACAGCAGGAGTCTTCTTCAGCTACAGAAAAATGAATATGCAATGCCTTTGACTTTGGAAGGGCGTTTCCTTGGTCAAGAGGACCAGGTCCTTTCACTGATCACATATCATCCCTTCTTGTCTTCCATATGTCTAATTATTTCTACAGTTAAAACAGATTGCATGATCTTCCATCTAAATCTTTCTCTTTAAGAAAAAGAGAATTTAAAACTTAATTTATGAACTCAGATCTTATTAACCTTTCATTTGATTTGCTTCTG
Source organism: Urocynchramus pylzowi (assembly GCA_013397555.1). Classification (NCBI taxonomy): domain Eukaryota; kingdom Metazoa; phylum Chordata; class Aves; order Passeriformes; family Fringillidae; genus Urocynchramus; species Urocynchramus pylzowi. The sequence continues at coordinate 745,085 of VZRH01007799.1, forward strand.
GGCCTTGATCTAAACAGGCTATTATACTTTCTGCTATTTTATTTGGTATGTGCTATTTCAAGGCACTCTGAAAACTATAGCTCACCTGCAAAACCAAAACTAAACATTTTTTTTCTTTTCTGCATTTTTTTTCAGTGTTCTAAATCCCATAATTTGCTTAAAATCTTAGGGAAAAAAAAAAATTAAACAAGCTGCATTAATAAATAGGAAGTTGGTTGGGTTTTGCCACTGGTTTCCCAAGCAGTCCCTTTCTGTCCAGAGCACAAAGCTATTCTCACTTTTGCCTCCTGCCAAAGGAATTTGTACTCTCCATTCCTGCTGTTTCTTCAGACATGCTTTGTTTTCTTTATTTCTGCTACTTACATTAGCCCAGATTGTCTTTATTTCCTTCCCCCCCACAATGTCTTGATTCCTTCCCTCCTCCTACAGACATCACGACCTTAGCTTCTAAAAATCAGTCAAGCAGCCTCTTTTCCTCCCTAGTTTTTACCATCTTATTTGCTCATCTCAGTTTATGAATGCTCTGCCCTCCATTCTTCATTCCTTTTATTGCAGTCTCACGTCCTCTTCCTTCCCTTTCATTTTCCAGGACTCTGCCTTGTTCTCTATCTCAGATCTGATTATTGCCCTGGATTCCCCTTCCTCTGAAGTGCCACATCTGCCTTTGGCTGGTGATGGGCACTTCTACTTCCATTCTCCTGCTGGCACTCAAGATGAGGGAAGGTGTTTCCAAGGATGCAGAGCTGCTCCTCTCAGGAGCAAGAGCTGCATGCAATTTAGATTTTTTCCCTTATCACTGAACACATCCTACCTGTGAATTTCAGCGTCCCTTCCTCTGTGCATTAAAAAAACACAGCCTGGGCAGGGTTTGGTGTTGTGAGGCAGCACCACTTAGCTCACCATCACTCTGGGTATCTCCTAACAAAGGGTCAGGACCATGCAAAGATAGAAAATGTTCTGTATTTAGGATCAGATTTTTGTAATATTTCTCCTTACAAAGCTTGTTTCATGTAACTTGATTGTCTTCTGCAAAGGAAAAGGATCATTATTCAGGGGTTTTGGGTTTAAATATTTATTTTTAAATAAATTCCAGAAGATATATGCCAACAAAATCAGAGGTTTGCAAGTAAAATCTTCAGGACTAATAAGAAAGCAAAGAAAAAAAAGGGGGTTTTGGGAGAAGAAACAGCCAACAGTCACTTTTGCCTTCAGTAATATCAGAGCCAGGCTGCACCAATACCCCAGCCAAGAGGATGAGTCTACTTTGACACTGTGGTGACTGAATTCACCATTAATAGTGCAGACTTCACCCTGATCTGAGTCTTCCCCAACTGTGAAGTAAAGCACCCATGGTCCAACATGTGCAGAGGGCTGGAAGGTCAGAGAGAAGCACTGGACTTTCTCTCTGTGCAATACAGTAGGGCTGAAATTCTGCACTCTGTTAAAAAGACTGGACTGAAAGTAAAAAAATCAAATATATATGCACGAGACAAAGTCATGCTGGATTGGAGAATTTTTCAACTGTAGATTCATTTAAAATATGCCACAAAAAAAGGGTCATTAATACAATGAAGAAACAGGTTTTTTTTCCCTCTGCTCACTGTTTTCTTTCTTTGTTTTCTTTCTTACTTTAATTCTGTTATTCTCTTTTCATGGTTCTAGTTGCAATTCTTTTCTTACCAATCCCTGTGTACAAACCCACCTGCCCAAACAGGGCTGGTCTGGGGATCAACATTTATCTTTCATGAGTCATTATTTTAATAGCATGCTGTAGATTTTAGAACTTTGTTTTATTTCCAATGGCTGTGTATGGCTTTTTCCCAGAGTTTTGGTGCAGCAGTGATAATCCAGGACAGCCACTGCATGAAAGAGTGCCCTGGCACAAACACACACAGACACATGCACACACATGTGTACTGATATAACTTTTTATGGCAAGCAGAGCAGAATTCCACCCATATTTCTGGTACAGAGGGAACAGAAGTTAATTTGTAGGTTGGTGAGAGAGAGCTTGTGACACTGCACTCCATTTCACATCAAGAGACATTAACTTGAAATTACTGTTTCCAAGGGAAACACTTATGACTCAAAGCATTAATTTGCATTAGTCCACGATAAGGCTAGTCTGTAAATTGAGTTATTGAAAATAACTCGCAACCATAGCACCAAGGAAGGAATTAACTGGGAATGTTGTTCTATAAACATAAGTGGACATTTTTTTCCAGGTAGTTAAAATACTAAAAGTGTGCAAAATGTAATCAATTTAGTTTTCTAGTGAGGTCATTCTTTAACAAATTGTCACTATGGAAGTAATCAGTTTGGATAAATTTGCGTTGGCTATGTTTTATCTCCTCACTTTTTAGTTTCATGTGAACAGCCTATTAAAACCCATGGTTTGGGACAAGCTCTACATTTTTCTCTTACAGCTGTGAGGACAATGGTCATTCTTTACAAATTTAGTTCAAGGTAATGTGATGTTCTACCCAGTCTGGCAGAAAGATTTATAACTTAGCAACTGGGGGCTAAATTTCTGTGTTGTAAGCAAGTCTGGTCTCAGGGAAATTTCACCTCTTTTGAACATCATAAAGTTTATTTAGGAAAATCTCCATAAAACATACTCTTTACCCTTACTGCACTCCTACAATATCCACTTAGGGTGAGTTAATCAGCAGTATTAAAAAATGAATTAAAATTATTCAAAATACTTACTGATAACCAGCTGCATGTGTATCACCACTTTTTTTCTTTAGTCTGGGTCTGCCAACATTCCCCCCAAGTAAATACAGCCAAGCAGGTCCAATTCTTTCAATTCTCACTCAGGTTTCCATTCTCATTCAGCATCATAACTTTGCTACAGGAATGGAAATACTTGCAAAATTTCTGGTCTGTATTACAGCTGGTCTTTCTTTTCAGGAGCAGCCCAGACTGCCAGGGACCCAGCAGACACCACTGCCCCCCTGGGAGACATGCCCCAACTCTGCACATGCACAGGCAAAAGGTACACAGATACCCCATTGCCTTTTGGCATTCTCCAAGCACCCTTTCAGTTTATTTGATCCAAAGGTACTCTGGAAGATGAGAGAGGAAAACAGTGAGGGCTATTTTTCCAGACTAAGGATCTTTAAATCCAGATGCTCTCTCCTTTATTGCATTGCCATCTGCACCTATGTTTGTAGCAGAAAACCTTTAGGTTTCCTTCCTTTCTCTTCAATTCAAACTGAGAACAAACTTCCAAACCCAGCAGCACAGCAAAGGTTTGGTGGGGCACTGAAGTGCCAATGAGTTTGTCCAAAAGGCATGGCCTGAAGGACACAAATATACCAATAAATGAAATTGTTTCCCCTTCCCCAGGGTGATGTGGTGCCCAGGTTAACCTTTTGGGCTGGAGGGGTGAAGCCAACTTTGGGCTGCCCCAGCAGAGGAAGGCTCAGGGCATGTCTCAGTCCAGGCATGGCTCTGCTGGGTCAGACCCAGGGTGTGTGGGTTCTCACCTGCACACCCACATGGTCAGTGGTGGAAATGGTCTGTAAGGGCCAGGTGACCTGTGGGAGGTGCAGATGAGGAGCACTGATGCAGGAGCAGGCTGCAGTGCTGTTTGTGTGCAGGCTGTGCTGTTCCCCTGCCCTCTCCCATCCCTACTCCAGCTGCCTGCCATGCCCGACAGGGCACCCCGCCGTGTATCTCTCAATTGCTTCTCATGAGTAAGGACATTATTTTTGATCCAAACTAATATGTAATTATCTATTTCAGAATGTTTTATTAGGAATTAGAACCCTTTTTATATTTTAACCAAACATATTCATTTCACAGCATGTTAAAAATCATTTTCTCTCTCCTAACTGTGTTTATCCTTTCTCCGTAATATTTCACAGCTGAAGTCCTTTTCTAAGAGAGCTTGAAAAATATTATCTGGTTATATTTTTTTTTTTAAATTGAGCATATATGGACAAAATCTGCTCTCTTCTTTCCTGTCCTTAGCATTCTAAAATGTACCTGTGTTCAAATATTAAGAAATAAAACAAATATAAATTATGCATTTTCCAAGTTAATTTAAAATGCATTATGCACTGCTTTGTTCTCTGGAATTAGTATTATTAAGGGGACAGATCTGTATGGATTAATTTTGAGTCAGTTTATTCACTTCTTTGTAATTCAGTGGCAAGAATTTCTGTCCCCAGGCATCAAATTAAAATTTTTACTGTAAGTAACACATACACAATATAGACCTTTTTGTATTGTTTCTTTGTTTTTCTATCAGACAACATATTTACATATTGTATTATTTCACAAAACCATATCTTTCAAAGTAAACAAAACTTCCCCCCCTTCTTGAAAATTATTTTAATGTTCCCATTGTCATTGTAGCCAACTGGAACCTGGTTCTAGTTTTGAGGGTTTTTGCCTTTCCATCAATAATCACATAACATTTAGCTGTGTCTTCCCTGAGATGTCTCACAAGCTGAATAATCATCCAACATCTCCTTTCTTCCAAATATTTTTGGTGGTGTTTGAGCTGCTGCTTTACGATTTTTTTTAAAAAAAAAACCCAAGCTATTCAATAATCATTTTAAAATAATGTTTTATTGCAATAATTCTTTGCACTTACATGTTTTAAATCTTTATTTTTCCCTAAACTGAGCAAGAAAATAGAGGCTGCTTTCTTAATTAGTCTTCTTTAAACAAAATATCCTTTCATATGCACTAATAAAGACTAAGGATCATTTCTCTCTTGTTTAAATAACTGCTTGCTGTAGTATAAAATTGTAAGAGACATGATGCAGATCAAGATGCTGGCTTGAAGTGGAGAAGAGGAACAAGCAGTGCAATAATAAGCAGATTTTAATGATTTACTATAAATCAGCATTTTTGCCCTGTCAGTGAGATTGAAGAGGCAGACAGCTCCTCACATGTCTGCCTAGCAAATGTCTTCCTGATGAATCATGTGCTCTGAATCACTGATCACAACATTCAAACAGCACATCCAAATAATGAGGAAAACATACACACAGCATTCTTACGCCGAGTCTAAAACTGCAGGAATATGTGTTTTCAGTGGTGTGGTAGTTAAACCCCTGCATTGATACTGTGCCTGTTCAGCAGAGGGTAATATAAGGTTAACTATTGATGCCCTAGCTTTACTTCCAGGTGTTAAATCAACGTGGAAAATCTAATCTTTACATACTCTGCGGGGGGAAAAAAGAAGGGAAAAGTGGATAACAACGTATATTTTAAAAATTTTTTCAACAGAGAAATGCATCAGCTACTCATTGAGAGAAACATTACTGTGATTAATTAGAACACTAGCAAGGCCATTGTTTTATATACAGGGTAGTTCAGGTGACCATTGTTAATAATTTCAGTTGGCCACTAAGGTAATAGTGGTTATAAACTGTTATGCATTGCATGCCCTGATGTCCATCGATCCTCCCCACAGTGCTGCCAATGGGCTCAGGTAACCAAATAATTGTCATCAAACTCCTCTGCAATGGGGTGTCACTGAGCCCAGCTCTCCACTGCAAAACACTCACATTTTTAAGGGTGACTTGGATAGAGAGAGGAGATCATGTGGGTGAAGGGGACGAGGTGCAGCCCCAACAGCTCCGGGAGAATCAGGGGATGCAGGGCAGAGCGGGGTCCAGCCTCAGCCTTCACAGACAACACTCCCATGAGCAGTAGACAAAACTAAATAAACAAGGGAGCTGACTCACCTATCCATTGGGTCCAAGAAGGCTGATAATTTGCTCAGCAGTAGTAATTGTGACCACTGTTGTCTCCACCTGCAGGAGAAGCTCTGGCCAGGCTCTCACACCACCACAGCTGAGGGAGGAAAGCCCGTCTGCAGGTCAGCCCAGAGGACCTCATCCTACACATCTCTACCTTGGCTGTTGGAGGATAAAATGAGGACTTTGGATGCCAGCAGTCTCTGTCCTGTAACCTTTTATAAACATCATTACTTATTCAGAAAACAGTTTTGAAATAAATAATTTTGTAACAGTAGGAACCTTGAACTTAAAAACTTGAAAAAAAAAAAAGATCCAAGTTTGGTTATGGTGATCCTACGAAAGACAGTCACTTGTCATTCCTAGTTTTGTAGACTGTAACTTTTGCATTTATTACTAATTTTCTGCACTGGTCCAAATACACTGTGCATATTGAGTTTGAAACACATTTATGTATATAGTATTTGCAGTTCAAGTCATCCTTATGCAGAGTTGGTAAAAGGTTTCTCCTGGAGATCCTGAAGGTGAGCTGCCATATAGAGCCAGGGATGTTTTTTTCTCCACACCTCTGCATCCTGCCACCTCTTTGATGCAGAATCACAATATATGTTTCTGAAAGAAGCTGCTGTCCATTGTTCGAATATGTGAAATTCAAAGTCCTCGTCTTTTCTGGTTTGCACTCAAGGGAAAAAAATAATAATGGGCTTTTAAAACAATAAAACGTCAATGTATTTTAAACATGACCATGTCAGGCTCAAAAATGTTTTTCAAAAGCATATCCATTTGTTTAATTTGAATATGAACATACTTAATTTCATGGTCATTTGGTTAAAGCAGTTATTTTTATTAATGTGTTATTGAGCTAGAGGCTGAGGGCACTGGTCAGTTTGCTACTGTATAACTCACTCGCTTGGAGAATGAGGTCTTGCAGTACAAAGGGGAAAACTCGGATGTGCTATTTAGCCATCACAATGGTATATTTGATCTGTGTTCTTATTTTATTCAAAGTAAGAAGGGGAAAAAACAAACGCTCAGACTGCTGATTTCTGCAGAAAAAATCTGCAAATGAACTGTTCTATTAGCACAAATGTACAAAAGTCTTTAGAACCTCTCTCTTCAAAAGCATAATTAGGTATTTATTTCAGACATACTAACATCTTTGCAGTAGCTAATAAGATGCAGCCCATTTGAATATTAATATAATAAATGATTAAATTAAACAGCAAGATTCAGACTCAGAAATAGCCTTTATAGGTCCCAGGGGGTCACTAAAACTGTATTCCATTTCTTCCTACAGTTAACATAGTACAAGGGACATGAATGCGTAAAGCAATATTTGTCTTATGAAACATGGAGTTTTATATTGTGCTATTCAGTTTTATTACTCCACAGTTTGAAGCTGAGGCCTGTGATGAAGTCACCATGCTGGGACCCAACAGCAACTCTTCCTGTTTCAGTGCTTTTTGGCATCAAAGTGACGCATCGTTGCTTTGGCAGAGGCAAACCTCATGGCAGGCTCCATATAAATAGGTTAACAACGTTGGCGTGTGATAAACTAATAACAACACACACAGACACACACACACACACAAAAGTTGCTGTAAAGTAAATGGCTGAGGAATTTTTCT